>JABFEA020000002.1:15926578-15950482 GCA_019775915.2 Cyphomyrus plagiostoma
CGTAGTGCAAGCTGAATCCTTGGGTTCCTTTAAATCAGAGCTAGATAAGATTTTAACAACTCTGAGCTATTAGTTACGTTCTCCCCAAGCGAGCTTGATGGGCCGAATGGCCTCCTCTCGTTTGTATAGTTCTTATGTTCTTATGTAACCGTTAACCGAAAGAATGAATTTTTACCAATTTTTACTATCAGTTAAACGGTTTACAATGTTTTATATATATTTTTAATTATTATTATTATTATTATTATTAGTAGTAGTAGTAGTAGTAGTAATATATAAAGTTTTGCGGCATAAATATGCTACACATACACTATTTGTTAACTCATAGGGCGTTATCACGTGCAACCACATGTGCCTTCAGACGTATTTTGCCGGGCAAGCAAAATGAAGCGAGCGAAAAGGGATTTCAGTGTGTTTTCGTTTTGTAATCTTAATTTGTTATTTAAGTAAAAAATATTTAGTTCAGGCCTATTTATTTAATTCTTTTTATTTATATTAATTTGTTTTTCTCTGTTGTCGGAAACGCTTCAGGTGCGTGAAAATTTGACAATTTGTGAATCCAGATTCTGTTCTTCATATGTTCTGTGTGCTGTTGTTCACACATGTTAAAATATAACTGAAAAAATGTTTGCAAATTTAATAAGACACTCCTCAGTTCTATTTTCATTCAATTCTAATCTAATATTCTAATCTGACCAGTTAATGATTAATGTTTGGATAGCGAACGGCAGTTGTCGGTTGGGAAAATTAATCGAAATGAGCATCCCTTTATTGGAAAGTAACCCTATTGCAACCTATGGAGCGTCTGTACTTTTTATCCTCCTGTGGCTCTCAAATAAAATGTCGTTCTCACTGACATTATTCTGTTGATTATGCTCTATGTAAAATATATGTGAAAGAAATATGCCATACCTTTACTGTCTTTGTTCCTGTCCTGCAGTCTCCCTCTTACTACAAGGATGACGATTACTACCAGTTGGATAATGGCCACAATCCCCACAATGACAAGGACAGGAAACAAGCTGGTTTCTTTTCCTACATTATCTGTCAGAAAAAAACTCCAATAAAGTGGTTTATCTCTTTCAGGCTTTTTAAATATGATCCCTAGCATAAAACTATTATTCATTTCATTGTATCAAAACATTGCTTTAGTTGTATTTTTTCCCAGATAGGAAGAGAGAAAAAACTGACTTGGCAGAGTGGTAACAATAAAATCATATTGTGTGCTTTTCATTATCGTTTCTGTCTAAACAGTGATGGTGCGGATTAATTTCTCATTTCCTCAGGAAATAAGTAACAGTAAATAAATTATGTTTGGTAGCATCTTAACTTTATGTATTTTTATATGCACTGAAATTACATGAATATTTTATTCACAGATGGCCAACAAGTTTATGTTAGAATTAGACTGTAATTTACATTACCATATTTTGGAAGTTCTCTATGAAGGTCATCCTCTGGGATGTTTCCTTTAAACACAAATTAGCATAATAAGATTACTATTATTAAATAATGTTTTTTCTTAGAAAATAAGAAGAAAACTAAATTCGCCTTAATGCACCCCAAGCTGTGAAATATATATTTTTAAAAGAATAACTATTCAATGCGCAGTGGAGTGCAATTGTCTCCATGGAGTGTTTCTAAAAACATATATTGCACAGCTTTCAGTGCATTAACTCGCTTATATCACAGATACCACTCATTTTGTACCTAAACACAGCAATTTCATGTTTACAAGTCAAAAACACATTTATTAGTACAGCTACTTTCTTTCGCCAGTGATTAAACATTTGGCTTATATGAGACCCAAGCCACCGTCATTAACTCGAGAACTGTCTGTTGCTACATCCAATGGCCAAGTAAAAACATGGAATCCAAATGTGTAGTTAATACACTCTAAGCCATGAATTACATGTTTTTAGTTGCATGGCTATGGAGGCCAAGAAATGTAAATAAATACTGAGTCATTAATTTATTAAGCTTTATGTACCTATTGGTATTCAGTTGCATTATGGGTAAAACTCAAATAATTTTTATTTGTCAATTTTTAAAACCAGACATGCATACCCTGATTTAGGCAGTTTACAAGCACTGTAAAATATCACTGGCTACAAGTGCATTACATTGGTAATCCATTTTGGTATGAAATCACTGACCATAGCTCTTGGCCCTCAGCCTGAAGTACAGTTGTTCTTAAAGTGATTTGTAGCCATTTTATTTTAATAGTTTCTGTTATTTTAAAATTGTTCTACATCTGAAACTTTAAGTGATGTTACTTAGAATTAGAGAATATTTTTGTACATTGAGCAGAGCATGTGAGCGGAGCGGGGGAATTTACTCATAGCGCGGAACGGTTTTTTAATTAAGACTGGAGCGATTGCTCTTTCTCACTCCAATTTCGCTTAGATACCGCTCACACTACGATTTTGAGCCGTGCCCAAATCTACCCAGAATTCATTTGTACAATTATCAAGACTGTTTTTGGCCGAGATGGAATTCGCAAAGTATTTCACAAAGGAAACTGATAGATAATACAAGAGTGTAATATTCTTATCAAACGTATAGATGACAATAATGTAGAGCAAGAACAACAATGTGGTGAAACTGTTTCAGTGAGTAAAGATTCACTTTGGAATCGTTTTTCTCAGTAACATGAGAGTGTGCTACGCAAACAGGCGGAAGCCAGAGCAAAACGTGAGCTTTTTGTGGTTTTAGTAGGCTATATCAAGTCTATAAAGAAAATTAAAGTATAAAAGCCTTTAAAGTAAATATTGGTAATCAAATACATTCGTTTTGGCATTCAAAGTAGGTCTAATAAGATTTTAAAAATTTCACGTAACGCTGTCAGTGAAATTTTATTTTATAGAGAGACGCATCAGCAACATCAACAGAAAAAAACTGAAGAATTTAAAACGTGGATGCTTAGCCTGTATATTGTATAGGCTATTAAGCCCACTGATTATTTTTAAGCCTATTTTTGTGTGGAATGCCATTGCCAAACGTGTCCGTTGTTGCCTATATATTGCTTAAAAATAAATATTTTCTGAGTGGAAATGTTCCCGTCGCTCATACATCTTTATGATATAAGGCTTCGGTTTAAGATGTCATTTGTTAGGCATGCAGATTATTTGGCCCTTTTTTAAATTGGAGCCAGCGTGGAGCGATTTGACTGGAGCGGGAGGAAATTTTAATGAAGCGAGGAGCGGTGTTGAGCGGAGCGTCGTAATGCGAATTAGAGCCGAGAAACGGTGGAGCCAACAGCCTCCTGAGCGTAGAGCGGAAATTCTTAGTGCTGCACTCCGCTCACATGCTCTGACATTGAGTAACTACTGTGATTCACCTGGCTGGCACTACTTGTCATATCATATGAAATTAATCAACATCCTTCTGACCAAACAGATTTTTTTTAAAAATTAATTAAAAAATTCCTAATAAAAAAAACATAATTTTATCATTCTTAATGTAACTATGATAATATAATAACACGTAAGTTTATGTTGATACTTTACTCGCCATTGTACAAGCACATTCAATTTTCACATATCCCTTCTTGCTCTCCAATGAAACACACAAATTCAGGACAGATAAATGCTTTGGGTTAAAATGCATAGTCAAGTAAGACACTAAAAAACTTGCCCTTTCCACACACACACACACAGATAGAAATAAGAGGTAAACTCGCAGCTATGGAAGCAAGAGGCTTTGGTGTTAATCAATAAGCTTGGCGTCATCTTATTTAACAAATGTTTCTAATACATGTATAGAATTTATTTTGGAACCCACCTCTGATATGTAGGAAAGTTGCATTGACAAAAATCATCGATGTCTCCACCCACATTCCACAAAAATACAGCCCTGTGTCATATAAATCCACTGCAGTAATTCTGAGGGAGATGTTGTTTTTGGTCACAGTCATTTTGGTACGTTCAGCTGTTGCCCCATTGTAATATAAAACATTCCCTGAAGTGCTATACGTTGACAAGATACACAGTGGTACTGATCGATTGGCTTGTCGAAACCAGGCAACAAAACCTGTGTCTTTCAAAATGTTGGTGCACAGTAGCGTCACGTTTTCCCCCCGGCGCATGTCCAAGGAGTCAGGGTGAACTAGAAGGATTCCAGGAATCAATCCTGAAACTTGAAAAACAGAGTCCGTATCAATATGATTAACAGAGGACATTGTTGCACACAAATGAAAATAAACACCAGTCACATCTCACTTAAAACAGCCATGGCTATTACACTTATTCTGAGATCACTGATATCACTACACCATGAAATCAATGTCATTACCTCTCTTGTCACTCTTATTTCCTCTAAATTAGTTTATCGAGAGACGCACAAGTGTTTTAAAGGGGCAATGAAAATGATTTCGGTTTCGATATCTGTGAAGTATATAGAAGTCAAAAACTGATTTTATTAGCATAATCTCATCTTTATTTTGCAATAATCTGTGTTATTATTACCAATAATCCTGATTCCATACATTTTTTACTTTAAAAAAGTAATAGTGACTGTTCGGCATTATTGTTAATGCATTGTCTATTCATTAGGATGGTACTGTACAGTATATATCGTAGTTTAAGGAAATTTAAAAAGCAAATGATAAACATATATTGTAAACATGCATACTTATCCCAGCAAACCGCAAAATCTTTGTCCAGTTCTTTTCCAATTTGAGCATGGCTTCAGTGTGAGTGTCACCGATGTAACACTGAACAGGTCATATCTGAAATCTGAACTCAATGTCTGTAATGCTTTAATTTTGCCCACGCCCCTCACACATGCCCAGTTTTTGCATACAATGTAAAAAAAAAAAAAAAAAAAAAAAAAAGTAATGTGAGGTACAGCGAGACGTAGTTTTCTGTGAAAACCCAATTATTCCATATGAAATGCAAGCCAGTACAATTTTTTTTGTTTCTTTCAGGAGTAATAGCAAGTTCAGCCACATAGAGAAAAGAAATTTAAAAAAGGTGTGTGTTTTATTTATAGTAATATGTGTGGGTCATTAATAGCCCACTGCCAGCGATAACCAACAGCAACACAGACAGGAAGTTAACAGTTATATCACTCACATTTGGGGCAGACACTAATGGAAACACATGCATTCTATGGTACACATTACTCTGTTACACTACATATTATTCACAACATTAATATAGAAACACATACACAAAATTACATATTGTACATCAACATGGAGCAAAGAATGTCAGTACTTAGTAATTAGCTTCTAATAGATGCTGCGGTGTTATATCTGTATATACACTGATCAGCCATAAAATTAAAACCTGCTGGCTAATATTGTGTAGGTCCCCATTTTGCCTCTATGAACTCCTCAAGACCTCTGAAGGTGTCCTGTGGTATCTGGCATGAAGATATTAGCAGCAGATCCTTTAAGTCCTATAAGTTGTGAGGTGGGGCTTCCATGGATCGGAGCTGTTTGTCCAGTACATCCCACAGATGCTCAAATGGGATTGAGATTGCAGGTCAACTCAACACTTTAAATTCCTTTTCAAGTTCCTCAAACCATCTGTGAACAATTCTTGCTGTGTGGCAGGGCACATTATCCTGCTGAAAGAGGCCACTGCCATCAGGGAATACCATTGTTATTGACCTGTAACAATGTTTAAGTAGGTGATATATGTCAATGTAACATCCACATGAATGCCAGGACCCAAGGTTGCCCATGAGAACATAGTTTAGAGCACCACACTACCTCTGCCGGCTTGCCTTCTCCTTATATTGCATCCTTTTGCCATTTCTTCCAAAGGTAAATTATGTACAAGCACCCAGTTTTCCACATGAAGCAACATTAAGAAAACATGACTCATCAGAACAAGTCACCTTCTTCCAGTGGTCCGTGGTTAAGTGCTGATGCTCACCCATTGTCGGCACTTTGGGTGGTGGATAGGGGTCAGCATGGGTACTCTGACTGGTCTGCAACTATGCAGCTCCATACTCAGCAAGCTGTAGTACACAGACACCTTTCTATCATAGGCAGCATTAACTTTTTCAGCAGTGTGTGCTACAGTAGCTGTCCTGTGGGATTGGACCTACACTCATCAATGAGTCTTGAGTGCCCATGATCTCTTCTTCAGTTCAGCAGGTGGCTTTCCTTGGACCACTTTTGTAGCTACAGAGCACTGCATACTGGAAACACCCCACAAGGCCTGTCGTTTTGTCATCATAATTTGGCCCTTGTCACTCAGATGCTTATGTTTCCTCTCTCTCATGCTTACTCACATTACATTCAAGAACTCACTGTTCACTTGCCTAATGTATATAATGGCACCCTTCACTGGTGCCAGTGTAACAAGATAATCAATGTTATTCACTTCACCGGTTAGTTGTTTTAATGTCATGGCTGAGTGGTTGGTTGGTGTGTGTGTGTGTGTATGTGTGTGCATAGCTGTAAATTTCGGGGGATATGGGATCCCCCCCCCCCCCAAAAAAAAAAAAAACACACACACACACACAATTAATACATCTCATTAAATAATTAAAAGTTTTTTTTCTTAAAGTTTTTATTTGGAGAACCCCTACCCTCCATTATAATGGGTTATTCTCAACTCCTGCTCTGGCAGAAAGATGTGGATTTACAGACCCGCGAGTAGAGCGACAACATAGAGAGCGGCGAGTGCAGTAGTGAGGGACGGTGATGTATATAAACTTAACTCATGCAAGACTTTGTATCATAACCAACAGTTAATCAAGAAATGCTATGCGAAATGGTGGAATTTTATTGTCTCGTGTGGATTAAGTTTCATAAAGATTATCTTATTTGATTGTGCAAACTGCAAATAGCTTGGTCAGCACAAATGTTGACGCAGTAGTACATAGCATTTGTGTCAGTCACAATTTTCATCCCACTGTGCTTGCTGTTGCGGCATAAGAATGACTAAGAACCCCATCAAAAAATGGGGTCAGACCTGGCATTAATTTGGAAAAGGCCATAAGGTAATTTAGGCCTACGCAATTACCAGAAACTCAGAATCATTTAGTTAAATAGTGCTCACAGAAATTCCCATTTATTACCAAGAGGAGATTCAGTAAATCTCCTATATTTACTTCTATAGAACTTTATGAGCAGATCATCTAGTCGCAATATCATGTGTGTTATGTTTCATTCTAGAAAGTTAGGATTTGTTTGTGAGAGAGACAGGATGTAGGAGAGTGACAGGGACTTCATAGTGGACTCTGAGGTCAGGTCATTTTTCCACAGTGAATGGCCTGACAGTCATGGTGGAGTCTTGCAAATTGTGCATAATTTTAGTAATTCCCATGTAATTCAGTGTACATAATGCGGAACTTACCATATTAGTGAAGATAAATAACAGTAAAATGGAAAGATTTCACTAAATATAATATAACTAAAAGCAATAGTTTACGAAAGAAAATGAACTGTATACAGCACGGCTACAGGCCTTATCAGGTGATGTGACGTCACACTTTTGACCTGATATACCTGTCCCCCAATGTTAATATGAAACCTGCACCCTTGTGTGTCTGTGTGTTTCTGTATAGCTAGATTTAACTAACCATCGGTCCCCCACTCCCACAGTTACATGATTGTTACATCTTTACTTATATGTGTGAGTGTTTAAATAGTGAGTTGTCTTGTTGTTTGTTTTTCTGGTAAATCACAAATTCTACCAGGGTACAGGGGCTCAGTAGATCCAAACTGCACACACAGTTCTGTCCTAGGATGGTGCAGTTCAAATGGGGTTTGAGAATAATGAAATAATACAGACAAACTTGTGTTTTTAAATGCACGATGTATTACATATTATCAGGGACAGAGAAGTGTTCATAATTGTGTGAAGAAAACCTTGTCATATTTAAAATACTCATGAGTTGGTGAATTCCTATTAATTATCATTTTATCAAGACTTATTCCCAGGGGTGCCGCTAGCAATTTTGGGCCCTATGACAAAATATGAGGTTGGGCCCCCCTAGGTAATGTTATTATTAATAAAGCAGATCTCTGGGGGGCCCTAAAGGGTGTGGGCCCTTAGAATTGTCCCAACTTCCCCCCCTTAGCGGCGCCCCTGCTTATTCCTAAGATATTCATTGAGTGTATTTTTTCATTGTGATCTTAAATCATTTTGTAACTGATGACTTGTCTGTATTTCCAGGTCATGGAGCAAAATGGTTATATAGTTTATTCATTAATACTCATATACACATTTACATAATTGTCCACACGTACAAATCTCGGTTCCCTTGCAAATCTCACCATGCATATGAATCTGATTACGCACACGGATACTGAATACACAGAAACTATTCTGAATTTACAGATTCCTCTAAACATTTAAAAATCTCAATACTTATTTATAAAGTCTTTTACAAATTTGCAAATGATTACACACAAGGACTGAGATACAGTCACACAACTCTCCATACACATTTACAAATAATTTTGCCACAATAATAGCCCCATACTAACTAGGCAGATATGGTTGCTCATTAAATGGCAGTATCTTAAACTTTTTTGAAAACTTTGTATATCTCCCTTGTGGTACAGGTAGGCATAACAAGTGGTTTCCTTGCAACTGGTTTATTTGGCTTTTCCAAATCCATTGTGAAAGCTAAACATAAAGTATCTTCAAAGAAAAATGTAACATAAAACAATAGCATGCACGAAAAGCGGAATAACATTTTACTAAGGTAAAATACAGACAAAAAATAAAATAAAATCCCTCATTGGCTGCATGCTATAAAGACAATTTGTCCTTTTATGTTCTTTTAACTAACTTGCATTTCCTTTAGTCGGTGGGACTGACAGAAGTCCTTTAATGATGTCCATATTTATGGCTTGCTTTTCAACATTGTTGTGGAGTCCTTTCTCTCGCTAGAGCAGCCCGACAGGAACTGTGCGCAAGTTTTATTAAGTCAGCACAAAAACCGTGCAATTACTTATACAAATAAAATAATGAACTTAAATAAATTCTCCTTTATATAAAATAAGTCTGAGGAAAGGTAAACAAATTATGTAATTGTCCCACATAATATAACGGCCAATTACACAGAGTCTATTGCTGCAGTTGAAGAAATATTACTTGGTAGAAAGACTACAGGAGTAGATGAAATCTATCCTAAAATGTTAGGTGTCCTGCCTCCAGCGTCATCTGACCAGGACCTCCTGCATATACTTGAGTGATCTAATGCTAAATATGAAGCAGCAGATGAATTTCTCCTTCCAGGTTGGGGTAGAGAGCCTGTTCATAGTGATGTCATAAGCAAGTGAAAAGTTTGGGGTGAGATTATGGGCAAAATGTATGTCTTAAAATATACTTAAGAGAGCAATAGAGAGCCCTGCCTACCACATTCAAATGCTCTTACACTTGCACCTTTTCTGTGCTTTTCTGTAATAACATGCTTGCAGCGGGATCACATGTAGTTTATTTTGAATCAGAGCATGTGAGCGGAGTGGAGCGTGAGCGAAAAGCGGATTGGGCGGAATTTAGCAAGAGTGCAGAGCGTTTTTTTAATTAAGGCCTGAGTGGTCGCTCTGTCTCGCTGCAATTTCGCTCCGATACCGCTCACACTATGACTCTGAGGCGTGCCCAAATCTACCCAGAATTCATCTGTATGATTATCAAGACTGTTACGCAAATCACCCAAGATGGAACCTGCAAAGTATTTCACAAAGGAAGCTGATAGATCATACAAGTGTAATATTCTTATCAAACATATAGATGACAATAATGTAGAGCAAGAACAACAATGTACTGAAACTGTTTCAGTGAGTAAAGATTCACTTTGGAATCATTTTTCTCAGGAACATGAGAGTGTTTTATGCGAACAGGCGGAAGCCTGAGCAAAACGTGAGCAAGCTTTATATCAAGTCTGTAATTTAAATTAAAGTATAAAAAGCCTATATTGGTAATCAATTTCAGTGAAGCGAGGAGCGGTGTTGAGCGGAGCGGCATAGTGTGAATTAGAGTGGAAGAGTGGGCGGAGCTAACAGGCTCGTGAGCGAGGAGCAGAAATTGTCACCGCTCCACTCCGCTCACATGCTCTGATTTGAATGTATTATTTTGCTGTTTTCTGATTGGCTGGCTATTACCTCTGCATAACTTGGGACACTTATGAACTCAACACAAAACTCCACTCTGTATTCCTGCGTATCGTCTAATAATTCTATATAATTTGGTAGATGTTATCTCTTACCTCTCAGCATAAGAAACACAAGGTGTGGCGTGTGAGCATCTGAAGTGGTTGAAATGCATGTGTTTAACAGTTAATACATGAGACTTGAGAGCCCTGGTCATAAGACATGGCCAGCCATCATTTCATTGATACAGTCCGCAATAACTATTGTTTATTATGCTATACATTTTTTTTTTATAAATATCTGTGTTTGTGCTTTTGTTTGTGATTCTGGTTATGTTTATATCACCTTTGTATTACTTTCAAGAGCAGGTACATATATACACAGAAAATAACCCCTAGGTAGGAAGTAACTGCCAGAAAGCCATAGATGGGTGGCGTTTTTTTTTTTTTTTTTTTTAAAAAAGGAATATGTAGTGCTTCCTTCAAGTGAGACAAGAACATGTCTGTGGCTATCACAGCTGTAATTCAATGCTGTGAATTAGTTGTGCTTAAAACTGAAAATGTTGAAGGGGACATAATAATTTATGTTACATCAAAGATGACATACCCTGCAATGGATTTACATCAAAATACTATGTGAGGGCTAACCCATCCCCTCCTGTGAGAAACAACACTTCTCCTTATTAGGTAAAACACTAACAAGTGAATTTGAATTGAATGGTTACGGGTGCAGCGTGTCACTTCCTGTCCAGGGAGTGTGAGGAAGCAGCAGTTCAGTGTTCAGTCTAAACAGCTCAAGGGAACTTTTGTACTCGCAGAGGATGTTTCCAATTCTTATGCATTATGGTTTTTTTTCCCTTTGTGTTTTTAAGAATATATATTTTTTATAATTCTGTATTCCACAACATTAAAATGATCATTCCCATTATTAAGGACTGTATTACAGAACATCATAGTATACTCTATTAAACTAGAAGTGCATTTTCCTATTATAACTTTCTTTGTTCTGGATAGTTTTGGGTAGATCAGGCACAAATTGGGTAAATAAAATATAGATTTTCTTTGAAATAGGTGAAAAAGTTTGTTGTGTGCCATACATGGTAATGTATTTAGAAAAAACAAGCTTATCACCTGAAGTACTGCCAGTCACATCATAGCCCTTCTGGGTAGGGTTTGGACAGATATGTCACCTTTCCTCATTAAAACATGTGAAATCATGTCAAATTGAGTGCATGTAGAAAACCACATATTTAAAATTGACTGAATCCTCCATGTAGTTTTTGAGATATTCACAAAATACCCAAATACAAAAATGTGTATTTGTATTTGCTCAACTTTTAATTTTTTTTTTTAATTTGTCTATCCATAAATTATACAGAGGTTGCCTATGAATTTCAATCATGCAGGTTACCACAATTAATGGTAAGTGGTCAGCTTTGATTTTAGGTATTAGACATGTCACTGACAATTATATCTGAAGTTATAAAGTACTATAAAGTAACCATTCCAAACAGGCAAAAAATGGCCCAATTCAACATGGACGTGTCAGGTCATATACTGTAGGGTCAATGTTCTAAACACTTTAGACAAAATGAATGCATGTGACATACATACTGTTTTCTTTGCAGCAGTGCAAGAAACAGAGGTCAACCAAATGTCAATCTTTATGCATAACTTTATTGTTACTGAATTTTAAAGGACAACACCAATATGTACCAAGAAAAAACATGCATTATGTATTATATATTAAGATTATAGGTTACATAAATGAAGAATTGTTAGAAGAAAACAAATAACATTCTGAGTATTGTTGGTTGGTTAAGCCTCAAGAGTGCTGTTTACAAATGTGGTCAGTAATTTTCCATTGCCAGCATCACCTCTGCTCTATATAGATAGAATGACACACAGAGGAAATGGTGTTTGTGCCTCAGAGTGTGAAAACCACACGGCCAGTATGTCGATAAATGTCAAATGTTCTATGTAACTTCTACAGTATGTAACTTTATATCTTTGAATACATAAAACAGTTTGTAATTATATATTTGTGGAAACTCTCCATTTATTCCTATGGGGAAAACTCACAACATGATGATCTTAACCCCTATCCAGCCTTATGCTTAACAAGTAGCCAAACAAAATACAATACATTTGGCATTTTTACTTTGTGGGGACCTAAATCAATATAACAGGTTTTTATTACATTGTGGGGGACATTTGGTCCCCACAGTGAAATATAAACTTAATACACACACACACACACACACATTTGTATTCTTGTCTTGAGGACCTTCTGTTCATTTATATGGGAAAAATTCTAAGACTAAAAATTACATCCTAAGTCAAGAATGACAACCCCTAAGTCATAAATAACCAAACATAATACAAAACATTTGACATTTTTTGTTTTTCAATTGGAGTCACATATTTTTTTATATAATTGAGTTTCCCCTTTGGGGGACTGAAAAGATGGTCTCCACAATGTCAAAATAACTGGTTTGTATCTCATTGTGGGGACATTTGGCCCTCACAATGTAATATACACATAAGCCACACGCACACAGCAGTATTTCTTTCACTTTAGGAAGCCTGTCTCTCAAGGTATTGTTGTCTGAGATGGTGGTGAGATGCTTCCAACACATCAAAATTAAAGGCAAAAAACAAAAAATATTTCTGGCAATCTTTGTTCAAAACTTGCTAGAGAGCTGAGCATATTATAGTCTTTCTTTTTAAGCACCTAATTTCCAAGATGTCAGGTCAGTTTGTTGTCCTTCTTTTCATATAGTGAGACTACTCTGTGGTTTTTGCTTGTTTGCAAGCTAACAAACGGTGGAAAGTTGGCCAGTTTCCAAATCATTATTTAGAACAGAGGTCAAGTGCAGCCACAAGCCTGCAGTTCTCAAGCCAACTTCTTCATGCGCATATAAAAGCATGTGTGTGTGCATGTGCTGCGTGATAAAATAATAAAAGTAAGAGAGCTGCAAAGAACATTGTGAATTAAATTTGAAGATTATGGATATATTCACCATTGAAGACATTAAGAACAACATCAATCCTTTTTTAATCAGTTGAATATTTATCATATTAATTTTTCAGTTAACTTCCTCATTAAAAAAATCACAGTATTGCCAAATAACTCTGTCGCACCATGATAAATCACATCATATCAAATAATTTTTTACTCTTTTTTTTCTCATTGTGTGCATATTTGCTAAGATCTCACAGGTTGGGGTTATTCAGCTCTAGAGCCCAAACCCATCAGTAGATTTCAGTTTCATAGGGTACAAATCAATAAGAGTGGGGACCACCAGCCCAGGACCCAATGGACAGTCACTTAACACAAGGAGGACCTGCAAGGAGAACATTCACACACAGTGTAGGGCTGGGTTTAAGAGCACCAACCCTGGACATAAGAGGCTGGGTCACTGTACCAATCTTTAAATGTTTGCTTTAACATACCAATGCAAGCTAGACACCTTAGTAAGTTTAAAAGTGGACAAGGAGACGGGATAATTACTAAGGCTGGAAAGAGATTAAAATGGTAAAGACTCTATAATCATAGATTAAGGTGGGCATGGGTATACTGGTGAAAGGAAGGTTTAGCCTGTGCTAAATGTGGCAGTGCTTGTGGTGTTTCATTTAGAATCACAGTGGGAGGAATAATTTCAAGGTATTCTCATCACACATAATACCATGTCCATCTATGTTGAAGGAACATTTACAGATAGAAACACAAATCACAGATTATTGGTTGCCCAAGTCTTAGTGATGGTGAAGGTAATAGTGACATCTAACCACACAAAGCACTTTGAAAACAGATGCTATAGCCACATCTTGTCAGACCGCCACATTGCTGGGAAATTAATATATTACATATATCCTAAGTTTCACAAAGAATGTATTTAGATACCTAGAAAGAACAGTTTTCTGAATAGTATTTCTGTCCTTGCACAGTGCTGTACCAAAGCTAGCACATCCAAATCCCAGAATTAACCCATATAAATAGGTCTTGAGTCTGCAAATGATAAACGCAAAACTAGTGAACACTCATGTAATCGAAGAAGCCAAACCACAGATGCTTAATTTAAAATTTGTGCAATGGGCATTGAGTAGTGCAAAATGCAGAGCGCACTGGGTGCTTGATTATAGCATTTATTTAAACCTATACTTGATATAGGGTTGCGACTGAGCAGGCATGGTGAAAATTGGGTAGAAGTTCAAAGACGGTTGAGACCCACTAACCTGAACAGTATATTATATAATATATTGTAGTACTATAGTACGATGTACTTAAAACTGATAACTCAGTATCTTTTAAAAGGGGGGTAATACTGAATACAAAAAGGTAGTATTTCTTGAAATGTGAATTTTACCTCTAGTTTAAATCAGTCTTTTGAGGCCTTGAAGCCTAAGAAAAGTCAAAGGTCACAAGAGATGTTTGCTTAAGCACACAACTGGAGTTCAGGAAAGAGTATGTAGGACACTTTCTTGGAGAATGACAGTCAGGTCAGCAAAAACAAACTTGCAACTGACTAACAACAATGGAGTTAGTTACCCACTACCCACATGAGTTCAGATGTGAAAATGAAAATTTCTGTCACCTGCTTTTAAAGAAAATATCAAAGGGTCAAACATTATCCTTAATAGCTGTAAAAGGGGAGCAGGCATGGTTCTTTGAGGGGAGGGAAAAGTCGGGTGACACTTCCATTTTCACTTGAAATTACTCAAACTGTAATTTTGGGCAGGACGAAGGAGCTTATGACAAACCTGGGACCTTGTGGCAAATAAAATGGGTTTTATTAAAGTCATAAGAACAACAACTGGAAATAAACATGGGGGATGATGTTCTGAACTCGGGGGATCAGAACAAGAAGAGGGAGTGAGGAGGAGAGGGGGGTAGCAGAGGGTAAGGTGAACATAGAGACCAGGACTTCATACATACATTTTATAAAACATTTTGTTTTGTCCTTGACAAATGAATCGCCCAGGTCTTGCAGTTGCTGTCCTTAGTCCTGCCTGTAAAGTTTCATGACCTCTCTCCATAACCCTGAGCTTTCCTGTCCTTACTCATACAAAGAAACAGTATATAGGAGAGACCAACACAAGTGCATAAGGTAAGGTGTGTACCACAGAAACCACTCCCCCACCCTGAGTATGGCCCTTAACTCTGAAAATGTTCCACTGGTGCTGGATACACAGCTGACCCTGCATTCTGACCCCAAACTTCATTCTCAACTCTATATGTGTGTGTGTCTCATAGGAGACCAAGCTGGGATACATGAAAGCTAAGATATTACTATATACCTGTACTGTAGGGTAACCGTAACCCTACCCCTAATCCTGTCAGCCAGAGTTGCTGCTGAGCTTTGTCAGACCGTGGAGGACTCTCACACACTTAATTTCTTTGTATAAATGACAATAAAGGTTTTAAGTTTCAATGTGGTACATAATGATGCATTTTTCAGATTTAAAAGATCTGGAAATGAATGAACAGGGAAGGCTGCTGTGTTTTATGGCTAAAATTCAACTTTGTGTTATTTTTAATAAGTAAATATGAAGAATAATGTATAAACACATTATAAAGACATGTTTAATATTGGCTTCTGTTATTAATCTGACAAAATTAACATTTTCACATGGGGCATGTTGCTTTAATTCTCAGTAGTGTACTTATATAATAATTTTGATAAAATTATCTACAAAGAACAGTGCTATGTAAATGCATTTTTGTTATATTATTGCTGCAAATGTTATAGATATCTGCAATGGAGGCTGCAGTGATGGCTCCTTCTAGTGGTAACATAAAAGCATTAGGTGTTCTCCAGAGCTGTGATCAGCTGCTGTAACCAGATTACTTTAGCCTGGCTTTCATTTTCTTTATATAAAATGACCAGAAATTACAGCACCAAATCAAAGTGGATTTCTGAAGTATGCATACTGGACAGTGGACTCAGCAGGTTAGTACTCGTCCGTGACCAGAACCCAATCACCCCAGGGATACTGGCTGTCCCTGTGCTGGGACCCCCATATATGCATGCATGCACACTTACTGTATGTATTCATGTCATTGTGGTGATCATCCATTGATTTCTAGGGGAACAAACCATAATTCTAACAATGACAACCTTAACCCCAACCCAGCCGTAAGTAACTAAACAAAATACAAGACTTTCCGTTATTATCATTTTTTTTTTTTTGATTGTTGAATTTTCAGAAAATCCCCTTGTGGGGACCAAAAAATGGTTCCCACAACATCAAAATAACAGGTTTTTATCCTATATACATAAGCCACTCACAAAATAAATGATCAAAGAACATCCATTACTGATATCTCTTAATTGCCCATAAATTATGTCTGTGCATGTGTGTCTGCACCAGTCTTGTACCCTCTGCTGTCCAGGACAGCACTCAGATCCCCCTGTGACTTTGACAAGAACAAGTGGTTATAAGATAGATGCATATAAACTGATTAAATATTTCCTCTAGGGATGGAACTTGAAATGCTCACTATTCAGATTTGAAAATAAAAAAAAATCCTCTCATCATTGAAATGGAATTTTAATTGTTTTAATTCCCCACTCTCACCTTTAGCCTGTAATGGGAATTCAAGCATGACCATGGTCTTCAGCCGGAAAAGGGTAGAATGCTCTCTCAGGGTCGTGGATGGGGTTCTCCCCTAAGTGGAGGAGTTTAAGTACCTCAGGGTCTTGTTTACGAGTGGGGGGATGATGGAACGGGAGATCGACAGGCAGATTGGTGTGCCGTCAGCAGTGATGTGGGGGCTGCATCGGTCTGTCATGGCAAGGAAGAAGGTGAACCAAAAGGCAAAGCTCTCGATCTACATTCCTACCCTCACCTATGGTCATTGAGATTGCGAGTACAAGCGGCCGAAATGAGTTTACTCCGCAGGGTGGCTGGGCTCTCCCTTAGAGATAGGGTGAGAAGCTCGGTCATTCGGGAGAGACTCAGAGTAGAGCCGCTGCTCCTCCACATCGAGAGGAGCCAGATGAGGTGGCTCAGGCTTCTGAATAGGATGCCTCCTGGATGCCTCCTTGGTGAGGTGTTCCGGGCATGTCCCACTGGGAGGAGGCTCCGGGGAAGACCCAGAACACGCTGGAGGGACTATGTCTCTTGGCTGGCCTGGGAACGCCTCGGGATTCCCCCAGAGGAGCTGGATGAAGTGGCCGGGGAGAGGAAAGTCTGGGTTTCCCTGCTGAGACTGCTGCCCTCGCGACCCGACCTCGGATAAGCGGGAGATAATGGATGGATGGATGGATGGATGGATGCAAATTCAGCCTTGACCAATAGAAAATAGGGTTCTCATAAATTCCATGTTACATGGTTCTTTCCTCAAGTTAAGTCAGTTTTCCCATACCAGCAATTATATTACTTGATGTTTGAATGTTTCATCCACAAGTCAGATGACATTAGTATGAAAGTAACCATAAAATACATACATTCGATGCAGTATTTACGAGCCACATTGTTCTTTCAATAAATGCTGCAACCCAATTTCAATATGGACATCTGTTTAGAGAGGGAGAGATTGCTTTTGATTTAGTACTGAAACATTCAAAAAATGGCTTTGAAGAAATATACCTCCTGCTCGAGTACTTCATACTTTTGTAACTGGCCATTCACTGGAAGATCAGCTTCACTGCATTTAAACCTAGCTGTCTCTTTGACAATAATAATGGCTATTTACCTCACTTTTACGTCACTTTGGATGAAAATGTCAACTAATTAAATAAATGCAATGTAAATGTGAGTTGTAGTATCATGTAGACTATATTTAAATGTGGTTACATTGAAATATTAAAGACAGCTCAAGACTTCAGCACTACCTTGGTGATGTTCAGGATGCAGAGGAGTATTACTGAGAAGGGGTGGTGACCAAAAGAAAGACGTCAAGATCAAGACAGAAGATAGAAGTGTAAAATATTCATCAGCTTTGGAAAATGCTGTCTGGTTTCTCACCACTAAGTCAGTCAAGTCTCTTGATTTTCTCTGACCTGTTGATTATATTAAGAGGAGTGTGACGGCAATAGAACATAAAATTTTACTGGACATATGTGGATAATGAATGTCAGCTTTCTGCTTATTGTTTTGATAACTGAATGTAAGTGAAATTTTTTGTATAGTTTATTCATTCTCATTGCAATTTTTATTTGGTAGTTATATGAAATTTTATACATGACAAAAGCAGATTTTCGATATATTGACATTAAATGTGTCTTTGGTAATCATTACTGTTTAGATTTATGTTTGCTTTTATATTTTAAAATAATTCATATAAATTCTTTCTGAATTTCTTTTGTAGCACAATTAGGCAAATCACAAACTACAGATGTCATTCAGCCAGATCCTTTGGTAACATCCCAGGTTGGGGACACAGTAACTCTACAGTGTTTCTATGAGACAGCTGATCCAGCTTATTTGTCTTGGTACAAACAATCAGGGGGATGGAAACCTTGCCTCATATCCACAGTCTATAATTATGAAGGACATCCGTTTTTTTTTGATGAGTTTAAAAGTAACTCCCGCCTCAGAGTGCAGGTTGGCACAGGGAAAAATCACCTGATCATTTCAAACACACAGGATTCTGATTCAGCAATGTATTACTGTGGAGTGACAATTATAAATGTGCTGCATTTTGGAAATGGAACACTTTTATTAACAGGTACTGTCATTGAATGATATCTTTTAGAAATAAGATATATTTTTCTTTGTTATTTATATGTGAATTTAACCTAAATATAGTCTTCAACAACATATTTAACTGTTAGCATATTATCATAATCTGTATTATCAGAACATATTTTCATTCCATTAATTCCCCAGGTGTTTTCTGTCGAATATGTAATTGGTTTTGATGGAACATGTTGAAAAATTAACATTTAGAATAGCTTCATCTACGTAGCATTTGTATTATTTTCCCAACATTTTCAGGAGATACAATTGCTCTTCTCTACATTGTATACTTTCTGGGTGCCACCTTGGCTGTTACTTTCATCCTGTTTGTCATTATCATCCACCTCATAAGAAGACCTTGCCAGCATTGTGAAGGTATTTTATTCAGAAAACAGCAGTTTAAATATAGTAATATGATGGTTATTCATATATTAACTTTGTGTATTTTGCAATTACAGTGATTTAACTGTTTGAGTGCAATTTGCAAATTTAATACAGTTGAAATACAATTGCTTATGATGTATTAAAAATTTGTATGCATATAATTTACCTTGAATAAGCTTTGGAATGATGGATTTCTGCAGAAAACATATATTGTGCAATAACTATATCCTTATTGGGGGTGTTTGTATATTTTAAACAGGACAAAATGAAAATGAATTTACCACTGAAGAGGTAAATACATATTTTAACAATTCTGTCATCACCATGTTTTTTATGACTGGTTTTCATGACATTTTTTAACATTCAAATGCATTTCAAATACAAAATACTACAGTTATATAATAGTAATTGATTAGGGAGGTTCTGGATGATCTGATCCATTTAAGTATTTGATTAACATTTGTGAAAAATCACTAGATATTTGGCACATATAAACTTGTCAATTACGAATCAGAAAAACGGTTTGAATTTGTCCCTTCTTCTCAGAACCATGAAGCTGACAGACTAAACTATGCTGCGTTGAATTTCACTGGCAAGATAACCAAAGACAGGAATAAGAGAGCAGTCAAGGAGAAAGAAACTTTATACACAGACGTGAGATGAAGTTACAGATTAAAACAGTGCTATACACTCTTACTGTGTTAAAACTATGTTTTTACAATAATAATTAAATATTAACTGAAATAGAATTACATTTTTTTAATGTAAATTCTGATTTTATTGGTGTCAAAGATATTGAAAGTGGATGGATAGATGGTAATTTTTGTTCAAAATGGATTGACACATGACAGTGGTAATTTACATATTTTGTGTTTTAGAATCAATAAAATAAGATTTTAGAATTTTGTTTTAATGGCTCCATGCATAACATTTACATAAGAAAATGTGTTCCTTAATGTAAAGGAACAAAAGTTGAATGAAACGTTGTGAGTAAAGTAAAAGTCACATGAATAAAACTTGCAACATAATGTCTGAAATAAGATCTGCTTACCTAAATAATGAGTTGAAAGAACAAATTTATAAGAATACAATGACATAAGGTTTTGGGGATAAATGTGTATAAAATAATCTTTAAATTAATGTACAGGACAGAACAGGAGTACGTGATGGATGTTGTGTACATGTATAATACTATATAATAGCATTGTTTCGTTCATCAACTGGGTCTACCGCAATTCACTGTGTACAGCTGTGCTTCAGAAACAAGTAAATTGTATCAGTGGTACAATGTGTGCTGTGCTGTGACACAATTAAAAATAATAACAGCAATTAATTTGCAATTATAAAAACTTACAATTAAATTCCTAATTTAAAATTGAATTAAGACAAACTGGAGTATATGGGTTATTCTCACAATTTTGTGAGAATGGAAATTTTGTGTCATTTATAAAATCGAAAACTTAAATTTTACTCTCTTGTAACCATTTTTTTTCTTAGACGTTAATGTTGCAGAATGTTGAGTCTTGAATCTGTCTTTTTTATTTTCATGAGATGTAATGGTTTTTTGTGGTTGCATTAAGTTGGGCTCAGAAAAAAATAAAATGACATAATTTAGCTTTCTCTGGCCTACTCCGGCCATCTGTTGAAAAGCACAAAGAATCTGGTTGTACTTAAAAATGGGGTCCAGGCACAAACAGACAGCACAGACCGACAGGCCATAATATCATAGCTGGTGGCGAGGCATGTTGATACAAAACCCAACTAAATCCTCTGATAAACTGCAGATTTCCTTTATTTGGTTGAATTGCACATGAACTTGATTTGTTTTAATTTTCCCAGGTTTATCCCATTCTAAAGTGCACAACTACACTCAGTGACAAAAAAAGTTAAGCACCCAGAAGTAATGGTCCAATTTAGATGAATTTTGGTACATGTGCAGACCAGCAATGGGTGTATAAATGTTTTCAACACTTGACAGTTTGCTAGGGGTTGAATTGTGGGTTTACATGAGGCCAGGTGGTTGTATCATACAATTGCCTGACATGTGAGGAATGCAGATGCCACAGTTGTCCGATGTTGGCACCCCAAATGGGCATGTGTGGGCACCCACATATGTTGAGACGGTCCACAGCTTTTTCCCACAATACAAATAGGTAATATTGGATAATTTTTCTCAGTAAATAAAAGGAAAGTATAATTTGTTTATGCCATTTGCTTAACTGGGTTCTCTTTATCTAGTTCAATCTGTGAAAATTTGTGAAAACGTTGAGGAAAATTATCCAGTGTTTATTATCCAGTGATTTTACATCATAAAATTCAAATGTCATTTGCAAGAAAGTGCCAGTGCGTCAGGTTGTCAACTAGGGCTTCTTCCTCCGTTGTTTTTTTATTATTTTTTTTTTGTTTTTGTTTGTACTCCCACATAATTTCTTCTTTCTGTTGGTTTACATTCTTCATTTACTTGTTAACATTTCAGTCTTCGTAGAGAAGTAGTTAAAGATTCAAAGCAATTGTCAGACTTCTGTTTTATACCAGTAGCTCTCAACATTATTTTTGATGAAAACATCAGAAAAAATAGTAAGTCTGAAATCCTATGGAAAATTAAGCATGAACTTAACCCTATGCAGTTTGCTTACAGGTCAGATAGGGGAGTAGAGGGTGCTGCAGTCACTTTGTTTCACCTAGTTTTTAAACATTTGAAAAGAAATGGGTGTCATGTGTAACCACCACACCCACACATAACCATGGCGCTGTAGTGTTAAAAGTACTTGTGTCACCCCTGTGATGGGAAATAAGACCACACTTCAGTTTTTTATTCTGCATCTAGCCATTGCCCGTCTCCCAATCCCACCACTCTTGGAGTGCCACCTACAGGTCTAGGAATGAACTAACCAAGACAATTTCAGTACATTCTATACTGTTAGATCACAGATAATAATGAAAATGGCTGTATTAGACCAACTTTCCTTTTAAACATAAGTTTTATCCAGCTGAGATTTTAGTAAATAAACAGAATGAAATAAATTCAAACAAAATGTGTTGTGTGAGTGTTTCTGGGTGGAAGTATTGTATTGTGTCATATTTGAATTTGTATGTGGTAGAGCAACCCTCTACATTCTCCCCCATTGTCTCCTCCAAGTTTTTCCTTTAGCTTCTTGCTATATTTCAACCATCTACATCTTCCCAAACCATTAACTTTTTCAGTAAGTTTAACTATAGCTACTAGTAGGAAGCTGCTGTGGTACACTACAAGCACAGTATATGGGAGGGATATAGTATGGGTTATCCCTATATCCTACTGGGGACTAATAAGTGGAAGGGCATTGAGGGCATTAATTTCTGTCCTCCACGGTGTGTATACTGGTTGACCTGGTGTCTCATTTCTCAACATTTTGGACGCATGACCCTGCTTAACCTCTCTCTTTGTTCGGCATCCTCCTCTCCTTCTGACTCTTCGTGTATTTCATCATTGGATGCTCCCTCTTTGTCTTGAATCTACATATCATGTACATCAGGCACTTTCTCCCGACTTGGTTGGTCGAGTTCATCCATCTCTGGTACTGACTGTTCTTGATGAGTGTTAGTAGGGTAAAACTCACTGATGGATGTAGTACTGGTCAAGACTCTGAAGCTTGAGGAGAGTGATTCTCACCATGCATGGGTTCTCTTCTGAAACTGTGATACGGCAATTCATCCAAGGGACCTGTGATGCAGGCAAGACCTTCTTCATCTGAAGTGTCCTTCACAGGCTCTACAGTGGTTTGAACTGACTTTTGTCTCTTTTGCCATTCCCTTGCAGGTACTCATTTCGATTCATTCTCAAGGGGCAGGTCATTGACTGGTAATAGGAGGTTGCGATGTAGTACCCAGAGAGACTTATTTCCTGTTTCTGACTGCACTCTACTGTATAACCAAAGGAATACTGGCAACAATGGCAGAGTGTCAGCAATGCAAGTCAGCTGAGGACCCTGTCCTGGCAGGGCGCACTGTACAAAATATAAGACATTTTGTTAGAAATAGAGGGATCACACTTAAAAGGAAAACCATGTCTAACTGAATATATATTATTTTCTATAGAGGCAAAAATGCCAAGAATTTGCCCACACTGTTAAGTTGAAAGTCTTTTGTTACAAGTTATAATAAAAAAGCAATTGTTTCTATTAATATTTTAGTTTCACCTTAATACTTGTGCATAAGTAATCTGCGTTTCATTAATCAGGAAAAAAAATCATTTTTGTTTGTGTGCATACTCGAGGTCCAATAAAAACACCCTGACCCTCTAACACAGTGAATGTTAATTTTGATGAATTTTTGATTTAATTTTGACTGTTAATTTGATGTCCTGGAAAATCATGTATGACCCCACAAACAATGTTCTGGTCGTAGGTGGGAGTTTCTCGGGAGGTTCCCATATGCTACCATAGTGTCAGGTGGTAAAGTAAAGAGCTTAATATACTTTAGAATTAATCTGAAGTGATATCTGTGTTGTGCAAAGCAAAATATTTTTTTTTATATATTTTGTTTACAGCATCTCTCTAGAGCAAAGGGAAAGGTGGGTCCCCTAAAACCATGTTATAACTGGTTTAAGAGGCAAAGTCCTCTTAAGACTTAAAAACCCGTATGTGTGGGCGTGCGTGTCTGAGTGTGTATGTGTCTGTGTGTGTATGTGGCCGTGCATGTCTGTGTGTGTAATGCCCATTTTCAAAAAAGGGGATAGAAGTAATTTGTCAAATTATAGGCCAATCAGTCTAACTTGTATAACTGGTAAAG
>JABFEA020000002.1:15965606-15991235 GCA_019775915.2 Cyphomyrus plagiostoma
TGATCGGCTGTTGCTTCTGGGCATGTGTTGTAATGCTGGGTGTGTGTACTGTTCAATAACATTTAACGTTTGATTTTAGATGCGATTCGTACAGATGTTGGTTGTTTTCTCTCTGCAGCAGACAGTGAAGCAGATTATGTTTTTCTCTCTCTCTCTCTTTCTTTCTCCCCCTCCTTCTCCTCTCCTCTCCCCCCCCCCTCCTTCAATTGAGGAAGTAAATAAAAATAAATAAATATTTATGTAGAAATAAAGCAGTCCTCCGCAGAGGGGGGGTGGTGGAGGGAAAAAAAAACAGTTTGTGCTTAGGTTGTTACTACTTTCAGTCAATAGTTTAACTTATTTTCATGTGCGGATTACTCTGATCAGTTGGATGGTATTTTCATGCCACTCAAATGCATATTCAAATAATCTTCCTCCTTCAAAAGCCCATAAATGCATAAACAATCATTTTCACTGTGTTTTTATACATGTGTAAACTGTGGCTATTACCCTCCAGAGGTTGTAATGGACCTCCATGAGAAGGGCGTATTTAGCATGGCTGGTAAGTAGCCAGTAATTTGTCTTATACTAGAGCTTCCAGTGAGGTTGTGACTTTTTTGTTGTTATTTTTAATAAATTGTTCCGAATCACTTTCAGTATGAGTTGTAAAAATATATTAGTTATGTATATAAAGAAAATGTTGTTTGCCAAATTATCTATGTATAGAAATACGTCTGTTATTCTAAGATAATGTATGTGTAGAGAAGCATAATTATGCAGCCTTTAAGGCTTCAATATAATACTCCGAGGGGAAAAAAATCTGGTCACTATTGACAGTCACAATTAGGACTACAGCTGATAAGTACACAATATTCTTGAATTTATAATTAAAAATTGCATTACTTGTAATTTCACAAGTACAAACTACTTTTAAATAAAAATATCTTTATAATTTAGAAATACATGCATACAAACAAGTGATAACCATGAACCATTTTTAAATGAACCAATAAACCAAGTTAGAATCGACAAGGAGCAGCTGCTGTAAAGCAGTAATCTGTGCTTCAGAGTGGATCTGTGACGTAATTTCCGGACCAACAATGAACTTCATGTCAATGGATGTATCATAGAAGATATCTATGGCTTGCCTCTCAGTGGATCTGTGATGACATTTCCTGCCTCAGTGGATGTGCCTCTCAGTGCATCTGCAGCCAGACTCTATTGCAAAATTTTGACTATACGAGTGAGGCATGCCAACTGAGACCAAGCTTCAGAAATGATTACTCACAATCCCTCAGCAAGAGAGAGAGAAGAACCATCAGCTCAGTTGTGATTACGTTACGCTAGGCAGACAAAGTGTATATGTAATGCTAGTATTTCAAGACCTCACTTGTTTATCAAGTCAAAATTTATTAAGGATTTTTGCTTGTCTTGCAAAACACTTGCAAACCAAGTTACTCGCAATCCGAGGTTTGACTGTATAGGCATAGTAAACCACCGCCATGCTTTCATTTGCAGAATAAAAGGGTTTCTTTGACACAATGCAATGTTGTGAAAAAGCACCCTACAAATAAAATTTAATTGAATTCTGCTGATTCAATTAGATTCAGAATGTAAACACTTTGCTTGTTGCCAAAATTGAGGGCGTAACCCCTTTTCTTTGCTTGATGAATGAATTATACTGTTTGCATGCCCACACCTTCCTTTTCGAGTTACAGGCAGTGAACATGACTAGGCCATGAGGGGAGAATATGCGTAACTTTTTAAGTGCTATTTTGACTTAAGCTGCTGATGAGAGAATATGCTCTTGTGTAGACAGTAAATACAACATCAAGAAAACTGAACATGGGAATGTCAGGCCACTTCAATTGCAGTAAAGAGACTTTGACATAAAATCCTATTGGGAATAATAACACATTATTACTCACCAACGTTGCACCTTCTACAACCTTTGGTGTCTGGTATCTTCACAGAAATAGCAAATTTCCTGTTGACACAGTCATCCAGAAGGGTTGAAAATACTGTATTATTCTACATAAATGTAATACAATAATTAGTTAATGATACAGCCAATCATAATGTGAATTTTACCACTAACGCTAATGTAAGAAATGTTAGCCTATAGCAAATTTCTTCAAATTGAGTTTTTAGTTCACTCAAGTTTCATGTTTTATTGGCAGTGCAATAAGGATAAAATACAGCAATGCAATAGGAGACTAGACAGTGCAAGACAAAAGATGCAATATAGGAAGTGAAACAATACATATGGACTTGGCCCTCTTGTGGCAGATAGATGGATTGCAGATGGAGAAGACCTGTGCTGATAATCATCGAGGCTGGTCAGTCCTTTGCAGCTGATTTAGGTCCTGAACAACATCTGTTCTCAGATACATACCAGGAACAGGTGTGGCTCATCAGAGGCCAGGTAGAATAGAAAACCTAATGGATAGTAGCTCTCCAGGACCTCAGCTGGGAGACCCCTGGTCTAGGGTCATTAGATAAGAAGTGAAACACCCAGTTGCAGATGGTGCTGCTCACACTAAGGTCTTTCAGCTTTAACGCCAGTTTGGGTGGCTGCTGAGCTGTAGTCGAAGAACAGCATCCTGATGTATGTGTTCTTCTTTTGTAAATGTTCCAGAGGAATATGCAGGGCCAGGAGGTATCATCCATGGATCTGTTATGTCAGAATGTGGTCGGGTTGCCGAAACAGCAGTCTCAGTTGGGAAACCCAGACTTCCCTCTTCCCGGCCACTTCATCTAGCTCCTCTGGGGGAATCCCGAGGCGTTCCCAGGCTAGCCGAGAGACATAGTCCCTCCAGTGTGTCCTGGGTCTTCCCCGGGGCCTGCTCCCAGTGGGACATGCCCGGAACACCACACCAGGGAGGCGTCCAGGAGGCATCCTAATCAGATGCCCAAGCCACCTCATCTGGCTCCTCTCAATACGGAGGAGCAGCAGCTCTACTCTGAGGCCCACCTAAATGACCAAGCTCCTCACCCTATCTCTAAGGGAGAGCCCAGCCACCCTAAGGAGAAAAATCATTTCGGCTGCTTGTACTTGCGATCTCGCCATGGCTTGTGACCATAGGTGAGGGTAGGAACGTAGATCGACTGGTAATTCAAGAGCCTTGCCTTTTGGCTCAGCTCCTTCTTCACCATGATAGACCGATGCAGCGCACGCATCACTGCGGACACCGCACCGATCTGCCTGTCGATCTCCCGTTCCATTGTCCCTCCATTTGTGAACAAGACCCCAAGGTACTTAAACTCCTCCACTTGGCCGAGGACTCCATCCCTGACCCGGAGAGAGCATTCTACCCTTTTCCGGCTGAGGACCATGGTCTCGGATTTGGAGGTGCTGATTCTCATCCCAGCCGCTTCACACTCGGCTGCGAACTGTCCCAGCGAGAGCTGAAGGTCCAATCGATGAAGCAAACAGAACCACATCATCTGCAAACAGCAGAGACCTAATCCTGAGGTCACCAAACCAGACACCCTCAGCGCCCTGGTTGCGCCTAGAAATTCTGTCCATAAAAACTATGAAAAGAATAGGTGACAAAGGGCAGCCCTGACGGAGTCCAACCGTCCCTGGAAACAAATCCGACTTATTGCCGTCCATGCGGATGAGACTCTGGCACCGGTCATACAGGGACTGAACAGCCTTTAAAAGGAAGCCCGGCACCCCTTATTTCCAGAGCACCCCCCACAGGACTCCCCGAGGGACACGGTCGAATGCCTTCTCCAAGTCCACAAAACACATGTAGATTGGTTGGGCAAACTCCCATGAACCCTCCAGAACCCTGTGGAGAGTATAGAGCTGGTCCACTGTTACACGGCCGGAGCGAAAACCACACTGCTCCTCCTGTATCTGAGGTTCGACAATCCGGCAGACCCTCCTCTCCAGAACCCCCGAATAAACCTTACCAGGGAGGCTGAGGAGTGTGATCCCCCTATACTTGGAGCACACCCTCTGGTCCCCCTTCTTAAAGAGGGGGACCACCACCCCAGTTTTCCAGTCCAGAGGCACTGCCCCCAATGTCCACGTGATGCTGCAGATGCGTGTCAACCAGGACAGCCCCACAGCATCCAGAGTCTTAAGAAACTCTGGGCAGATCTCTTCCACCTGCGGGGCCCGGCCACCAAGGAGCTTTTTAACCACCTCAGCAACCTCTGCCCCAAAGATAGGCGAGTCCACCTGTTACATTGCTTTCCCGCATAGAGCCACCGGATGGTGGACCAGAATCGCCTCGAAGCTGTCCGGAAGTCGTTTTCCATGCCCTCACTAAACTACTCCCATACCCGAGTTTTTGCCTCAGCAACCGCCGAAGCTGCACCCCGCTTGGCCTGCCAGTACCTGTCAGCTGCCTCTGGAGTCCTACAGGCTAAAAAGCTTTCTTCAGCTTGATGGCATCCCTCACCACTGGTGTCCACCAGCGGGTTCGGGAATGGCTGCCGCGACAGGCACCAACCACCTTACGGCCACAGCTCTGGTCAGTCGCCTCCACAATGGAGGCACAGAACATGGCCCATTCGGACTCAATGTCCCCCACCTCCCCCAGGACATGGGAAAAGTTCTGCCAGAGATAGGAGTTGAAACTCCTATAGGTGGGGAGCCCATTGGAGGGGGGACCCACATGCCTTGTTCGGGCTGTGCCTGACCAGGCCCCATGGGTATAGGCCTGGCCACCAGGCACTCGCTATCGAACCCCACCCCCAGGCCTGGCTCTGGGGGGAGGGGGCCCGGTGACCCACGTCCGGGCAAGGGAAAACGGGGTTCCATGATGTTTCTCTTCATAAGGAGTCTTTTGAGCCGTACTTCGTCTGGTTCCTCACCCCGGACCTGTTTGCCTTGGGTGACCCTACCAGGGGCCTAAAGCCCCGGGAAATTTATCTCCTGGGATCACTGGAACACGCAAACCCCTCCGCCAAGGTGTCGGCTCCAGGAGAGGTAAAACTAATATACTGTGGTTTTGCTTTTGGCAAAACTTTATCTTGGAGGACCTAATTTTGTTGCCAAAATTTCAAAATACCAAAATAGCA
The DNA here is from genome assembly GCA_019775915.2 of Cyphomyrus plagiostoma. Lineage (NCBI taxonomy): Eukaryota > Metazoa > Chordata > Actinopteri > Osteoglossiformes > Mormyridae > Cyphomyrus > Cyphomyrus plagiostoma. The sequence goes on from JABFEA020000002.1 coordinate 15,970,623, forward strand.
TTATAATAAGACTAATTATAAAAACCAGACTTGCGTGGCATCTTGTTTAGAAAGGTTACACTGGGCTGTAATTTATGCCTGGACTACAGGTACATCATATCAGTAAATCATTTTCATTTTAAATCACTCCCCAAGGGTGCTGGTCCTCAGCCTGAAGCACTGTTGTTGGTTCAGCAACTTGAGGGAATTTATTTGTTTTTATAGTTTTCATTATGTAACATTGTGATTCACCTGGCTGGCACTATGTGTGCAGTTATAGAAAAATAATCAAGACCCTTCAGAATGGAGAATTCAACAGTGCTGTAATATAAGCAGGAAATAATATCTTTCTTCAGTAAAGGTATGACAGTGTGCTTCTTAAAGCACAGCGGCATGGTGCTTAAAGACAAGGAGAGGTTGAAGATCTCACCCTACACTGAACCATGCCGTATGCCTTCAGGGAACGTGATGGAAAGTCAGGGTTTGTGGCTTTGCAGGATTTAACCTGTTTAGAAGTTTTGCTACTCTGACCACAGCATAGAAGCCACCCTGTTACGTCCTGCGATGTCCGCTCCTCTCGTGTGCCATGCCCACCTCGTTTACCTCCTGTGATTACCTAGTGTTTCCGCCTGTGTGGCGCCGCCACACGCCAGTCTCGTTCCTTGTCCCCTGTATTTAGGTCTGCGTCTGCGTCTTTTCCGGCAGACGCGGCATAAACGTTGTCAGATGTCGGTTGTGTTGATTAAACTATTCGTTTTCCCCGTTCGCTTGCTTGGAACTCCCTTAATCCGCCCTGCGCACCGCGCATACACAACACACCCATTCATCTAGTCTGTGAATGATGCTGGGTTGTCCACAATTGTAGCTGGCAATCTTCTGTAATCCATCACATTCAATGCTTTACACAAGCAACACACATAACAACTGCCAAAATCAGTCTTCTGTCCATGTTGTTTCTTTGTGGTTTTAATAGTCCTTTGTAGCTCATACAGTCATGGCCGAAATTATCGGCACCCCTAGAATTTTTCCAGAAAATGCACCATATCTCCCTGAAAATTGTTGCAATTAGAAATGTTTTGATATACACGTGTATTTCCTTTATGTGCACTGGATCAACACAAAAAAACAGAGGAAAAAAAAGCCAAATTTGACATAATTTCACAAAGAACTCCAAAAATGGGCCAGACAAAATTATTAGCACCTTTCTAAAATAGCGGGTAAATCGTTTTATTTCAAGCATATAAATTGTCTGAGGACTTCAGAACAAAAATTCTGGAAAAATATCAACAATCTCAAGACTACAAGTCCATCTCCAGAGATCTTCATGTTTCTTTGTCCACTGTGCGCAACATAACATAACTGCGCAAGAAGTTCACAACACATGGCACTGTAGCTAATCTCCCTGGACGTGGACGGAAGAGAAAAATTGATAAAAGACAGCAACGAAGGATAGTCCAAATGGTGGATAAACAGCCCCAATCAACTTATAACCAAGCTCAACCTATTCTCAGGGTGCAACAGTGTCAGCTTGAACTATCCGAACAAAATGAACGAACATCTGAACAAAATGAACGAAATGAAATGCTATGGCAGGAGACCCAACAGGAGCAATTGCCGATTGCTTGCCTTATGTTGTGCGAGGTTTCCATGGAAGATAAATACTTTCTCATTCAGCCATAACCAGATTTTAATGCCTTTATTAGATAGTCTAGCATCATGGCGGCTTGGCAGGTGGTAATGTACTCCAATAGTCCAAAGACATGCAGTTGCATCTCTAAATCTCCTAGAATGTCTAAATTTCCCTTAGTGTGCATGCATGTGCTATGCGATGGATTGGCATTACATCCAGGCTCAAACTTTAGCACCCCCCCCCCCCCACCAGGCTAAGTGGTTAGAAGATGGATGGACGGACGGATGGATGGATGGATGGACAAGATCCAAAAGTACGGTACGTGACTAGTATGCCCACACACAAATGTACACATATAACATATATACCCACCTGGGAATGATCCTTTCTGTCAGGCGGTTGGTGCTAAGCGACAGGTGGCCCTGCCTTTTCTGGAGCTGTCTCCTCTGCTCAAACAGGACCGTCAGGCTGTGGGAGTACAGCTGGCACGATTTCCCTAAGAGGGCTCAGACAGTCAGTCTCCTCAAGAATGCAAGGTGACAGAACCAAACCAGTCATTCATTACAGGCCATGCCAAGCTAAGCTACACATGAAAATGTATAAACATAGTAATACATTTATAATCACTTAAATAAATGTGTAGTAATAATTAACACAAGCCACATTCTCCTACGTTTTCAAATATAACTTTACAACATAATTTAATTTTATTGAATTTAATAATGTTAAACAGCATTTTCATCAGACCAGTAGGGGGGGCGCCGTCGGTAAAATCGCCTAGCATCAGAGCCGTTGCTCAAACTGCAGATTCCACACAGGGTGGTCACCTGTTCAGTCACCACGTTCCTCACACATTACTTGAATTGCTGCAAAGTATTTTTACCTATGCCTGGGATCTCCAGCTACATGAATCGCAGGTTATATGAATATTTCAGGACCGGGCATTAGTTTTGTTGGTTAGTACAACTAATGTTGTGCTGTATTTTTCCTTAAATAATAAAGAGATGTGCCCCCCTGTCTATCACTAATGGACTCCACTTGAATTTATACCTACTACTATTCATATATACACATACTCACTGAAGAAAGTCTTCTTGTACAGGTACAGTAGAATATCTAACACTACAGTACAGAATATCTAACTACAGTACTACTGTTTCTGCTGGATCTTGGCAAGCAAACCCCTCAAATGAAGCGCTAGAGAAAGAAGGTAGGAGGCCTAACCTGAGAGAGACATCAGGATGTTGTTCATGACGTACAGCCAGGTGCATCTGTGTGGGAGTAACTGCATAGACAGGGAATAACTCTAGTGAGGGTGAAGCTGAGGAACAGAGCATAGCCATTTATCTGGGTTGAGTCAAGAACACCCTGATGGCATTTTACTCCCCAGTGACACAAACAATCAACATTACATAACCAGCTGGGATACAAGTAACGCCAAGACATACAGGTACACTAGAAGCAATTTACTGCAAAAATTATTCCAGTTTCAATGCACTGGTTCTGAAAACAAACTGTTTAGGCGCCCAAAGAGCCATATGAATCCATAAAAGACCATAGTTTTTATTGCAATAAATTTACACTGCCTGACTTAATCATGCTGAATATTTCACTGGACCAATTCAGACTAAACATTCCACAAGTCACTGTATTAGCAACCTTCAGGTTATGACCATTTATTATATAAATATTGCCCCAATAATACTGTGCAAAAGTCTTAGCCAACCAAAGAAAATAATGTTTAAATGATCTTCATGTTGGTGTAAAACGATGTTTGACCTAGATCTCGAACTGAATATTAGAAGTCGAACCGTGAACGCCGCCCTATTATAAATTGTACGTGCCAGGAAATGAGTCATACTACAATGCAATTCTTACTTGAATGCCTTCTTCACAGACTGGACAATTAACTAAATAAAGCAGCGCAACATTACAGTAACTAACAATAAATAAACCACCAACTTACGTGTACTATTACAGCATTTATGTCATTTATTTAAAATGTATTTTACCCAGTAAATTAACTGAAAACCAGTTCTCACTGCTTTACGTGATATTCGGGAAAAATAGCAGATTACGCATCGGAACTGCCTGGGATACAAACGTCTTGCCAATAAGGGCAAAGCTGTGTCGTCACGGAGGTGGTTCCAGTTTGTGCAGCCGGGTGAGAGGTCGCAATGCATCTAACAGTAATGCATTGTGTCAGGATCAAAATGCGTTGCTTTAAGCCAGCGCTGTAAGCAAGTCAAATGCACCCAATCGCCAGACCAGGGAAACAAACTGAAACGTGGACTTAATACAGAGGACTAATGAGAACAGTCAGAAACAGCTGATCACATGGGGATCCCACACGAGGTTAACGAGGGGGCGTGGCACACGGAAGGAGCGGACGATCGGGGCAGGACAGGGGTAATGTTGAGATAATATCTTTATCGTTTTGGAAGCCATTAAGAAAAAAATGCTCTTGTTTTCTCCTGTTCATTTTGTGTGTAAATGCTAGAAAAAAAAACATATTTAGGTGTAATTTTGGGGGGGCGGGAACCAATTTCTTGGTTTTCCATTATTTCTTATGGGAAAAATTTAATCCGGAGTCTGGAACGGATTAAGTTTGAGAACCGAGGTACCACTATATATTTCTATTGGCAATTGCCATTGGCCTTTACATTTTACATGCCTAACGTGCTATAGTGCTACGGTGACCTGCTAAAAACACAAGTAATGGGGAATACATATGGTGTTGAGACTCATCTGTCACCGCCGCAAACACTAATCTTGTTAGTGTGAAACTCAAAAAATATTTGACTGATTTTCTTAAAACTTGTAGACACATTATGTAGGTGAAGATCACAAACTGTTTAAACTTGATACAAGTTGCACCGAAATTGAAGTAACTCCACATAATTGTAGCAAAGAGAAGGGCAGCCTCAGATACTTGATCTACATGTGGTTTTGGGACCGCTGCACATCCACAGACACTTTCATGCATCACATTGCTCTTAACCTGTGTGTTCAGTATCAAGACATTTTTCTGAAATTTTCCTTTTGTCTATGATCTTGCCTTATGATCTGGTTCAGGCACACTGGTTGAAAAATGCTGCCCTACTCTCTGCTTTAGTTCAACAAATAAACCACTAACTTACGTGTACTATTAGAGCATTTATGACATTTATTTAAACTTTATTTTAACAAGTAAGTTAACTGAAAACCAGTTCTCCCTGCTTTACGCGATAGTCAGGAGAAATAGCAGATTACACATCGAAACTGCCTGGGGTACAAACGTCATGCGTGTAACTAAACTCTTCAGCCAATAAGGGCAAAGGTGTGTCGTCACGGAGGCGGTTCCAGTTTGTGCAGCCGGGTGAGAGGTCGCAATGTTAATGCGTTGTGTCAGGATCAGAATGTGTTGCTTTAAGATAGCTGCAAGCAAGTCCAATGCACCCAATGACCGGACTAAGTAAACAAACTGAAACGCGGACTTAATACGGAGGAATAATGACAACAACCAGAAACAGCTGGTCACATGGGGATCCCACCCGAGGTTAAGGAGGGGCTGTGGCACATGGAAGGAGCGGAAGACTTGGGCAAAACAGGGGTAATGTTGGGATAAGATCTTTATTGTTTTAGAAGTCATTAAGAAAAAAAATTTCTTCTTGTTTTATCCTGTTCATTTTGTGTTTAAATGTTTAAAAAAACATATTTGGCTGTATTTTTGGGGGGCCAGGAACCAATTCATTGGTTTTCCATTATTTCTTATGGGAAAAATTCGATTAGAACTTGAACTTTTTAGGATTCGATCCGGAGTCCGGAACGGATTAAGTTAGAGAACCAAGGTACCACTGTATATTACGGGAAAGCAGCCTTTTATTTGATTAATTTGAAAGACAAAAAATGCTAAATAAATCACATGTATGGTGAAATGTGTTAAATAATCACCATATTCAGTATCATCATATTTAGTAAAGAAAAGAACAAATATCTAGCAACATAAAATATTTCACTACAAACTCAAATGACAGGCTTCTCAATTGAACATAAAATATAAATAAAACAATATAATGAACAAACATAAAATGTTTTTTAATGTTTTCTTCACCGGTGCAGTGGATTTAAGTAAAGAGTTATGGTGGTGCGAATATGCTTACAGCAGCTGATTTGCAGCATCTTCGTGAGACGCTTCGCTTTTCACTCCAACAAGAAGATGTCATTACATCCCTACTTACTACTAAGATAAATAGCTTTAATATTTCTTTTGACTGCCAAACACTTTTGCACAGTACTGTTCCATCAGAGATGTTTCTCAGGTACTCCAAGAATACACCAAACGGCACTGCAGTACCTTCTCCATAGTATCCTCGTGGAGCTCGTTCAGGTTCAGGGTATAGACCCCTTCCTCTGCCCCAAGGATGAGGTACTGATCTGGTAGCAGATGGGAGACACTATTAGTGCTTTGGGATAAAGATTCCAAATCAAGGTAGTAGATGCCTGCCCCCTACCTCTAGTCCTCGGGAAAACCCAAGTGACAGCACAGTAAAGCTTGAGGGGACAGCCATTGAACACCTTTGAGAAACAGGCTCCCATCTGTGGAATATGGGCAGACAGTATTTCACACTTTTAATAGCCATCTCATATGAATCTGGGAATTACACTGTTGTTTATATTAGATCACATTACATAACTAGCATGCATCATACCTTGTGTAAAACTGATTTACGAAAGCATTTACAGTTGCAAAATGAATTTATAATCTGATGCAGCTTAAAAGTTTATAATACCAAAAACAAGGTACAATACAGGCAAATACAAGTAAAATTACACAAGACAGCTCAAATAAAATCAGGATACCAATGGACGCAAGACAATTTTTACATACACAATGGAGTGGCGAAAAACAACAACATAGTCGAGAAATGTAAGGTGGTCGGTCTAAAGAACAATACCAAACATAACTTTAACTTCCAGAGGTCTGGAGAGCTGGACCTTTCCACATTGGCTTCTGCAGTGTGGGTTGCCAAAGAGTAATTTTGGAATTTCTGAGGGTAATATGACCTCAGGACTAGTTTCTGGTCAGATTTCTAAAACTTGAGTGTTTCTCTATCGCTGGCTGCTCTTTTCTCTACAGATCTAGATCAGAATTTGTTTCTGTGTCAGTGGTCCATAGCTCTGTGTCTGTCCAGATCTAGATCAGCACAAGGCCGTACTCACATGGACTTGGGGAGTGGGCGGTAGTCCATGACAATCAGCCCTCTAAATATGTGAAATAAAATGCAACAAGTATGGTCATACAACACAGTGAAGGCCATGCATTACATATGTTATCATTTTCTCTGACAAAATGATAAGTCAGGTGGACAGATAGTATGTGGAGGACATTTTAAGCCACAAATAACATGATTAGAAAAAAAGGCACAAACAAATTTAGCTCTATCAGATAATAAAAAAGAGACTAAAGAATAAGAAGGAATTATAAATAATAAGAAATGTTCAGTTATGACTGTGTCTTGACAGTAAATATTTAATTCTCACTGGAAGGCAGCCATGTCTTGTTACGTATCATGGGGCACTCACAGATTCCTCAGTCTTTCTTCGCAATGTGCTCCACTCAGGGGAAAGAGGAGTGTCCCGGAGCAGGGAAGCCACTGTCCCTGGCTTTGGCTCCTCCTGTATGACGCCCCCTTCCGGGGCACAGGAGTCACTGCACCACAGACTGATATCCTGAGCACCTGAGCACCTGGATAACACTTGAGAAAATGGATGTTCAATGTCAAATGATTTCATTAGTATCATTCAGAATTTTTTTTTAAAGGATGTTTCTCCTTGAAGTTTTTCAGTATGTCTAGAGCAGGGGTCACCAACTCCAGTCCTGGAGGGCTACTATCCAGTAAGTTTTCTATCCTACCCGGCTTCTGATGAGCCACACTAGTTCTCAGGTAAATACCAGGCGCAGGTGTGGCTCATCAGAAGCCAGGTAGGATAGAAAACTTACTGGATAGGAGCCCTCCAGGACCGGAGTTGGTGACCCTTGGTCTACAGTGATACATTTATTCAAGAATTTCAATTTTTCTCACATCTGGTCATACCTGGGGCGGAGTTGGGGACCAGGGTGCAGTCTGAGTGTAGGGTAGCACTTGGGCGGAGCGTGAGGTCTTTAACATCTGGGCTGCAGCAGACAGAGCTAAAGGCCGGCAGGGAGGAGGTGCTGGACACCTGGGGAGAGCTGGCTAGCTGGCACCGCTTAGATCCGCCACGTCTGCTCTCATCCTCACCAGAACAGTGCTGCTACACATGGACACATATTAACGGAGGCCTCTGTGGCAGTTTGATATAAACCACAAAACATGCATGATGGGCTGATTCTGTGTTAAGAACATAAGAAATTTACAAGCGAGACAAGACCATTCGGCCCATCAAGCTCATTTATGGAAAAGTTAACTGATAGCTCAGAGTTGTTAAAATCTTATCTAGGTATCTTTAAAGGAACCCAGGGTTTTAGCTTGCACTACATTAGTATGAAGACTATTCCATACTTTAACTACACACTGTGTAAAGAAGTGCTTCCTCAAATTCATATTTTAAAATGTTCTCCTGCTTTTCCACTTATGGCCACGAGTTCTAGTATTTAAACTAATATTGAAATAGCCATTTGGCTGAACAGCATCCAGACCTGTTAGAATCTTATATACCTGGATCATGTCCCCCCATAGTCCCCTTTGCTCAAGGTTAAACAAATTCAGCTCAGCTAACCTCTCCTCATAAGACATTCCTCTAATACCAGGAATCATTCTCGTAGCCCTTCGTTGCACCTTTTCCAAGGCAGCAATGTCCTTCTTAAGGTATGGTGACCAAACCTGCACACAATATTCTAGGTGGGGTCTTACCAAAGAATTATATTATTGTAGCATCACCTCCCATAACTTAAACTCCACACACATAGAGATGTAACCCAACATCCTGTTGGCCTTTTTTATTGCTTCCCCACACTGGCGAGAGTGGGACAAGGAAGCATCAACATACACACCGAGATCTTTCTCGTAATCAGGTACCTTTATTTTAGTGGAACCCATAAAATATCCGTACTTCATATTTTTGCTCCCTGAATGGATTACTTTACATTTATCTATGTTAAATTTCATCTGCCAGGTATCAGCCCAGTCACTAAATAAATCCAGATCCTGTTGTAGGCTCTCTGCTGCTAGATCAGTATCTGCTACGCCACCCACCTTTGTGTCATCTGCAAATTTAACCAGTTTACTGTATGTATTGGTGTCAACATCATTAACTTCCTGAGACCCCGCCCATTCATTTATGTCCATTGTAGTGGACATGTTGTTATTGCATCTATCTTTTCACTGATGTAAGGAAACATATTTATTCATGTTGTACACTAAAGAGGACATGCTGTGAAATTAAAAATAAATTTGAAAAAAATCGAAATTGTAAGATGTCTTATTTCCTCCAAAGACAAATAGCGTATAATTGAAGGACACTTTTTCCCTTGGTTTTAGGAGGTTAATGTAAATTAGGAACAATAGTGGTCCTAAAATTGACCCCTGTGGTACCCCTCTATGAATGCAGGCCCACTGAAACATTGTGCCTCTAATAACTACTCGCTGCTTCCTGTCAGTTAACCAGTTTTCGATCCAAGCTGCTACAGTTCCTAAACATCGTAGGCCTTTTTGTGATCAGTTTCTCTTGTAGCTTCCCCAAAGAACTCAGGGGCCTGTTTCACAAAGCAGGATTACTTGCTTAACCAGATAACTTGCCAGATTTAAGGTAGTCTGGGCTAAATGTAAATTGATGAAAATAAGGTCTTTATCCCAGACTACCTTAAATCTGGCAAGTTATCTGGCTAAGCAAGAAATCCTGCTTTGTGAAACAGACCTCTGGTAAATTCATTAAACAGGATCTACCTTTCCTAAAGCATGTTGGCTATCCCTCAGAATGTTATTTTCATCCAGGTAATCTACTATTTTCACTTGGATTATAACTTCCATTATTCTTCCAGTAATGCTAGTTAAATGTGTTAAATGTGTCTTCGAAAAGCTTGTGGAAATGGAAACATTTACAGCAGGGGTGACAAACTCCAGTCCTGGAGGGCTGGAGCCCTGCACATTTTTTGTTTACCCTTGTTTAACACTCCTGATTCAACTCCTTGTGCTAATTACCATACAGCTTTTGAGCTAAATCATTTGTGGTGGAACAGGGAAAAAACTAAGCTACACAGGACTGGAGTTTGACACCCCTGATTTAGATTTTTTCAAAAGTCAGTTAGATTTGTAGAAAACCAGGCAATAGTCCTTTACCTCAGCAGAGGGCGCCCTTTTCACAGTTAAACTCCTGAAATAAAAATATGAGCATTCTTTGAGAGAAACTTGATTATTATTATTATCGTTATTATTATTATTATTCATGATGACAACAACACATAAACAATGCGAGAATACCGAAATGCAACATGCTTCTGACAAAAGCTACAATTTCAGACAAAGGTTCTCTAGGTTCAGTATTACATTGCTACTAATATATCACCATCCATGTTGCATAAATTTAACCATTCTTACCAAGCAAGATAAAAAGTATCCAGAATACTCAGAGGGATAAATTAACTGGAGGTACTGAACCGTAAATTTTACACACTCCCATACACTAGTGTGATTAAAGGTTTATTAGATTTTACTCAGAGCTGAGGCTGTGAGACAACCAAGAACACAAAGAAGCTTATTGAAATCTCATTGGCAGATATCACATTCCTCACACAGACACACAGCAGTTTGAACTGCTGGCGGTAGGAGGAAGTCCCACCTCTTCAGCAAGGCTTCTTCAACGCACTCCAAGAGACTCCTGAGGCAAAACAGAAACCTGTGATCTAACCAATCAGCACCATAATTAAGGATGTTTACATTTACACTATTTATCAAAAGACAGGGTTATTCAAAGCAGCTTTCATGTGTTGAGGTTAGATTAATTTAATTAATTAAATACTGTATGACTCGGTACCACTTTCCTCAATAGAATTAGCTGTTCTGCCACAAAACCATGATCCAGCAATGACCTACAATTTAAATTTACACTTTCCTTTTACACACATACACATTCTTGTATAGCCTGTGCAAATGCAGTGACATTGTATTCTCTGACTTTGTGTGTTTTGTTTTACAAAATGTGCAAATGAAGCCTTAAATAATCATACGGGGAATCATCCTCATCTTCTGAGATGTTCCAGTCTTCATCGTAAGAGCTCTGTGGAGGACAGCATCACCATTACTGTCAAAAGCACCAATACATCCACTTAAATAACCTCTTCTTGTGGGTTTTCCCGAAAAACTCAAGGAGAAAAATTTTATTTTACAAAAAATACCATTATACAGTAGTACCTCAGTTCTCGAACTTAATCCATTCCAGACTCAAGATCGATTCCTAAAAAGTTCGAGTTCTGATAGAAGTTTTCCCATAATAAATAATGGAAAACCAATTAATTGGTTTCCGCCCACCCAAAATTACACCTAAATAGCATTTAATTTAGCATTTAAACACAAAATGAACAGGATAAAACAAGAAAAGCATTTTTTCTTAATGGTTTCCAAAATTATAAAAATCTTATCCCAACATTACCCTGTCCTGCCCCATTCGTCCGCTCCTTCCGTGTGCCACGCCCCCTCATTAACCTTGTGTGGGATCCCCATGTGATCAGCTGTTTCTGGTTGTTGTCATTAGTCCTCTGTATTAAGTCCGTGTTTCAGTTTCTTTCCCCAGTCCGGCCATTGGGTGCATTTGACTTGCTTACAGCGCTGGCTTAAAGCAACGCATTCTGATCCTGACGCAATGCATTACGGGTAGATGCATTGCGACCTTTCACCTGTCTGCACAAACTGGAACTGCCTCCGTGACGACACACCTTTGCCCTTATTGGCTGAAGAGTTTAGTCACACGCATGACGTTTGTATCCCAGGCAGTTCTGATGCGTAATCTGCTACTGTATTTCTCCCGAATATCACGTAAAGCAGTGAAAACTGGTTTTCAGTTAATTTGCCTGGTAAATTAAAGTTTAAATAAATGCTCTAATAGTACACGTAAGTTAGTGGTTTATTTAATGTTAGTTACTGTAATGTTGCGCTGCTTTATTTGTTTAATCTTCCAGTCTGTGAAGAAGGCATTCAAGTAAGAATTGCACTGTAGTATGAATCATTTCCTGGCGCGTACAATTTATATTAGTTCAGCGTTCACAGTTCGACTTCTGATATTCAGATCGAGTTCTAGGTCAAACTGGTTTGTTCGACTTTCAAGAAATTCGAGTTCTAGTGAGTTCGAGAACCAAGGTACAACAGTATTCGACACCCTCAGTGAAAGGAAGTTCTGACAAATTCATACAGTATTTATCAATACAAGTTGAGATCAAAGTTACAACAGCATTAACCATACAGAATTCACATTCACTAAATTCACTAAATTTTTGCTCTAGACCATCCCCTCTGCCTTTAGCTGTTCCAGCATAGTCATTGCTTGAATCGGAGCTAAATTCATTTCCTTTTACAGGTACAAGCATCTTCAGTGTAAAGTGAACTGAAAACTTGTACATGCTATGACTATCACTAAAGTAACAGGGTGCCTAAGATCCAAGGTGAATCAGTGATTTAGTGACTGCATTTTAGGCCAAAAGGCTACCAGCTTACATTTAAAGATAGAAACTCCTGTGGTATCCTTCGGGAGGGAACCCAGCTTACAGTACTACATATTTGGATATAAATTAGTTATTACATGAAAATGAAGTTGTGTAAAAACAGCAATTTTGGGGAAAAGGTGTGTTCTCACCAACTCAGGACATGGGTCAGTCACTTTCCTCCTGGGGGGACCAAACTTCACCTGGTCAACTGAAAGGAAAGTATCTCGAGGGATCAGCACCTCCTTTTTTCCATATACTGCCTTTATACCAAAGCAGCCAAACTGTACTTTGTTCTGGTATAAGAAATATCAGCTATATAACATCCATCAGTTTTCCAGAAGCTTGGATCCTACCCCAGGAAGCTGGGGACACTTTAAACAGGATGCCAGTCCACAGGACACATTAAACTTTAGAAATAGCTTATAGATGCCAACCCACTAAAACTGCATTTTCACTGTGAGAATCAACTAGAGAAAGAAAGAAAACCCACCCAAACATAGCAAGGACATTCAATCTCCACACAAATAGAGCAAAGAGCAGGACCTGAACTTGAAGCTACAGAGGTATAAGCACAGTGCTAGTCATGTCTCCTGCTACTCTACCTCTAGCAGAATTAAACTAATCATCAAATCTAAATGAGTTTATCACATTTCTGTGCTAAGTATTAATCTAGGAAGGGTCAAATAGCCTTCCTTTTCTTGAAACCAGCCACACTCATTTTCATATATATTAATCACATAGGCTCAATGTATGTACGTGAGTACTGTGTGCAGCCATATGTGAGTGTTTGACATGCTTTCACGTGTAATGTGTGTCCATATTACTGGTATGTACATCTTTGGGAGGCAGCAGCCCCCAGCATACAGCTGAGATACAATGTCTCCTTTCAGGCCCCTCTGTATCTGCCCTGATGCCTGCTGAAGGTCAAGCCTTGAGCCCTGACAATGGCTCCTCAGTCACAAGCAACATGTCCTGTCAGGCTCAAAGCCCTCCCCCACCATCCTGGGCCATGTATGTGAACATGCCATCTCTGTGTATGGTGCCGCAGCACTCTTACAAAGTGTGTCCTTGTCAGAGGAAGCCCACGCAACAGCCCTATGCAGCAGAGATGGAGGCTCCATTCCCCCTAAATACTGCAGATCATGCCTAGAGAGGAGACAGTTCCCCTCTTTTACTCTGCCAGCAGACCACGACACACAGGCCACACCTCACAGCGAAACTCCCATGGAACTCCTTGCCTGAAATGAATCAACTCATCAACCAGGGTGACCATGTTTTGTTTTGCACAAAAGAAGACATCAGGGCTGGGGCGCAGAGAGAGGCGTCACAGTAATGTAAATATGCAGACAGAAATTATTCTGAATTTGAATGCAAATTGAGTTGCATTTATCCATAGACACAGTGTGTGTTTTTTGCAGTGGCCAGAACAGAAGCCGGTTCCTCACATTGCTCCTCGGAGAGACTCCTCTCCACCACTGGGTGTTTCCCTGCAGACTTGATCCTATCAGGGGAGGCGTCACACAACTGTGAAAACACACATAAACACATAAGTACATGTACACACACGCACATCCACTGTACATAAACACAAATATGTAATCCGTAATGATGACAATATTGACAATTCCAATGCTTAAACAACTATTTACAATAAAATTGGTTAACAGTCAGCATATATGCTAGCACAAGTATTGAAAACTCGTAAACTAAAAGTACTATAGGTAAAGCCTTCTTTTATTGGAATTAAAACCTTTACAGGGTAGTGGTTCCCCAACTTTGCATTTGTTTGAACAGTCCCAATGGATGATTTTCTTAAGCTAAACTAGGAGTCTTAACCAGGTTATTATGACAAAATTATATGAGGGCATTTTATCCTGGAACCACTCAAACACTGCTTTGACACCATGCTCAGAATATATTTCCAGAAGAAATGTCCAGGGCATTTTTAACAAGGTCTATTGCTGTGATAGAGTGATAGCTTGGATATTCCCATTCCTGAACAATCTTGGGAAGGGAGTCACCGAAGACAAATTTTGCCAACTGAAAATACCACAGTACATTTAAACAAATTACAGTAATACCATCCAAGCCTACCCTAGATTTTCAGGTGTACATTTTTCATCCATATAATGTTTTTTCTGGTGGTGAAAATCTATAAAAGATCAAATAGAGTGAATAAGGTGATAACTCTGTTTGAGTTTATCTTGTTCACAAGGATCGCGTTGCTTCAGTTTTAGTGCAATTAGTATCAAATTTTGTCCAGATGTTAACTCAAATAATGGGCCTGGAAAGTTTTGATCCGAGAAATAGTTTTTGATTTATAGTAACCTCCCATTCATTACTTTGTTGCCACACAGCATTGCTGCTTCATAATTGGGGCAATTTGTCTCAAATTTAAATCAGGGGTCTGTTTCACAAAGCAGGATTTCTTGCTTAGCCAGATAACTTGCCAGATTTAAGGTAGTCTGGGCTAAATAGACCTTACTTTCATCAACTTACATTTAGCCAAGACTTCCTTAAACTGGCAATTCATCTGGCTAAGCAAGTAATCCTGCTTTGTGAAACAGGCCCCAAGTGTAGATCTTTGTCCATATACATTTTTTCTGAAATAGTAGTAAGATCAATCAAGTACTCTATGACATACACAAGGTTAATTGTTGTCTCCAGTCACCCTTTTAGCCACTAAGTGCCGTTGCTTCAAATTTGGGGTGAGTTGTCTCAAATTTGATTAGTTTCAGTTGTTCGCCTAAACAATGTGTCTGCAAAGTTTGGACAGTTCCAAAACAATATGTATTCCCATTCAGGGAATATAAATGTAAGATATTTTCTATGTATGACAGTTCTTTGCTGGTTGACTTAACAACAACATTGTTAACATATAATTAACAATATTAATTATAACACAGTTTATTCTAGTGTTGTCACGATGCCAAAATACAGTAGTTCATTCATTTATTCAATTTACAGTGGTACGTCAGTACTCAAACTCATTAGAACTTGAATTTCTTAAAAGTCGAACTAACCAGTTTGAAATAAAATTACCTAGAACTCAATCTGAATCTCAGAAGTCAAACCGTGAACGCCGACCTAAGATAATTTGTACATATGGGGAAATGAGTCACGCGGAACGTCTCTCAATGGAAACAAAGGGTTACGCTTCAGTCTCAGCCTCGAATCCGCTGTGATAGCATCGTTTGTTGGTGATAGTCCTTTTTTATTGAAAATATCAGGTAATACACTGTACTTTACTTCATTTTGGTACCCATTGCACATTGTTTGGATACATTTATTTTCTTACTTTACAAATCTGTCACACCCGGGTCGATCAATCCTCATGTGTGCCACGCCCCCCTCGTTAGCCTCATGTGATAGCTTGTCGTCATCAGCTGTTTCTCGTTATTTCCAATTAGTCATGTGTAATTAAGTCCGCGTTCAAGTATGTTTCCCCAGTCCTGTCATTGAAGTTTACTCTGTGCTGTGACTTGTTTGCCAGTCTTGTTTACTCTGTGCCGTGACTTGCTCTTGGATTTCCATCTGCCTGACCCTGATTTCGCGTTCCCTGCTCGCTCATCCTGCGCACAATGTGACACAATTACTGTTTTGATAATTGTGCTTAGATGTGTTTACTATATACTCCTCTTGCTTTATCATGTTCATTTTGTGTTTAAATGGTAAAAAAAAAAAAAAAAAAAAAAACATACTTAGGTGTAATTTTTTTTGAGGCCGGGAAACAATTAATTACTTTTCCATTGTTTCTTATGGGGAAAATTAGATCGGAACGCAAACTTTTTAGGATTTGAAGGACTTCTGAATGGATTAAATTCAAGCTCTGAGGTACCACTGTATTTTTATATAGTGGCTTTCACAACAGAGTCGTCCCACAGCACTTGGGTACATGGATTTGTTGTGATACATAAAACATCATTAGAGGGAAATACAGAATGGGGAAAAAGGAAGGAAAGAAATAAAATTTAAAAAGCCAGCAGATAGAAGAGGAGAGTAACCAAAAACTACAGAGACCCTAAAGGGACCCAGGTGATTTATATATTTTTTTTTTACCGTATCTGGTGCGCACCACCTAACTAACTGATACTAACTGGTGTGCACCACTCAGTATCTGGTGAGCACCACTTAGTATCTGGTAAAATTTTAATCACCTATGTCCCTTTAGGGCACTGATCATCAACTGATGGCCCGTGGGCCGAATCCGGCCCGCTGAGCTGTTCAATCCGGCCCGCGACTGGATTCTAAAATTGTGAGGATCAAAAAGAAGATAGTGGTCCACACTATTAAAGCAACTAAAAATAACAACAACTGAGTCTCTTGACAGAATAACCACCATTTATGACTATATTTAGACATTTTAAACATAATGCTAAGCCAAAATTAGATTTTTATTTGATTTCCTTCTTGGGGGTCTGGCCCCCAAGGAGACTGTCTGGTAAAACTCTGGCCCTCCGACAAATATAGTTGATGACCCCTGCTTTAGGGGCTCCATAAAAAATTCCCAAGTATGGAGGAAAAAAAACCTCTGGGGGTCCAAGGTCAACTTCTTCTTTCTCCAGTTCATCTGCTCAATATATATATTAAAAAAAACGCCCCGCACAATGCATTATGTTTTATTATCTAACTGCTTAAAACACAGCATAGCATAACCTGTAGGTGTTATGTCCCACTCCGAATGCTCCTCATGTGTGCCACGCCAACCTCGTTACCCCATGTTTTTACCTGATTGTTCTCACCTGTGTCTTGTTCTGACCTGAGTTTCCCCTGTATTTGAGTCTGTGTCTGAGTTCAGTCTGGTAGATCCAGCATTGACGTTGCTACTGTGAGTCCGTCTCTGTCGTGCGTTTATCCGCAATAAACCCCGTTTTTTGGAGTTTCGCCTGTCCGCCTTATCTCTGCTCTCTCGCCTGTCTGACTGGCTCACCGCGATCGTAACAAAATGCCGGATCTCAACAAAAGCACGGAGCAGCAGACCCAGCACCATCGGCTCGGTCTGCTGCAAGACTTCGTGTATTGGCGGTCCCAACCCGAGGTACAGGAGGACCCCGCAGCCCTGGAGCTGGCCAGCAAGTCTGAAGATAAGAAAAGTGTGGGGGTGAGCATGGGGAGACACTGAAGCCCAGGAGACAGAGGGGCCATACTCACGTCCACGTCATTCTCGTCCTGGGCTGGCGGGGCATGCAGCTCTGGGTTGGCAACCATGTCTAACAGTTCAAGGGTCAGAGTTCGAGTCAGGAGCTGGGTCATGAATGGGTGCTGCGGGAGGACTGTGAGTCAGAACTTCCCACATGAAAAAGGTGCTCAAGTGTGGATTTTTACAAATATGTGATCAGTAGTGGTTATGTTATCTAATTGATGTGTGAATTCTTACAAATAGAACTTTTCAGTTAACAATCTGTATCCTTTTGCATATGCAAAGGGTCAACTGTTGCATTTATCTCATACCTGATAAAAAAAAAGTCGGAATCACTTCCTTGACTAAATGGTTAATTTTCTCATATTCCTTCTGTGCTAAAACAAACTGTAAGCATACAAATTATACTAACACACACTTATACACAAAGTACAGTTTCTTTAATCAAGGCTATAAGTATCCTGCCAAGTAACTCAAAATGTCTAAATGACCCATGGGTAAGTAACCAGATCTTTAACAATCAATTCTGATCAATGACTGAACACTATTAAAAATAATAGATACCTCCAGAAGTCTCTCTGCTGTAGGTCTCTTGCGTGGATTTTTGTTCAGTGACATCTTCACAAAGCTATGAAACCCCGCCGACCTACAGTGAGATAGTGACGTGATGCTCAGGAAGAAGCTTGTGAAGCTTATCACCCAAGTCAAAGACCAATGGTATCCAGAGCCAACTTAAGTCTGAAATGAAAAATCTCCATCCAACACAAGCTAACAGAGAGATTCCTTAGGCCATGCCAGGACACGATCCCTATAATTACACATGACGATGACACAATTAGGCACCTTGAAATGTTCAGGCCATTATACAAAGAGGCAGTAGTACTAACATCTGCACCCCAACTGTGACGTGTCCATGCCTTCTTATTGATATTATTTGTGGAAACTGAGTCACAGCTGTCATTTACTATGTGTGCCTTACCACTTAGTCCTGTCTTTGAGTTTAGGTGGCTGAAAGTTGCTCTTTGACATCAACATCAGGGCTCTGTTTGAAAAAAAGGAAGTTTCTTAGAGAGCAGAGTTAACCCCTCAGCTGACCCTTTCCACCCCAATATTTACTGACGCTCTGCAGAGGATAAATTGACCAGGCCTGTGCTCAGAATGCAGCAGTGGTGCCTGAGCAGTGGGAGAGGGACCTACCTCATAGGGTGCAAGTCGAACATGGGCGGCTGCAGCTCTGCCAGCTCAATGGCTGTGATGCCCACTGCCCAGATGTCACACAGGTGATTATATCCACCCTTCTTCTCCACAGCAGCCACCTCGGGCGCCATCCTGAGAGGGTTCCATGACATAGATGCACAAACTCACAAAGTACAACTAACCTTTCATTTACTCCCCATAGGATCATTTCATTGCTTAGTCCATATTTTTTATTGCCGCAAGAATACTATAGAGCCCCTCCTGGGTGTGAATGATCCAGACTACAAGTCCATGTGATCAACCACTATACTATGTGCCAACCCTAATTTAGTCAAAGGCAACTTTGTCAGAGAATTTACCCTAATGTGATGGGAGGAATAAAGTGTGAATCTCATGATTGGTATCACTGTGCCCTACAAAGACGGTTAGTGTGGTATAATCATACCTGCCAAAGTTTTAGTACCTCATGTCTAATAAATAACCACCTACAGGAACTCTAAGCACAGCTAAATGGAAATGGAATGACACAAGGCATCTGAAAGATCCTTATATAGGCAGCGTTGTGCAGAGATTGCCTGACTCGATATGACAGTGATACATTTATGATAACAGTGTCAATTCATTTTGTAAACAGCTGTATCAGAGTAAAGCAAAGCAAATGATCATCAGGCCTGTAGGTTTTACCGGCTTTCAAACTGAAACTGTGGTTTTGCTTTGGGGATCTTATACAACAAAAGTAGCACTAGCAGAATTCCCACAAAAGACAGAATGGCTGACAAAGGTATCAGGGAGAACTGATACCTTTAAAGCAACATGATTCCTGAACAAAAGGCTGATTCCCCACCACTATTGCTCTCTAGTTTTTCTCCTTTAGGTTATTTAGTCATATCTGTGTCAGAGAACCAGTAGGGTGTTGATGCCCAGGCCACTTGCCAGTAGGGTGTTCCGATGAAGGACTTCCTTTTTGCCACAGAGGCACTGATCTCAGCAGCAACACCAAAATCCGCTGGACAGAGCGAGAGAGGCATATACAAACAAAACACAGCAAGGAGTCAATTTCACTACAACATCAGACTACATTTCAGATGCATGTATGACTGAAGTATGTATGTGGCGTTTTCACTCACCAAGTTTGACGTCCCCCCGCTCTGTTAGAAGGATGTTAGCCCCCTGCACAGAATGAAAATGACAAACACCTAAATCTCCCTACAGTGATATCACACCAACACCTCAATGTCTATCGAATCCAAAGTGATTATTGACACACCACAGTAAAATGTGCCCTCTGGATTTAACCCCTATGTGACATAACAACGGTCAGCTATTAATTCAGCACTCAGGGGGCAGTGGGTGGGAGATATCTTGCTGGTTGGGAATATGAACCAGCAACCTTCCAATTACAAGCACGCTTTCCAAACCATTAGCCCACTACTGCTCCAGGGATGTCAAGCTACATCCGTACACCGATACCACACCTTAACATCTATGTACGTCCATACACTGATGCCTGCCACACCTTAATATTTCTGTACATCTGTATATGATAACGCACCTTAATGTCTATATACATCCATGCACTGATACCGCACCTTAACGACTATGTGCATCCGTATACTGATACCGCACCTTAACATCTATGTACATCCATACATTGATACCGCACTTTAACGTCTGTGTACATCCGAATACTGATACCGCACCTTAACATCTATGTATATCCATGAACTGATACCACACCTTAATGTCTATGTGCATCCATACATTGACACCGCACTTTAATGTCTGTGGCAGTGTTACTATAATTTTAATTTTTTAAAATTCAGTTTGTATTTTTATATTATTTTCCATTTTCATTCAGATTAGTTTTACTTTCAGTGAGGTCTTTTAAAGAATTAGTTTTTATTTACATATATATTTATATAAATAAATATACATATAGGGGGCGGCATGGTGGTGCAGTGGTTAGCACTGTTGCCTCACACCTCTGGGACCCGGGTTCTGGTCTCCGCC
>JABFEA020000002.1:16018163-16030075 GCA_019775915.2 Cyphomyrus plagiostoma
TAAAGTCTGCACTTCAATTCTGTTGTAGTTGTTTCATTTCAAATCCAATGTGGTGGCAGGCAGAGCCCAAATCATGAAGATTGTGTCACTGTCCAAATATTTTTGGGCCTAACTGTATATACTAAAATGTGACAGAGAGCTAGACTACTCAAATTAGAAAATCACTGAAATCTGTGTGTGTAGCATGTAAACTGGACATCAGTGAACATGAGTCGAAGAGCTTGCAGACCCCCACCTTCATGTGCAACATCAGGGGGCTGTCCCGACCAGGGAGGGGATCCTGGTCCTCCAGGTCTGCAAGGGTGCCTAGAGCCATGGGGTACCTAAAATGGGAGAGAATGATAGAGCATCAGTATGAGAGCACTGTGTGCTTCTGGGGTAACTCCAGATGCAGAATGCAGAGAAGTAAAAGGGTCCAATCTATACCTAAAAGACTCACATACAGGGAAAGCCAGCATGCCAGTTTTGGATACATGTCATTTTAAGCAAGCAAAATACTCAAGCAAACAAGGGATAACAAAAATTTAAGGCAGTGTGTAGCTCAGTGGGCTAAGCCTGTGTGCCTGCAATCAGAAGGCCGCCAGTTCAGCCACAGCATATCTGTGGGTCCTTGAGCAAGGGCCTTAACCCCGAGTTCCCTGGGTGCTGCTACGGGTGGCAGCCCTTCGGGTGGCTGTTACTCTACAAAAAAGAGCAGGCTGAGGGAGGTGTAAAGACAATTTCCCCAAGTGGATCAATAAAACATTGATTATTATTAGATTTATGTGCAGTTGAGTTTGTTTTTTACTGGAGATAAGCTTCCTTCTGAATTTTACAACTATGATTCAGATATGACCTACTCCACAAAACCAGAAACGGAACAGAATAAAATGTAATTGTGATACTTTATTCATCTCCATGGTGAAGTTATGTATACGTCTATCTGATCATGCTCTTCATGGGAAATAGAACACTTGCATGGGAGGTCATACCACTGGGTCAGCCAGTGTCCAGGACCCCTGGAACTGGGGGTTAAGGGTCTTGTTCAAGGTCCCAAGGGTGGCATCACACTGCTGGCCACAGGATATGAACTGGCGACCCTCCGATCACACAATGTGGGTCTGGCATGGCCAGGCATGCAAATTTTAAGCAAATTCAGAGTGAGACTCATCTCTCATGTGACCACAATCTTACCTCTCCAAGTCCCCCCGCTCATAAAGAAGCCAGAGCAGTCTCTGCATGGACAGTAAAGAGTAGCGAGTACGTCACAGAAAGTACTGGCCCATAAATATAATTGTATTTAATGCATAACATGGTACACTGAAGCCACTAGGGGGTGCTATAGGCATACCTGCTGGAGCTGCAGAAGCTCTGTGCTGTCCGTGTGCAGGTCCACAGAGGGGTTGATGGCACACACCATGAAGGCCACTTCCATGTTCCTGTTGCACTTTAGGTAAGAGCCCTTCAGGTACAGCCAGCTCTGTTACCATGTTAAACCAGTGTATAAGTGGTAAGACCCATGTGCCCATCCACCTACCCAGAATCATCAACAACCACAGCCGACATGAGCCACAAACACCGGGAATGACATAGTGTCATAGTCTGCAAAAAACAACTGTTGCAATCCTACCAATCAATGCCCCAACTGTAAGCAAGAATCATAAGTTTAATCCAAGTCCAAAAATCCATGCTTCTTAATAATTGGGGTCCAATGCAACTTCTAATATGCAGTAATGTCCAGTGTGAATGCTAAGGCTGTCGCGATTGGTCAACATAGTCTATGATGTCAATACTGAAAATCCGTCAACATCAATATCTAAAATTGACACATTTAAAAAACATATATATTTTATTTATGGTTTATAAAATGTTATAACAACATTTTTCTTTAATATTACTACATAACTATGGGAGTAAGTCAACTCAACACAAAACAAAAAGGTGGTTTTACACTGTGCATAGTTTGCCAGCACATACTACAGCGGCACTAGTGGAAGGGCCTGAAGAGAAAACAAAGAGACACTATTCTGGACCATCACAATAAGCAAAACCATGTTTATTCATGTTTATTAAATTACCATTAGTACAGAGAACTTTTAAAATATCTTTTGTCCTTGTACTTTGCGAAAAACACTCACTATTAAAGCCATGAAGTTGTCTGCCTGCTACCTTAGAATCTCCATTGAGTAAGTGTTTGAGAAAATGTTAAAAAATCTGGGTTTGTTCTACATGAATTGACAGTGCCAGTGTGTGTGTGTTCCTGCGCATTGGGCTTGCTGGGACCAGGAGAGTTCCTAGCTATCGAAGAGATCAGGGGCTAAGTCAAGCTTACCTCGGGTTTGACTTCTTTTTTGAGAAAGAAGATTTGAAGATAATGTTCAGGGGAAGATTGGCTAAAATACTCGGGGCTATAGGCAAAAAGCCAGCATCCACTATCTAAAACCCAGCAATAACATAATTTTGTTGTTGTCACAATACAATTTACTTAAATGGTGTATTTTATTTTATGGAGGAAAATTAATGGTTTAGATTAATTGACCAATCAGTAAAATATTCGATAGACTAATCCATGGAAAAATAGTTGATAGTAGCTGTTCTAGTGAATACTAATACACCATGATGTCCAGTGAAAACTTCCAGTGTAAACACTAATATCCAACAATGTCCAAACACTAATATGCAGTGAGAAATGGAGCAACATGCCTGCACTGTAAACACGGCCACCCTGGGAAACATGCTGAGAAGTGTAAGAAAGGCACACAGAACTGACCCTCTCGCTGACGCCAGCGCTGACCGTCTGGCCACGCCTGTCTTCATTACCCTTGCCATGCCACGTGACCTCCGCTGTCTCTTCACCGCCCTTGCCGAAAATGACCCAGGCGTGGTCTTCAGAGAGCGCCAGGTGCACATCCTGGAGTCCTAGGACCTGACAGGCTGCCACCACTGCAAAGGCCACCCCAGAGCTGTCCAGCTTGGTGCCTGATCACACAAAGGACAGCTGCATTAGATACTGCACTCTCTTCCTCTGTATCGCCAACCTATTTCCCACAAAAGGAATTTCATTAGCATTACTGACTAAAAAAGGATCATGAGTCCCAGCTTTGATTTTATAACAGACACCTATCACAAATTTATGCACATACTTACCTTGACATATTGTGCTATTACTAGAAAATTATATATGTAAAATTAACCATACAGCACCATCTTGTAATTGGTGAATTTCTGCATAGTATTTGCAGCCAGTGAAGAGGGTGTTCCTATTCCCAATATGAAAATATGTGGTGAGCAATAAGAAAATCATGTATCGAGACCAGGTGGAATTGTATCCAAGTGTTTCAGAGTTACTGCAAGAATCCTGATACAGCAATACATTTACATTTTTATTTAGCAGATGCTTTAGCCCAAAGCCACAGATAAAGGCAGATTTAAACTTATGCATAGAATCAGTGCTGGCAGTACGGTGTTAAGTACAGCACAGCCACATACCCAACACCGTAATCTTTTTGTTCCCCAGAAATCTATCTACAGGTGTCAGGCTAAGGTGTAGAGCATGCGGCTACCAACTGCATAGATTATACACAGAAGTATAAATCAGCCTTAAGGCAAATAGTACATTAGAAACATACATGCTATCCAAAGGACTTGAGGCATAAGGGGCTAGGCTGAGTTTCCAATGAATGGCCAATTACAAGTGTTCTACTTAACACTATTATCATAACAACAGAACAAAACCGCAAGTATCTATCATTTTTTTGTCATGTTATAAGTCTCAGTGGATTTTAATAACTCAATGACTGGATCTTGAAACTTACTTGATCATTTCTAACCAGTTAGCTGAAATGTATATAACATCAGACTGCTAAAAATATTGCACTCATGTCATGGGGTAAACAGGTCCATAGAAGGGTCACGTATGCTGTCGAGTAGAGTGTTTGTGGCATGGCATATAAGGACGAATGGGTTAAAAACAATTGTGTGGAAATGATTTGGATTCTACTGTAAACTTATACTGTAAACTTCTGCAAACATATCATTTGCAGAAGAGGTAGTAACAAATGCAATTTTATTGCTCTAATATTATATGTTTTTAATTGCTGTAAACTTCTATTCAGAAGGGCACAGCTATTGACCGAAATAATAAATATTCATTTGCACTCAAGCTTTGAAACTTTACTAATAAAAAAATTTGGTTGTTTGTAAACAAATTTTAAAATTGTGATCTATATCATGATTGTAACTAAAAATATTGTGATACAACATCCTGGCCATATCACCCACCCCTATATCTCACTATTGTTTACAATGAATATGGCAGGCAGCCTTCATCTAGCCCAGTGTTTCTATCGAACCATATTTCATGAGGAATATTACAGTGTGTCTGAAGCTTATCCCAAAAAGCTCAAGCCAAGGTAAACCCTAAACAGGACGCCAGTTCACCTAAACGTATGTTTTTGGACTGCAGGAGGAAGCCTGCTACTAAGAACAACTAAACTTCACACACACTAAACCCAGTGTGGGATTCAAACCCCGAACCCCAAAGCCACAGTGCCATTCTAACCGCAGAGGGAATAAACATTATGAAGAGCCAGGCTGCCAGCTGGTGTGGCATGTACCAGTTGGCCCTCACCTGTGATGAGGCTGAAGAGAGACTGAATATGGGCCCGGTCCTTAAAGTATGAGCGGCTGAGGCTGTTCCAGATGACATCAGACACCTTCTTCACCAGCTCTCGACTGGAGCCGCCAGCTGGCCGCCGGTATTGTGAGAGGTCGACGGCACCACGGATCTGTGCGGTAAAGCGTTCATACAGAGCAGCCAGCAGGCTCAGCTCCACGGTGGGGAAGCAGGACGAGGGGCATCCCAGCTCCAGAGGCTCGAAGGTCACACCGGGGACATTAGCTGGAACCACGCGGTTCACTGCCAGGAAGTGCTCAACGAAACCCAGGACTAGGGATAGCAGCGCCAGGTCGGGCTCGGGCTTGCAAAGCTCCGCATCGAACAACTGCACCACTCCATCGATTCCCCGCAGAGGGAACAACTTCTTCTGGGCCGAGCGCAAACCCATGACCCTGCCTGGCTGTCACACTCACTTCTATTCTGGATAATGAGGGTCCCTCTGCACCAGGAGAGAGCCAAGCACACACCAAGCAAGTCATGAAAAACATGCAAAGGTCACATAGTTCAATTCTTAAAACCAGCAATAATACCAGCATATACATACATTAATATCCTATATACATTGTTCTGGAGAGCAGAGGTTTACAGTGCCAGTCAAAAATTTGGACACACCAAGCTGTCTACAAAGGTCAGTGATAGTGTTGCATCACATGACCTCACCACACACCAGAAGTGGTTTTGTAGGAGTTTGACCAGAGTAAAGAAAAAGCACCCAAAGAGAGCTCAGCAGATATGTGGGACCTCCGTCAGGACAGCTGGAAAAGCATCCCAGGAGGCCACCTCACGAAACTGGTATAGAGGAGACAGTAGACTCGGCCAGTCCCTGGAGTAATTTGCATTCAGGCCCAATGTTGGGATCACTTTGCCGACTACAAGATTCAAACCGGCAACCTTCTGTGTCCCAAACCACAGAGCTGTCCCACTGCCCAACAAATGACTATTTTTATACTTTTTAAGTCAGTACATAAATCTATATATGTTATTTTATAGTTTTGATGTCCATACATACATTATTCTAAAAAGCAGAGAAAAGTACAAATAAACCTTTCAATCCGTAGGTGTGACTGGTACTGTACATTCAGTTCAAGTACTTTAAAGGTGATGAGAATATCAGCACTGTGTTAGAAATGCATTTTTAACTATAACCAGTATTACTAAAAATCTGCAAGGTGGATAAGGAGCCCAGTCTCATTTGTAGATTGTACCATGTTCTTATACAAAGTTTTTTTTAATTATTTATAATAATATTATGTATGATTTAATTAAATGCAACAAAATGCAAAGCATACTATCAATAACATTTATATTTTTTAATGAAGCTAAGAAATTAAAATTTTGTAGTATGAGTATAAATTTAATTATGTCACTAAAGAGCTTTCATACTAATTGTAAGTATAAAAGGTTTTCGTTATCATATTTGACCACCACAGCTAATAACTGCTAAGAATATTCTGCATCTCATAAAACATTTTACGCACTACACGGTATGTCTTGCTAACACAAAGCTTTATTGCAAATACCATCCATGCTATTTTTGCATTGTATGCATTACACTGAGATGGATCTGTTACAATGTGCTGCATAACAGATCTAATGCAACTAGCTACAGCATGTAAAAATGATGTTTGCACACCGGTTTGATTATCTGCGATCTACACAAACGAACGTAGACTTCAGATAATTTACTACACCTTTACAAACGCAACCAACGCGACCAACACACTCAGGCGCATAGCTGTTTCAGATTTCGCTAGATAACCTGTATATGTCTGGCGAAATTATTAAAGTTAAACAGACAGCTCACTACAACGAGTCTATACTAATAATTAACACTCAACCAACAATTCTAATAAACTGATCAGTAAATCATCAGATACAGCGTAGCACTATCACGTTATTACGCATAACACATTATGTCTACTTGTCGCTTTATTTCATAAATCCGAACAATTTACCTACAATGTGAATTTGGAAGTCGTTGATAAGTAATATTTTATCAACTGGCAGTACAATTTTTAACAAAATTATTCTATTATTTATTAAAGTATTAAATTATACATACCGCATAAATCATAACTTCAACCACATGTTTTTGTTTTGTACCCAAAATACCGCCTTGCTTTTGCCGCGCAGTTCGTTTTGTCGTAAATTTTAGAAGCGTCGTAAACCAGTGTCATTTTCTAACACATGCGTACAAGCGCGGCGGCGCTACGGCATTGTTGCATTCTGGGACTCTGAGTTTTTAAAGTAGTTGTGACATTAACAGAAGGAGGCCATAATCCAGGACTCTTCAAATCTGGCACGTGTTTCCAAATCTAGGCTATGATTTCGGTTTTCCCCGATATTTAGTTTAATAATTACTGATACTGCTCCATATCTGAGGCTTCACACCTGGCTTACTGGTAAAAGAAGGCTGAAAAATCAGCAGTGCACGTGTTTTGAATAGCCCTACCCTAATATCCAGTTACTGATTAAACAGTTTTACAGTTTAATGCACAAGTATCTACTTTGGGAACCAACTCATTTGGATGTACACATCTGGGCTGGGCTAAAAATGATGTCATGATTTCTTACATGATTGGTAATGAGTCAAATCAAAGTTTATTTCTCAAAGGCAGCACAGAACAACAAGCAGTGGTAGATGCAGGCAAAGAAAATAAGTAATATATATGGCTGAGTGGCCTCGCTGCCGGAGGGTAGGAGCTGTTACGAAGCCTGTGTGTTTGTACTCTGATGATTCGATACTGTTCCCCTGATTGTGGCTGGGATGGCTAGGGTCCTCGAGGATGGGTCAGGCCTTCTTCAGGCATCAAATTGTGCAGTTAACCTGGATGTTAGGCAGGTTGCTGCCAGCGATAATCTGTGCTGACTTCACCATACTCCTCAAGGTTTTCCAGTCGTGGGCAGTACAGTTTCCATAGTCCATATGATGTGGTAAAGCAGCCATTTTGCTTTTTTGCTCACACAACTCAAGGAATTAACTTGCTCCGCAGTGATCAATTGGCAGAACATATGATCACAGGCCAGGACCACATGTAACAAGGCAGGATAAAACGGTACTTTCCTGGTCATTTGTTTCAATATTTAGCACAAAGTACTTCACATGTCAAAGTCCAAACAAAGTGAAACTGGGCACATTGAGTCATTCTAATAAAGGAGATGAAATCTATTCTAAAATGGAAGCTGCTATCTTTATTAATAGCCATTGCTGGTTTAATCCTAGCAGTGGCACAGACAGGGAAAAGCCAACAATTTACATAGTGCTCACTGTTACACAATAATGAACCACATGCATTACATAGTAAACATTAAACAGTTATGATATTTACTATTAACTGAAATAGACAAATATACATAGACATTTACACAATTTATAGTGTTGGTGCAGTATAAAATATGCCAGTAACTACTATTAGTCCTGCTGACCAATCCTGCAGTGTCACATTTATGTCAGCCAATCGTTGACAGTGGGTGGGATCAGAATAAATGAAAAAAATTGCCTTAGGGACAATACACAGGCGGAGCATCGAAATGGTGATCTCCACGGTAATCACTGCTCATAAGATGTTGTATGGCCAAAAAAATGTTGATTCTGTCAATTTTATGTGAAGTATATTGCCACCTTGACTGAGTGTACAGCTGTCTCAAAAAGGCATGAAACATTCCACCTTATATGAGAAACGTCAGGAGGGACCACCCACTGACAGCCACAGAGCACAACATGAACAGAGGGAAGGCTGCAGGCTCTGACGCCATCCTACTCAATCGTGTGCAAGTGTCTGCAGAGAATCACAGCCTCCCACATGCACCAGCAACAATGAGACAAGGAAACCAGTAAGTGGAAATTCTGTGCGCATCTACAAAATATTAAAGGACCAGCAGGGATAAGCCACCAGCTGGCTCAGGTGGGAGGCCATCAGGGAGCAGCAGCTGCACAAGTAGTGGAAGCAGAAACTTCTGCCATATAAGGTTGTTTGAAGAAAGAGCAGCACGATACAACAAGAAGAAATCCCTTAGCGTCCTCCATGCTAAACGTACAATCATATTTGAAGGAGCTCCTCCTCTAAAGATACATAGACACTCTGAGCTGGTGGGACAGCAAGGTCTCACTCGTCCTGCACCTTACTGAAGGTATGAAAGGGAGACTGCATCAGGCCAATATCAGTCCCTACTGAGAGAGTCTTCCCAAAAACAGCTTAAATTATTCAGAGAGGAGAAACGGGACCAGCCCCTCATTAGTGAGGCAGCTTGTCTTTATTGATGGAACTATCAGTGTATTGTGTGCATTTTCTGTCCATCATTATTCAATTAATTTAAATTCATAAAAATTCTTTTTACGTTTCTTGAAAGCTTTTCTATAAAGATTTACAAAACACGGGGGATTTTTCTACAGTTCACTGAAGAGGAAACATGAGGGGTCCTGCAAATTTTGTAACACAACAATTTCAGAAACCCGTCGGACGACATCCACTTTTGTAAGACACCTGCAAAGGCACCACAAAGAGTGGTGAGATGGAAGTTAACATTAAGCTGTACTCTAAGTTCAATGACGTGACTGAAACGAAATGAAATTCCCATCAGTAGTTCCAATTGCAATATGATAATGAGATACCTCATGACAAAGCTATGGTACAAAATTAAGTGTCAAATCACAAAATAAAACACCCTGTTGACAGGAGTATTTCTTAACAAGGATCCTCAAACATGATACTTATGATAAAATTTCAACCTAGAATTGCCACCCATACTTTATTGGATTTCCCTGTTTTGTTTGTGTTCCATCTTTAATGTATTTTCGTGTCTGGACCAAAATACAATTAAACCTGGACCGCACAAGCAGTCTTATCGATTGACAATTACACCATTTCAGAAAAAAAGTAGGAGGCCTTCTAATACCTGAAATAGCCTACGGGCCACTGAGCATGTTAATGCACTTCTGCCTGCTGATGCTGTCGGCACATGCCTGTCATACCCATAAATCATTATGAGTGCTGCATCTAAAAATATTTATAAACTTATACACTTTAGGTTACATATATTACCAGCATTAAAATGCCGCGTCCTGTGTAACATCAAGTCAATATATCTTTATCTTTGTTGTCATCTCAGCTGTATAATACATATACTGACATGAAGTACTGATCCTCATTAGTCATCATGGCAGGATTAAGAAGAGCTCCTTATGTCCAAATCGAAAAAATTCAAAGTGAACAGTTTAATAAAAGGTAATTTCTGCATTAAAAATCATGTTTTTGATCAAATGTAATGTTTATTTTCATTTCACTGACCAGACATTCATTTTTTGATGTGAAATGAAATGAGACATTCCTGCACAATACTTACATTTCTGTCCTATGTTTTTGTATTTTAATTTATTGCGGTAAATATACTATGTAACCACACTACTGTGTAAGAAGCAATCTGTCTTATCGTGCGGGCGCCCGAAGCGCTGACAGAAGCACGGGGAAACAGGTCTCAGAAAACACAAGCTTTATTCTCAAGTGAATGTGGGCAACACAACTTACTAAACATAAAACGTCATAAAACATCAATGACCGGACTGGGGAAACGAACGGAAACGCGGACTAAATACAATGAACTAATAACAACAATCAAGGACAGCTGGTAAACATCGAGAATCCACATCGGGTTAACGAGGGAGCGTGGCACACAGGAGGAGCGGACGATCGGGGCATGACACAATCGTTCAATAGCTATAAAAAAGATATTTTAATGCATTTTCAAACGGAGATTTCAAATGAATAAGCATGAATATTATTTCTTGTAATAATGATGCATTTAGAAGTTAACCAGTCATTATGTACAATACCCCTATCAGATAAAAATAACTGTTTTGATCACATTTATTAGTTTGGTTTTTTATTGCTTTGTGATTGTGATAATAAATACATATAATAACTAATCAACTAATCAACATGGTTTATTCAGGGTCCCACCCACTCAATGCCTGACAGGGGGCCCCTGCTCTCTGGTCCAGATTTAACCCTTGATTAATAGTAGGAAATGCCTCTGGGCAACAGCACACATGACGTCATGTCAGAAATCAACAGAGCTGATCCATCCATCCATTAACTTCCGCTTATGCGAGGTCGTGTCGCGGGGCAGTAGTCTCAGGAGGGAAACCCAGATTTCCCTCTCCCCAGCCACTTCCTCCAGCTCCTCTGAGTGAATCCCAATGCGTTCCCAGGCCAGCCGAGAGCCATAGTCCCTCCAGCGTGTCCTGGGTCTTCCCCGGGGCCTCCTCCCAGTGGGCCATACCCAGAACACCTCACCAGGGAGAGATCCAGGAGGTATCCTAAGCAGATACCCGAGCCACCTCATCTGGCTCCTCTCAATGCGGAGAAGCAGCGGTTCTACTATGAGTCTCTCCCGAATGACCAAGCTCCTCACCTTATCTCTAAGGGAGAGCCCAGCCACCCTGCGGAGAAAACTCATTTCGGTCGCTTGCACTCCCGATCTCGTTCTTTCGGTCACTACCCACAGCTCATAAATATAGGTGAGGGTAGGAACATAGATCGACTGGTAAATCGAGAGCTTTGCCTTTTAGCTCAGCTTCTTGACCAAGACAGACCGATGCAGCACTCGCATCATTGCTGACGCCGCACCAATCAGCCTGTCGATCTCCCGCTCTATCCTTCCCTCACTCATAAACAAGACCCCGAGATACTTAAACTCCTCCACTTGGGGAAGGACCTCCTCCTTGACTCGGAGAGAGCACTCCACCCTTTTCCACCTAAGGACCATAGCCTCGGATTTGGAGGTGCTGATTTTCATTCAAGCCGCTTCACACCTGGCTGCAAACTGCTGAGTCAAAGGTCACGGTCTGATGAGGCCTACAGAACCACATCATCTGCAAAAAGCAGAGTCCTAATCCTGAGGTCACCAAACCGGATACCCTCAATGCCCTGGCTGCGCCTAGAAATTCTGTCCATAAAGGTTATGAACAGAATCGGGAATCATCGGGAACGAGTCCGACTTACTGCCGGCAATGCGGACCAAGCTCTGAAACCAGTTGTACAGGGACCAGACAGCCCTTATAAGGCAGCCCGGCACCCCATACTCCCGGAACACTCTCCACAGGACTCCCCAAGGGATGCGGTCGAATGCCTTCTCCAAGTTCACAAAGCACATGTAGACTGGTTGGGCAAACTTGCACGCACCCTCCAGGACCCTGCTGAGAGTATAGAGCTGGTCCACTGTTCCACGGCCAAGGCGAAAACCACACTGCTCCTCC
>JABFEA020000002.1:16039082-16088090 GCA_019775915.2 Cyphomyrus plagiostoma
CACTCCCCCAATTTTCTCTTTTTTTTTTATTTTTTTTTTTTTTTTGTGCCTACGTTCATGAAAAAAAAAAAAAAAAAAAAAAAAAAAACCAGTCCCCACAGCCACAGATAGTGGGATCCAGGGCTTTATGCTAGGTATTTCACCAAGTAGCATGCAGGCTATTAAGATACTTTGGTGTACATTTTATTAGCACTCATTACTTGGGTCCCCCTAGGTATATTTCTTTGATCAGGGGGGCTTCCTTGTTATGTTATAGTGGAATTTTGTTTTTCAATTGACTACAAATGTATTGGTGTCTTACACATTCAATAGAAAGTGGTTTCTCATAGAATCTTCTCAGGTTTTGTGATCAGTGCTAGCAGCACTGCTAGCATAATCATTACTCCTATCGTTCCTCTTGAAATAATGAATAATTGATTTCATTTTTTCATTAGCTAATACCATTAGGTCATTAACACTTTGCTTTGACCGCTCACTACTGGGTCATTTAACAGTTTGATGCATGTTGGGAATACTAGTAAATTCAGTGTAGCTTTCGAAAAATAACTACAGGTAGTGGTGTCATTGCTCAGTCCAATTCACAATTCATTTGCCTATGCAATGGAAATATCACACTAGAAGCCTGGCAGGAACTATGTGAAAATTTCTCAAGCAGTGAAGAATACTGAATAAGGCTCCTGAGGGCAGATGGACACCTTGAAGCCTGGCCAATTCCATGAATGCATTTCCAACAGAATCTTTGTGGGATAAAAAATAGTTGAGCCAGAATACTGCTATAGTCAGGTGAGCTGATCACACTGGAACACAACGTTTGTGTTAGATATGTGCATAAGAGGATCTGGCTGTGTGTCTGCGTGTGCATGCAAAAACAGTACAGCTAAATATGATTCGATGGCAACTGCAGCAAGAAGTGACTGTGACCTTAGCTATACAGTCATGTGACTCTTAGCATGTCTAGCGGCTCCTCGTGGGCTGGAAGGTGACAGACATCCTTTGGATGCCCTGGCACTCTGAGAAATTTCCAACATTCCTGAGTTGAATCAGAGAGTTTGTGTACACAGTATAAATTATGCCTAAAATTTACATGTTAAATCAAATTTGCGTGTGCTTTTTTTTCAAAGTGTATTTGGAGTATACGTTTATCCAGATGCCTTTTCTATTGCTAATAGAAATATAAAATACTGGTAAATTAATCAGTGCCTCTTAAGATACTGCTGATAAATTCTGAAATAGGCCTGCATCCACAAATTTCACATTCAAGTTGCATAACTGTTTGTTATAAAATATTGGACAAGTTTTTAAAGTGGTTTTCGCACAAATTGGTGACATAGGAACATTAATTTTTCAAAATATGGAGTGTGTTCCTCATGGGCTTTCTTTGTAAGCAAAGTGTTCCATGTTATCTTGGTTTGAGCACTCGTCCTGTACAGTTTTGTATTCCCTGAGGGGAAAAAAACAGCTTAAAATGTTTGTATGAGCATAGTTTGGTCTATTTTCTGTTAAGTTGAGTAAGCTTCTACTGCAATTCATTTTAAAAGATTAAGTATGGAGAAGAATTTGGTAGTTAATGACAGCTAAACTTTGTACAACTGCAAAACACAATTGTTTTTTAGTCTGCCTTTGGTGTGCAATAAGTCATTTTGCTTGGGTACAATTTTTTAATCCCGTGAACCAAGCCACTTGGTTTATCAGTGAACTTAATGACAGCCAAAGAGTCTGCTAAAGAACAAACTAGGATCCTTGATTAGTTTAATGTTCTATTGATTTCTCTATTGATTTTGGTCATTTTTGTTAAGCATTGATCCCTATTCAAGTAAAAAAGAATTCGCAAACCCACAGATTTGGTTTAAAAACCGTTTAGCCATTGTTGTCCTGCTAAAAATGAACAAACATTCTTGGGTAGTTTTCAGAAGACCATAAGCGCGTTGTTTCAGGAGTGTAATTGGCTTTATAATATGCCATGTAAATCGCTTGTCTTTCTGTAGACAAACCTCCTCAATGGGAAGTGTGTTTGCTTTGTTTTTAAGCTGTGGACATAGTATGCAGCAAGACTCCATACACTGTTACTGCCCCATTCCATGCATGATTGCATGACCTATATTGGATGGTACTGTACTGCACAGAGAAACTGCTACTCTACCGTAGTGTACTGAAGATAGTGGATCTGCTTCTGGTTCTGTCTTATGATGTTGATTGGCTGAAGTTAATAAAGATTATTAGAATATTATAAAATGGATTTGCATATCTTGGTTGATCTACTTGGTGTGCTCCCATGTGACTTTAGTATTTGATAGAGCTACAAGCAGAGACCACTGGTTTTATTTATATGCATGGGAGTTGAATATGCATCTTGAATCTTTTTTTTTTTTTTGTATTCCCCTCCTGCTTGATAATTGCAGGTGAAAGGGTTCATCAGGGACCTGGTGAACCCACAGACATGGTACCAACTTCCCTTCGCTTTCGCTCTCAACCTAATTCCTTTACTCCAGTTCCACTCAGCAGTCAGTCACTGGGAAATGCAGGTGAAGGTATTAGCCATTGTACAAAAGACAAGCAGAAAAATATGGAAATCCGTGGGATAGATTCTTCTTTCACTGGAACTGCTCTAATTTCTTCTGTGCAAGGCCCCTCTGCTGGAACAAAAACCTGTACTGGGCCACTATGGGATGACACATCTCCTATTAAGACTTCTCCTGTGTCTGAAAGAATCAAAGCATTAGAAGCTCTTGCAGCAAAGAAGGGTGAAACTGACACCTGGAGTGATGGAGGATTCCTCCACTTTAAGGAGCGCCACTATGAGAAATCTCCCACCGAGTCCTCCTCTCCATTCCCAAAGAAGGACATATCCCCTGACCAGTGCTCCCCAGAATCACCTTTTGAGGTTCTGGGGGACACACAGCGGGGAAACGATTTTGAAGACACGGCAGACTGGATGCGAGCTCACTTGCCTCCTGCACCTAACTTTGACACTGTCCCAGAGCTCGAAAGCAAGGCTGCTACAGACTTTTTGGTATCTGAGTGTCTTCACGAGTTTGAGGCGACTCAGACAGAAACAGTAGTGGCAAGTGTTCCTGATGAATTCATGGATGTTCCAAGAGAAACATTTCAACAGATGGAACAAACCAGTGACTCAACAAAGCAGAGTAGTGTGGATGAAGAATCTGAATTTGACATGAGCTTTTTACCCACTGCCTACATATGGGACAAGCAAGAAAAAATAGATGACGAGACAAGGGGACTTCCAGCACTTGATGAATCAAAGCTCCCTCCTTCCCCTCCCCCTCCTGCTGGTTTTGGATCCCCTACACCCCCTCCCTCTCCGCCTGCCTTGCAACTTGATGCTTTGGAGGTGAAAACTGCTCCCTGGAGTTCTGACATGGATCCAGTTGAGATCGTAGATTTGGACAGCTCAGGAGAGTCAGATGATACTGTGATTGGGGATGCTGTGTCTGTTCAAGCTCTTGTATCTAGCAGTACTGTGTCTGACCTTGAGAATCCCATCACTGTTGCACCCTCAGCAACTTGTGGGGAGAAGGAAATCATACCAGCTAAGCAAGAGAAGCAAGCAATTTTGGTGCCTATTATAAATGTAATTGAAACTGATGAACCGGCTCTAAGTGATGAAGAGGAGGGAGAAGAGGAGGGTTTTCAGGTTATCGAAGATGTAGATAAAGAACAGCCCACACCACCTAGTTCAAATTTTGAAGAGGAGAAATCAGAACAAGATTCTGTTGCAGAGAGCTCTGATTTATATCATCAGAACACCTCGGAAGATGAGTCTCCTCCATCAAAGACTATTTTGGATACTGAAACTTTACCCCTCGATTCTCTTGCTGAGATTTCATTTCAAGAAAGTAATAAACCTGACACACAAACACAAAATGCATCTTCTGAAAATGTGCTTTCAAAGGAAATTGCTGTAAGTTCTCCTGTTTCCGAACAAATGGAATATTCAGATGTAAGCCAAGTTCAGTTTTTCACACAAGAGCAGACTGGAAATGAACCTTCCCTTTCCACAATACAATCTTCAGACCAACTTCTAGAAAAGTCAGAGTTGCAATGTACCATCTTTGATCCAGCAAAACAAACCCCATCTGGTGACTTAACAACAAATAGTGTTGCTGACAACCCTTCAATTAGCTTGCCCTCCTCTCCAGAAAATATCAGCTCTCATTCTGTGCTGGAAGATGTACCAAGTAAAGATGTGTCAAGTAAAACTTCAACAGCTCAACTTATTCAAGAGGAGGTGAATAGCACTGAGCATGTTCCGCAATCTGACAAAAAGCTTGAAGCTGAGAGCTGTCCTCCTGGCATTAAAAGTATGTCCATGGACATAGAGTTAAGCTCAGACATTGAAACCAATGTTCTTTCCTCTGATTCTCCTGTACAAAATTGGGCTGAGTTTGTGTCATTGAGTGCCCCTTCCGGTGTAGTTTGTAACACTACTGAAATTGAGACAGACTTTGCAGATCTCAGAGTAGTTGCCGAAGACTTCCTTCCAAATCTTGTAGGAGAAAAGCCCTCACCTCAAGTCCAAGATTCACTTTCAGGCTTGCAGAGCACTCCCCAGAATGTTAATTGGGAAATGTCAACTGAACTTCAGCCAGATAAAGACACAGTTTCAGAAATCAATTCCCTTGAACTGGAGAAGGTTGAGGTCCCAGCAAGCCTGAGTAGTGAGGATGTCTTGACCTCATGTGAGTCTGGATTGTTGCCAAAATCTGTGGTGGATCAATGGCAAGACGATCAACCAGAAATTTCTCAACCAAAACAAACTTCCCCAGAGACCATGAGTGACCCTGAAAGCACTGAGCTAGAGTCCTCAGTTTCTGATGCAACTGACAGCTTTGTGGAGTTCATGAGAGAGTGTCTTAAATCACGACAGGATGGGGAGCCTATTGATGTCTACAGCTATCGCATGGGTACTGAGTTTCCTAAAACTGATGCACAGTCCTTTCATTCCCCACCTGCCATGGTTTTGGATCTGGAACAAGAGCATCTTACTATCTGTGCCCTGAAAGAGCTGGGCAGCAGTCAAGAGGATGAAGACCTGCCCAGTGAGAAGAGCTCCCAAGTAACACCCAAAGAAGGAAACGTTCCTCTCCTAACATCCCAACTACAAACGATGGGCACTGCTCCCCTTCCGGCTCCCACTAGTAAGCCTCTTGTCCAAGAGTCTACAATTGAAGAGGTAGACAGGATCGACGCATGGGTGACTGATGCTTACCATCTTGCAGAGCATGCTTTGACAGCAATACTAACCCACCTGTCAGGTAACATCTCTCTCCTGGGCATTTGGCCTGCTAACTCCTCACACAAGCAACACTGCTGCTTTGCGTTATCTGCTTGCAGTATTTTACCTAAACTCATACAATTGTAAATGGAATCTGTGGTCTAAGATTGAATTGTGTGTTTTTATGGAGGTGAATCTGTCAATGGGTATGTGTTAGGACATTGAGTTGATGCAACGATGGGTTTATGCGACTCGCCCAATAAGATGTTTAATCTACAAATGCAGCAATATTATTTCTGAGTAAAATGGTAACCACCTCTAACAGTTGAATAATGACTCAGGATCATTATTAGTAATACCATATAACAGAATGTATATCACATGTATATAGGGCTGGAGGAATGGGTCTCTGTGTGATCACTTGAAAAAGTGGCTAAATTTCCTCTTGCACAGCAGGTTTTTCTTTATGGCAGTTTTAAAAGAACAGAACAGAAATGTTTTATTTTAGCTTCATAGAAAAACACTACAGACAGCTTGGCCATTGAGCTATTGTATCAAAGTACTGCCATTTCAGTCATTTGTTCTGGCCATATATTACTAAATGGAAAGTTTTCAGCCTGCCAGGAGTTGAGTCTGACCCCTGTAAGCATGCCCTCGATGCAGGTATAAAGAGGACCCTTCTTGCGTGTACTGCTATGTGGATCTATATTTATAGACCACTATGGTAGCTATCACATATTCATGCACACCACTTTTGCCACCCATACATCAGCCTGAACATGTGTACTAAATCTGTCCTGTTCTGTTATGATAGAGGTATCCAAGAATTGCGTCACAGTGACACAAGCCTCAGTTGAGCCAAGGAGGTTGATATTGATCCTGACCATGTGATGCACAGCCAGTTTGTTGTTGAGAGCTTATTTTAATCCCCCCCTTGTGGTTTGTACACTTAATGGATGCTGAAAAATGAATTGAGGGACAATATTTAATAAACTGACAATGTATTTAGATCTAGTTTACCACACACCTGGTACTTTTCATTGCAACTAAGAACCGAGATGTACCCAAACTGTACCTCAGTTTTTCAAACAAGTATGTGAGTCATACCTGAGCTGTAACTGTGCTGACATGGCCTTGACCAACAGAGCTAGGATTATCTGAAGGAAAAAAGCATATATTCGATGTATTTATTCATTATTGTTAGTATCACACATGATGCATTCCCAAAAACTTGCAACTCAAACATTTCCAACTTGTACTTAAGAAGGTGAAAGACTATAAAAAAAGCTGAACAGAATGGATTTGTAATGTAAAGTTAGGCAAACCAAAGCTATTTCTGCTAGTGTTTTGATGCTTGCATAATATGGCAATTCTCACAGGTGTGCTAGGGGGAATTAGTGTACAATGATAATCACTCAGTAAATCACCATGTACACCATGTGAACAGTAAATAGGTGTCTCTTTATGGAACTGTCACAGTCCAAACTCTGCCTCGGACTGACTCCTCTGCAGCAGAAAACCAAAGTGCGCTGGAACTGTGCTGTAACTAGTCTGTTTGTGGTACAACTCTGATACGGGTCTGTTCCTGTATGCCACTGGAAAAACTGCAATCATTTGCTTGGTATTTTTCCCCACTTGCTTTCTGGACAGTTGCTGACAGCTTAAGGCTAATGCTGTACTTCTTACATTAATTGACTCCGTCTCAACTATGTCAGTAGGCAAGCCATCCACAACATCAACAGTCATGTTTATGTCTTTCACTTCATGTGGGATCAACCCACCTTTTCCACAAAATAAGCAGTTGTCCTGGACACTGATGGTTCTGCTTTACTTGCGAGAACAGAGGGCACTCAATAACCACTCAGGTTGCCAAAAATTGGAGAGACGATGAATTAGGATATTAGGTAAAAAATCAGGCAGTATGCCTTTAGAGAGCTGGTATGCCATTATGCATTCAGTATGATCTAATGTCTCCCATGCTCATGATGTGGTCATGTTAAACTGTAACGGGAGTCTTTCAGGTGTCATCCTGCTACTCAGACCGCTTATAGCTATTACTTAAGGAAAATAACTCCTTTGCATGTGTGTTCGGTAAGTCGTGACGTAGTCCTGGCCCCAAATAAATGAATGGTTCAAGTGTGTATGCAAAAAAATAAGTTCTTAAAGCCATATGAAAACTTTCCACTCTTTGACTTACCCAAGCTAATAACTTTCTTTTCTCCAAAGTGGAATTCCTTTTACAATCTAATTAAGAAGAAAGTTTGATTACCGTCAGCTTATTTTTATTTGCTGTCAGTAGGATGGCCATAATGGGGCTATATTCAATGTAATAATGCTGATCTAAATTCTAGAAACCTTGACCTAAAATATGTCACATTCTAACTTTTTATCTTGTTTCTAGCTGTTATGGAACAAAGTCACAGTATAATTGCAGCTGTAGCAGTAAAGTGGGCTGCACATTTACACAGCATTTGAGAAATTCCCATGTAATGTCAGAAAATCACTATGCCTGTTAACTGTAAGGGCACTTTCATTCATGTGCACAACATTTTGTTTTTTAGAAAAAATGACCAAATGCAGTTGTAAGGTTTCTAAGATGCTTAGTAGATGAACATCAGCTCAAGCTAAATACCAGATTCACTTTCTTTGTAGTAAGCACTGCTAACGATATACTGTGTGGGTGTAGGGATGATGTTGGAGTGCGTGCATTGAGTTGAGCTGCAATGAGGTCATGCAGGCAGAACTGGTGCTGTGCCTTTAAGAGCTGCACCGTGCCAATGCTGGAAAGCAGGCCACTGCGGCAGCACTGCCACTGGGGCACGCTGCTGCAGTTTGGGCCTGCTGCACTGAGTAAGGGGAGGGGCAACTTGCACTGCTACTTGTGGTTAACCCCAGAGCATGCTGGGATGTGACTGGATCCCTGAGGTGCTGGGCATGTACGTGCCCTCATCACTGACTACCCATGAGAACCTGACTTACTGGAATTTCAATCTCTTAATCTTTAAATAGGAAATATCTTTTAGGATCCTGTCCCTCTAAACTTATTTCTTTTTTCTAAATATACCAGCAGTGTCTTGCACAGCAGAATAATTGAGCTGGGATTTTCCTTTTTTAAATCTGCAGTTTACTTCACACTGTAGCTTTTTTTTTCTTTTTCTAAATGCCATTGGTTTTAGTCTTGACTTTGAACAGGTGAAGTAGCACAACTTTAAATGTTAGTCTGAGGGGTACTATGGAATGGGGTAGTATTTATTTTATTTTCACCGACACTTTGACAATTAGCAGCATTTTCACAAGAGAGATGATAGCACTAATATCTCTGAATTGGCTCCTCTTCTGCATTTAACTGGCTGGGTTTCCTTGAGCGGCTGTAATTGTGAGAATTCAGCCTTCATGTCCTAAAGGGTCAGCCTGATGTACAGTGCATGAGGCCTCAGGATAGCATTGCCACTTGGCCAACGCTTTGCGTGCCTTCCTCCTTTTGACAGGAGGGAAGTAGGAGCAGGTTTCCGCCACTGGGTCCATAAAATGCAGCTGGAAAGCTGCATAGTGAGGCCACTGCACATTCGTGGCAGGGATTCACTGCCTTTCACCCCAAGCAGCTTGAGCTGGTATTGGACACGCCCTTCCTCTTGGGGAGGCCCACCTCACTAAAGAGACACTGTGTGTTTAACTAACTCTCCCCCCCCCCCCCCTTGTTTGGTACTCCTCCCAGAGTCTGTCTGTAATTGTATAATGACAGGGTGCATATATCTATGCAGTTGCATAGGCAACACAAATCAGTAGCTGGGGGATCAGACTTGATCTCACTGGTTCTTGCTGGCTTTTTGCCCCAATCTAGCACCCTAGTCAAGGTCAGGGTGGTACTAATCGAGGTAAGAGGCTAATTGAGGTAAGAAGCTGGTGATTTCCTGCACTGAGGAACGTGAGTGATCTCCATGGTGTTGGCAGGCTGCTTAATTTGTATGAGGATTGATTGTAATTTCTGTGCCTCATATCCGTAACTATATATGCTCTTTCTCTCCCCCCATCACTATCCCAGTACAAGACCTGGTGTATTGGCGAGACCCCAAAAAGACGGGTGTGGTGTTCAGCATCTCCCTCCTGCTGCTGCTCTCCTTGGCTGCGTTCAGTATTATCAGCGTGGTCTCTTACATCCTGCTGGCCCTGCTCTGTGTAACCATCAGCTTCCGTGTCTATAAGTCCGTCATCCAGGCTGTGCAGAAGTCCAATGAGGGCCATCCATTCAAGTGAGTTGTGTGGAAGGAACACTCAGTACTTGACTGGGCTAATTGCAATAATATACTGTTGAGCTTTAAACATTGATCGTTCGTTGTAGCAGAATGACAGTGCTAATGTACAACATGAGCAAGTGTAATTCTGGAGCTAGCTGCTGTGCCCCTCTGAACAGGAAGTCCTCCCAGCAGCAGTTTTGTCTTGAGGTTTAGTCTGTGAACTGCCTCCATGATGTGCCCCCCTCCCCGCCCCCCCCAGGGCCTTAATGGAAAAGGATGTCAGCGTGCCCCCAGAGACCTTCCGCAAGTACGTGGACATCAGCCTGTCTTACATCAACCAGGGTCTCAAACACGCCAGCCGTCTCTTCCTGGTGGAGGATTTGGTGGACTCCATCAAGGTTTGACATGCCCCCTCTGTCTTGCTGCCCTCCTATATGTGTGTTACTTCAATCCTTGGCCATTCCCACAGCTGTCCAGCCTATTTATATCACATGCAGCAGGTCAGAGACTGTTTAAACCCTCCCCCTTGTAATCCCCTCCCACAAGGCCAGGACGCTAAGCAGAGTTCCCTTGCTGTTACCTTGCCTATAGCTACAGTGTAGCCTGTGATGCAGTGGATGAAAGAGGCCTGTAACCATCTAGTAGTAAAGGGGACAGTTTTGCAGTGTAGAACATAAGTTTGAGGCTAGTTGGCACCTTCCCTAGGGGCAGACCAAGCCGATGTCCTATTTTTTATTTTTTGTCGTGTGTAATACAGCAAAAAAAAAAAAAAAAGGTTGCTAGGCACCCTTAGGATTAGGATGTAAAGGGTAACATGCTTGAATGAATGGGCGTGACGACATGGTGCCTTTGCTGTCCAGCTGGCGGTGCTGATGTGGCTGCTGACCTACATCGGCGCAGTGTTCAATGGCATCACTGTACTCATCCTGGGTAAGTGGTTGCGTCCACCGCACTCTACAAACCACGGGGCGACTAAGCAGGGCAAATGGGTGTTACATGGACAGGCTGAACCAACTTATTAAAAGCTTTGTGTGATCGGTTGGCACATCGAACAGAAATGTGGTTATTCTTGTAAGAGGAGATTTACTATTGTTTGATTCAACAATGGCCTGTCTAAAAGTTTCACTAGTTAGAGAAACTTCTGTTTATCTGGCATTATGTTAAATTAATCATATGTATTTAATCACATCAAATTAATCATAAATTGGAACATTCGGGATGAATTACATGGAACAAAATAAAAAGCCATTTTAAGTTATTTACTTTCAGCATATTATCCCTCGCAGAACATAATATCCAATCTAGGTAACCTCTTTTAAAATAGATAAACAGAAAGATAGAATCTGAGTAATGTTCATAAAGCGAGTTTCAGGACTGCGGGGAGTTGGCCCCTGTCACAGCAGCCA
The DNA here is from genome assembly GCA_019775915.2 of Cyphomyrus plagiostoma. NCBI lineage: Eukaryota > Metazoa > Chordata > Actinopteri > Osteoglossiformes > Mormyridae > Cyphomyrus > Cyphomyrus plagiostoma. Next base: position 16,049,957 of record JABFEA020000002.1, read on the forward strand.
GCAGGCTCACCGGCTGAACTGGTCACTGCCCCCGCAGAGGCTTCTGGGTCTCTGCTGTGTTTCCAGCATACAGGCTGTTTGTTCCAGTTTTTGGTTCCCGAGATGAATATAGGCTAGCCGTTTTTCATAGGGAGAGATTCTGCTTTTTTCCTCTGCTTTCCATGGCCAGCTGTCTCTGCTAAATTATACTAGTTTAGAAAGCAGCATCTGCTTAATACCTTTTATCAAAAGCAGTATTTATTTTTTTTTTATTATAAATGAGTCTTCCACAGATACATCCTAGGTTCTGGATTTTGTAATTTTATTCTGTTTTTCTTTTTTAGCTGATATACTTCTCTTCACCATGCCCTTGTTGTATGAGAAGAACAAGGTGAGAATATTACCTTTGGGCAGCTTGAAGCATTTGGACAGTATTAACTAAAATGCATGATTACAGCATTATTTCCTACATCAAAAGTATTGCTACACAGGTGTTACCCTGAGGAGCCTCACACGCTCCAACATTAATTTCAGAAACAAGATAGTTATGTCTTGGTCTTGAACGGCATCCTTTTGATTTTTATACACCCTTTATAGTGCAATTTGACTCTCTCTTGTACCACCAGACTCAGATTGATAACTATGTGGGAATTGCACGCAATCAGATCAACACCTTGATCTCTATGTAAGTACTCTACTTTGCATCATTCTGTCTTGTCTGGATTTGTCAGGAGACCATAGTGTCCTTTTTTCTAATTAATCTGAAATTCTTTCGAAAAATGCTTGTTTAAATGGGAAAATTCTGAAATGTGTTTTAAACGAGCCGTTGAGGTTCTGAAGCTGACTTGTGTGCGCCTGTGCCCAATGCCCATATTCCTTTAAATCTTTGGCCAGCATGCTTATTTTTTGTTCCATCAGGTTGCAAAAGAAGCTACCAGGAGCGAAACCTAAATCTGAATGATCACCCTAGCGATATCCCCCTGCTACCCCACCCCCCCAAGTCACCCAGCTGGTTCATTTCCCCAGCCCCACCCTATCCTCCAAACACCTGAACCAGTCTCTGTCTGCACTGAACCAGCTAATAAGAAGCTTAGCTTAGTTAGTGTGTTTCAGTCCTGCCTGAGCTTCATTACGAGTATCGTGGACAGACTGCCGGAGCCAGCGTGAGCCCTGCGTTTTGTCATGAGGGTGGTGAAAATGCCACCAGCCAAACTGGATGCTGGTGCAAACAACAAGGCAGGGTTCGTGAACTAGACTGAATCTATGACCTGGATTTGCAGTGACTGGGGGAACAGTGGGGATTTAACTACATTTCGCGCTTACCAAGTAGTATGAAATGATAGAGAAGTGGTGTGGTTAGTATGTAGTTGTGATTTAGGTCCGGTTTCCCCCTGTCATAGATTGTGAGGAATATCTTCAGCAGACTTTGTTGGAGCATAATACTTTTTTTGGTCACAAAATCATAAATTTAGGGACTGCTTTAGGTTGTTTTTTTTTCTCATTAATTTGGCCTTTTCAGCTTGTCTATCCTTTTGCCCTGATTAATTAACTTTATCTGTATTGACCTGCAATGCACTGAACATTTTGCAAAATGAACCTTGAAGGAACCAGCTGTGATATATTTGGTCTAGTTCACCATTTTTTATTTTATTTTTTTGTATGTTTATGTACATAGAACTATAATAGGCTTTCTGATAAGGAACATGAAGATGCATCATTTTTGGAGATTCATTCACATGATTCCATCTGTCACAGACCCCTCTAGCATTATTATTATTTTATTACTACTATACTAACTACTAGTAGTAAAGCGGCAGCTGCTTTTTGCGCTTTGGCTGTGGCCATTGGTTGATAGAACCTTAGCAAGGTGACACCACTGCACTTAACATGGCAAAATGTCCACATCTTGCACTTTCACTGCCATGAAATGTATACAGACCATGTTTATGTCCAAACAGTTATGGATGTGTCAGTGCTTACTTGCATACACTAGGCACTGTCCAATTTCATCTCCTGCCTGAAAGGCCATCAGTGTCTGTCAGGAGAGCCTTGCTAAGCCCTGGAGTCCCTGAGCTGTATATATGTCACTAGCCTGCTCTTCGCATGCTGCCAGTGAATGCTACTGAGAAGGATCTGTTCATGCTTTTTGTTCCTTTTTATAGAACATGCTTCCGTAAGCATAATTTAACTTTGTGTGACTTTTCCCTTAAAGCCCACCCCATTTACACATCTTGCCTACAGGAATTCATAGGTGTTCTTAATTATAATATAGGCTTTGTTCTGCTGTGTAGGGTTTTTTTGTCTTTAGAATCTTTTCTTAAGGTTAAGGAAGCTAAATTTAAGATGCCTATAATATGTACACAACACCCTTCTCCAAATTAGAATTATTTTCAGCCATTGTTGCTACCATGTTTCTCTTTAGGAGTTTGGATGGGAGAAAATAAACATTTTTACCTGCTGTCCCACCCCTGTAGCATGCTGCTTTTACTCCTCATATCTTTTGGGTGAAGCACTTTCTTGTTGCGGCTGGTATGCTTCAGGTTCTTATCTGGGTAATTTGTGTTTACTTGTATTCGAGTTTAGATATATAGCTCATTATTGGGAGCTACTGAAAGGCTGGTCAACATGAGCAGAGAAATTCTATACTGGTGTCAAAGTGCTATTAATAAAATAGTTATGAAAACGTATTGTGTGGTGTGTGCGTGTGTTTTTTTTTTTTTTTGTCGACTGACAATCCAGAACATCTTAAACACCATGCACATTAGGTATATGGCCTCAGTGCCTTCGATAAAAGCAGATTTTACAGCTGCTGTAATAATTTCAAAGCCTATAAATGCTACCTTAACCTCTGTTTAGTACCAGTCTACGTGATCTGTGTGCTGAGTGCATTCCAAGTTCTTTTACATCTGTTTGTACAACAGCGTATCTCAACCTGGTCCTTGGGACCTCCAGACCGTCCACATTTTTGCTCCCCACTGGGAGCCTCATTGCATGATACAGGCAGCTGGAGGATAAGACTGTTTGGTGGATGGTTCATGTTCTTGAATAGTGTCTCTGCACCAGACAAACTACTGCCAAAGTCCATTTTTTAATACAAGATTATTTCAGGAAAAACATACACAAACAGAACTTGAGATAAAGGGGAGGATGGAGGCAAGGGATGCAGAAATGATTCAGGCCAACATGGTCATTTCTACAGTCATTTGGTATTTCTGAAGATCCAAAGGTCCCAAACTAATGTAATGCTTGAAGTGCATGCTTTAAAGATCAGGGATCAACTTCACTTAATATATAAATAAATATTTTCAAGATATTCTAAGAAACTTCTCTCCAGCCTTTTCATTTCAGTGTCCCTCGCGCCTAGGTGAAATTTATCATGAAGCAGGTTTTTGACGTAGGTTCAGAATGTGATGAATGATTTAACATGGATATAGATCTGTCAGTTCCTGGAGATTGGAAGCCCTCTGGAATGTGACCTTTTGGGGTGGTTAAACCAGCAGCCTCCATTTTAATCACAAGGGTAGTTAACCCCAACCCCCCATGAAGAGGGGCACTTTTCACTGATAAACTTAATGAGACGTGAAAATTAAATCCAGCTGTCAAACAAGCACAGCAGATAATGACCCCTGAGAGCACTGCTATACTGAATGGGCTGGAAAATGAACACATTGTAGGAGAGAAATCAAACTGGGTGTGTGAACCAGATCTGCCCAAGTGCTTTAGCAAATACGAAATGATGTTTCAGTTCACTGTTTTTTTCCCCCCCTTCCTTTACAAATCATCACGGTGCCCAGCTTCTCTCAGTCTCACTATTCACAACTGGGAAACTGAAATTCACCCAAGAGGACGGCGAGAACTGAGGATTTGCGGCCTAAAGCCACAGCAGCACATAGCTGAAGCTGCATCGCGGCAGCTGACCGCCTGTGCTGTTACCCAGGTCTCCTAACTTGAATGAAACAGCGAGGTGGCTAGCTGGGCCACTCCTGACCCTGATCCATTCAAGGGAAGGTCTCTCCATCCTGTTAATACGTACGATCCGTGATTGTCCGAAAAAAAAAAAAAACAAGACAATGTCTGTAGCCCCAAAACAATTTGGGCGGAGAGCTCTCCATGTACACAGCTGCCTGTTTACTGAACACTCCTGACCATCAGCATAGCAGATATCATGCAAATAATGAACAAAAGCTTATATTCATTTAAAATTATGATGGGTCATATGATTTGTAAATGTTCTGAAAGGATGGAATTAGTGCAGCTGGCCTACATGCACATCATTTGGTACGTGCATGTCTGAATGAAGGTCATTTTCATTCAGTTCAGTACAATTCAGTTTATGCTGGGAATGAACCAATTACATTAATCAGTTCCAGCTTCTTAGGATCAGTCTACCAACTGATTGTTCTTTGAGGGCAGCCTCCAGAGCGTTCTTTAGAGGTGTAGACTGTGCTATTTCAGGCTGTTTTTCTTCTGCATGATCTCTTTTTCTGGGTCCAGGTAGTGCAGGTGAGGTGGAGCAGCCTCCGTTTTACATGGGAAGAACAGGAGAGACATACTCCAGTAGTGGACTGCTCAGTGTGACAGAAGAGGAGAGAATGGCCACTTTGTCCTGCACCCCTTGAACAATCCGCTGCTGCATGACTATCTGCTCCTTCAAGGGCGAAGGACCATTACGACTTGCTGGCAAAAAACCCAAGACATCTTCACTAGAAGCGTGACTCATGAGGCCAGGAGCCCCTCCAGGGCTGCGTGCCCATGGTCCCCAGCTGAGAAGCAGTCGTCAGAGTGGACAAAGTGCAGAGCCGTCTGGTTGTAACTAAGCAGGGCCTGCTGCCGCTCCTCAGCACTGAACTGCATGGAGTGGGGGTGCACCTGCTGGATGTGCCGCTTGATGGTGCTCACCTTGAGTGTGGCCAGACCTGCGCCACACACCATGCAGATCAGCCCGTGCCGGCGGCAGTCATAGTCCATCAGGTAATCCACACGCCAGCGTGCCTGGTAATTCCGCCGCTGGTCCTTGCCCGGGTAATGTCCGTGCCGACCAACTGGCCCGTCCTTGAGAGAACCCCCTGGGAAGCAGCCGTCATTTGCGTCTGGCGTCCCCGCAGTGGCCTTGCCCTTCTTTGTAGCAGCTGCTGAAGGAGCAGTTTCTGTAGAGAAGGGGTACAAGCAATTATTAAAGTGTTTGAAACTGCCTCAGGGCCACTAGGACAGGTGGCTGACAGTCTTGCTCCTACCTTCTTTTACTGGGGGGGCTGACGACTTGGCCCAGGCCGCCACCAGTGCCTCCCGCTCATGGCGGCTCAGGTTGGCCGTCTCCGGGTGGCAGTCCTGGATGTGGCGGCGGAAGCAGCCGACACGCGTGGTGGGAAGCGCCTGCGAACACACCATGCAGACCACGCCTCGGCTGTCGGCCCCGTAGGCCACCAGGTAGTCCATACGCCAGACCCTTGCGGAGCTGTCCTGCCGGATTCTGGCCCGAGGCCGGAAGCGAGGGCCGCCCCTTCTCGAGGCCTCGGGCTCCCCCAGAGCCTGGTCGCCATTCTCCCCAAGCCGCCTGCAACCAGCAGAGACACCTGCCACATCTCGGGGAAATATCGCGTCGCTGTCGTCATTGTTGTCCTCCTCAGCCGTAGGGTCCAGTTTGTCAGAGCTGTCGTCCCGCAGGGGGTCCGACTCTTGACACAGGACAGAGAGAGACGAAGAGCATTAGGTTGAGGGATGTTACATTCCCTGGAAATCTGGGGCAATAAACATCAAACAAATAAACTGGACATAAAGGACCCTGAAATATTCCTAATACAGAAAAATCCCAGACAAGAAAAATGCCTTTATTGTCACTGTACAGGTAGTAAGTACAAGAAAATGCAATCTTCTGCCTCATCTCGCCTTCCAGTGAGACACACAGACATGTGAGACCAATGCTTGGGATCAGAGTTTGGGGGTCAGCTGTTTATCCAGCACCCTGGAAGCAATTGAGATTAAGGGCCTATTGAAAAGTCCAACAGTAATATGATCACTCCGTCAGCCATGGGATTTGAAGTGGTGACCTTCTGGGTACTCATTCCTAACCCACAGAGCCACACAGCACCCCAGTAGGCAACCGTCAGATCTGAACTCAGACGCGCTACCATTGTAGTGTGTAAAATGACATTTTCTCAACACAAGACAAAAATACCTCCAGTAATCAATAATTTGTCACAGAATTAACGCCACATTTTCCAAAGACGCCTGTGCACAACCTGCATCCGCGACTATGAAGAGTCTTCACACAGTTTAACCTGCTCAAATAAAAATTTGGGTTATTTGGTTTAAAGGTGACTCCCCCTGTGACCCCCTCCGGTACCTGAGACATGGACTCACGGATTCACTTCCTCCCCCCTACCCCATCCGACCCAACCCCACCCCACCAACATCCCAGACCTACCACTCACCCTGCCTCTGCGCCCAGGTCTGCAGGATACAGTGCTTCTCCTCCGCGCTATACACCAGCGAGTTGGGGTGCGCGTCTAGCACATGGCTCTTGATGTGGTCCAGGTGGAGCGAGGGCAGCTGGCCGCCACATACCATGCAGAGGAGGCGGCCTGCCTCCGCCTCGTACTCCATCAGGAACTCCTGGCGGAACCAGGCGTGAAGCGAGTCATTCAGGTAGCGCTCCAGGGTGTCCACCGGCGGACCTGGGGGATCCCTGACCTCGGAGCAGGGTGGAGAAGTAACGGAAGCACTGTCGGGTGGAGACTGCCATTTGGCTGCACCACTGCCAGGTTTCCCTGAGTGGAAACAGAATATCCACATCCGTCAGCTCTCCTACTCAGCAGCCCAATAAACTTCCAAAATGTGCATTATTAACCCTCCCAACTGTTTCTCCAGTGGAGATGCAAGGAGCAGGAGAAGCAGCAAAGGGCACAAGATGGGAAAAGGCCCAGGAAAGGATACCAGTCCATCACATGGCAAAACCAGTCTCACACTGAGAGCTGTTTAGCCCATGGGATGAAACCAGTGTATCCCGGAAAACCCACGCATCACAGGGTGAACATGAGAACATTGTGTGGCTCTGTGGGTTAGAACTCCATGTCAGTGATCAGAAGGTCGCTGGTTCAAATCCCATGGTTGTCAGAGTGATGTCACTGTTAGGTTCCTGAAGAAGGCCCTTAACTCCAACTGCTCTGAGGACACTGTGTGAACTTGTTCTCTCATCCACCCTTGAAAAAAAGCGTCTATTAAATGAATGTGAATGCAACATACGAAGAATAGGAATGGCATTCCAGGCCTCACTGCTGAAGATCAATAGTGCTGGCCAGCACACATTCTTGCACATATAATCAGTTGAATAAATTGCTAGTTAATCAAATTATGCAGCAATTTAAGATGTACACCCAATAAAAACACCCATACTTAAAGCCCAACGCTGTACCTGTGGAGCGCCGAGCACAGTCCAGCATGTCCTCAGTGCATTGGTCCTCCAGGGGGTGCTGTCGCCCCTCCATCCCCAGGTGGCTCTCCCATCCAGATCGGATGACCTCCTTGTCAGCTGTACTCCAGAGCAGGGAGTCTGGATGCTTCTGTCTGATGTGCCTCTTGATGGTACTGAGCTTCAGTGTGGCCAGAGAGCTGCCACACACCATACAAATCATGCCGTGCCGCCGAGGGTCAAAGTCCATCAAGTACTCACTGCGCCAATACTCGTGATAGTAGCGTCGGTGGTCTCGCCCAGGGATGCGACTGAGGCCAGGCCTGGAGGCCCTCTCTGAGCGCGACTGTGTTGACTTGCGCTGTGATGGCCCAGGAGCTGGTGATAGGAGGGGGGGGCAATTGGGACCCTCTGTAACGCTCCAGTAACTCGTACCAGGGGAGTAAGGGGGCGTAACCGGGTCATCCTTAGGTCCGTCCTCACCACAACCATTCATGACGCCATCCTCAGCTGAAAGATATAACACATCTCTGTAAGCCGCGATGTGGAAGTGTCCATGCGATGATACGTCTGCCGCCTATTATTCGCGCAAAGGCCTCATTTTATACCACACTTAAGTATAAAAGCGCAAGCCCCACCCAAGCTGTGACTAAATCTATTACTAAAAACGCGCAAAAATGTGACTCTTTTTTAAGCAAGGCGGTTGTAATTACAAGACGTGTTACTTGCTTTTTTCATATCCATAAATAAGTATATTAAAACACACGGCTTCAAAAAAGGCAGCTCGTCCATCTGACTGTTTAACCAGACAACTCCAAATCCGCTTCAAGTGCTGCAATGCATTCGCAAGGTATACAATGCACGAAACGTCTCCAGAACGGATTCTGCATTAGTAATTATTACATTTATTTAATTAGAATGCGATCTGACGATCTCATTTAATTTTTTCTTCATTTTCATGTCCGCAACGCGTCCCGTGTGTGTAAAGGGGGCGGCGACTTATGTGATAATACCACAGGGCTCCGCTGGGTGGCGCCCGTCGCTCACAGCTGGGCAGCCAGCGTCTCCGTTTCGTCTTTGTTTATAAAGGAGCCGGGGAGACAAGGGGCCATGCCGCTTTAATGGAATTGTCCGTTACACGGATCACCCGCTGCTAAAGTGTGCGCGGCAAAAGCGAGTTGAGAAATATAGAAATCGGACGTTTACCTTCTGAACAGAGCCTCAAGTCGTCCCGCCCTTGCGCTGCTTCCTCCTCGGCACTTATTATTAATGAGACGGAGTCCGTATTTTTTACGCACGGGTGGACCCGGGACTCCGATTCCCTCGGCCCGGTTTCCTCCATGGCTGTACAATGCAGCAGTTTCGATCACCGTTTCTGCTTGCTCGGTGACTTACACGGCGGCCACGGAGAGTGACTAACACTGATCATCCGGCAGGCCCTTTACGAAGAGATGTGAAGCACGCATGCACCCATAACTGAGCGGCGTGTTGTTTCAACGCGGCACCCCTCCCCCCGCACGCTCGGCGCAGGAGCCAAGTTAACTTTTCTGATATATAACAATACGCAACTGGGTCGCTCCTAGAGCCGTTCTTGAACCAGCAGGAGTACGCGTGTGTTGAGCACGGTTAGCTACAGTGGCCTCCTGCATGGATTTAATGCTCGGCTTGTCTTCAGGGTGGGGAGCCGTGCTAGGGGCCCCTGGGGCTCCTTAAGGGGCTCCTGGGTAAATTTAAAGAGACAGTAAAGGTATACACGCAGCGACATCCGTATACGGAAGACCACCTGCGAGCAACCTAGAGAAATGGAATAAGAAATCACCCGTCCTCCATAACACGTTTAATGGAAATTGAGGCTGGTGACGAATTAATTTAAAATGCAATTATTGGCACTTTACCTTAAATAATACGCCGCTTCATAACAAATCCCATCGCCTATAAACCGAATACAATGGGTATGCCAAATTTTAATCATTAACTTGTAAGGGTTTTTTTTACATTTCGGTCCCAGTCAAATATATTAACTGTGATGACTGACATTTAGGATAATTGGGTTGTGTTAAAATATTTAATTGTATTTTTTCTATCTGACATATAGCTAGGGTGACGGAGTTGACCGCTGTATTGGCAACCCCAAGAAAATGAATAGCAACGCGAAAAACGAAATAAAACACCTGCCATTCATGTTTACCTAAACCTATACGATCCACTAATCCTTGAATAGGACATATATTATTAGAGATGAACAATAATTTTTAATCGCAAGTATAGCTGCGTAGCAGGTTGCACTAAGTCTAAATCTTAAACGAAAAAAATATATAATTAAACGGGTATTTTTGCTGCGCTAATTATACTTGGTACTTACAACGTTACTTTAACTGATGCTCCTATTTCAGGATTAGAATAGTTGCCAATTGTTAGTCTTGTAATCCAGTTAACGTAATGGCTGTTTGATACAGCGAAAATTCGCCTGTATGTGTATGATTGTGTGAAACATGTAGCAACAACATTCTAAGTAGGAAATGTATCCTTTCTTTATGTATTTTATTATTATTAGTAGTAGTAGTAATCAAATTTAGCCACGTTGCAATTAATTCTCTACGAAGGGAGTGAAAAGTTTAGTTTTTAATAGTTTTCACTATAACAAAATATTGTATTTAATTTCCAATAGTCTGCTACAACCATTTTTGTTATCTGAGTTTCTCTTTAGGAAATGAACATGTGGGATCTAAAATAAACTGTCTTTTACAGTCTCTCTTACTATCTTTTAAGACAGTAACTTTTATTGTTGCTAATAATAATTAAAAACAAAAAGGGTGTCTTTACATAACGAACCCATCTGAAGCTGTTTCAAGTGTATTTTTTAACAAGGCAGAGTAATTTGAGCTACCCGTCTTTTTGGAGGCGCTGGTGCTTTAAGGGGGTTCTGTCCATCCACGTAGTTTGCGCGATTTACGCAGTTTGCGCAACGTACACACGAGAAGCCAGGTCTCACATCCTGGTACTTTCCCCCCGTTGTCAAGGCAGCGGCAAGAGAGAAAGGCTGGCTCGCGGAAAGTAGCTGCAGTGTCCTGATAGTACATATGTCCAAACGTTTACAAACTGTCCCGGAAAGTTAGGTGTAACTACACAGGTAATGCATGTGCATGTATTTTTTTACATGTTTGAAACAGTCCTTTTTCCTCGCCGTTTGTTCCTCTTTCTACCTATCGGTTAATAAATACAAGGAACTCCGGTAGACAGCCGTCAGTCCGTGTGGACAGAGTAGGAAGAAGAGCCTGTCCATTGTAGGTGGCATGGTAGAGACAAGAACAGGATATGTACGAATGCTTCAATTGCCCCGTTTTCCGTCTTCTTTTCTTCGGTGTTTTCCGTATTTAACCTTCTTGATAAGATGCGTAGACAGCGAGTTAATATTAAACTGCACACAAAAAAATAAGAATTATAAAATGGCTATCGACAGAATTCATTCGTGACAGACGGAGGGACAACGCTTTAAAGAGACAGTATCTAATTTTTGTTTCCGTATTTTAACGCTGTTGAACAAACGAGGACGCGCTTTCAAAGCGTGTTTATAGCAGTGCTTTCTGTTCGTATATGCTGGAATAAGAAACACTCCTGTTCCTAGTTCTCGTTGTTCAAGGTTTTGGGGTCGTTTTAAACAGGAAATACAAATGTATCTTGCCGTTAAACCAGTTACTTTCCATCGGTGCTATCTGTGAATATTTTTCAGTGTTGTATATTCTTGGTGCTCCTTTTGCGCGCAGCTCTTCATATCATTATTTTACAATAACAAAAATGTAAGATTTATTAGCAGTGCTTCCTTAGTTGAGAATACTCCTGCATCAATTTTTCAGTATTATGTTTATGGGTTTTAAACGCGTTGCAATTAGGTACATTGGGCTTTCTATGTATTTCTATTTTATTTTTATTTTGTTTCTGCGAGTTTAACATCGTGAGTTTAACTGGTGCATGTCTTAGTACCTGGGCATTTCTCTGGGTTCTGTAGCTCTAGAATTAGACTTATTACACTGTCTAGTGAGTTATTTTTGCCAGTTCTGAAACTAAGTTTGTTTTCTGACGTTAGGTATTGTTGCAGCAGGAAAGCAAAGCCTTGTATCAGGTCTTCTTTTACTTCTAGAAAATGAATACCCCTATTTTGTAAACTGGACAATAAACCGGAAAAATGTATCATGGGGAACGTGTTTTGTATATTTTACAGATTTCAGTTATTTGGAATTTTGTGTCTGCCTACCTTAACCGTGGATAAATGGGAACCATTAATGTTGCATACACAAGTTATACTGAAAAATTCAGTATAACTTATTTGGTTTATTGACAATAGTTTGTGGTTACATAAACGGTTGAATGAAACAGAGTTGCAAGAAAGAAAGAAGGAGGAGAAAGTTTTTATATATAAAAAAGCGTATAAATTGAGGGGGTGCAAGACACTTGCATAACAAGTTTTAAAAATTCCCTTATGCAGTAAGTGTAAAATTCCTGGTTTTTGTTCTTTTTTTCATTTGGAGATCCCTGGTACATGAAGGGTTGAAAACCTCTGGCATGTTGTACTTTAAGTTCCAAAGCTAATGAAGCAGCCCAATGTGTAATTTTCTATGGTTTCCTATTATGTGTTGCATTCATGAACTTTGTCTTAATGCACTTGCTTCTGCTTGCTCCAACATCAAAGTCACAATTGTTTGCTAAGAAGCATTTTCCATTTAGGTAGCATGTGGTAGAGGTTACATATTACAGGCATCGGTACGTGATCCTTAGGTTGAAGTCAGATGGTTTTCACCTGCCTTGCGGGGTAAGGTCCCCTTGCAATGAGTGTGAATCTGTGTTTGATATTTTATTGGGGTTGAGCTACAGTAGTTTACTTTTAGAGCTTTTGGTATACTTTCAGTTGTCTATTGTTTTGCAACACTGTAATCAATATATTTTGATATGGCAGGCTGTAATGTGTTCATGATTACAATAGTGTTAAAATACCACACATCTCTAATGCATAGTCATTTGTACGGTTTGTAGTTTGTGCTATAGTTTTCTTTTTGAGTAGAGTTATGCTTTTTTTTAGATTTAGTGTTACCTATATAAGATTTATCTTAAATGGGCCAGATGCAGATGCTCTCTTGTGCAGATATATACCACCAGTGTGATCCTTTTTTTTAAGTAGTAATAGTAGGATTGTTGAGGTAATGTATGCTAGACATTATCCCCCTGTGCATTTAATCAAGTTTTAAATGTTTCACTCTCAATGGACGTATGTTTCTTACAGTTCCTGTTGCTGCAGGGACCCATCTGCATAAATTATTTCTCTGTTCACATTTGGCTAATATTGTATCTAAAGTGACGTGCAATTTTAATAACTTAGTATGTCTGGGTAGTTCAATGGAGCTCATTGTCCCTTATCAGTCTAAATGAGCATTATTTAAGTACGTATGGAAAGGATTTCTCAGTTGGTTTACTGTGGTCCACATCCAGACCAAAACACAATTTAATCTAGACCTCACAATTCATTCACCTCCAGTTGGTAACATCTACTGAGGGGAAACCAAAAATGTTTAATTTGGCCCTTGGGGCAAAAATAACTGCATACCCCTGCTCTTTGGGATGGTGTCCTTGAGTGTTCTGAAGGACCCAATTATGCCTTTTTGCAGCACTAATTGTTGAAATTTAAAGTACTTTAAAAAGCTGAACTAATTAAGAGGTTTTGCTCATTCTGATTTAGCTCCACACCTTTTCCTGACAGCTGCGGAGGAGAGTAAAGATGTGTGATAGCTGCAAACAGGAAAAGATGTTGACAGGGAAGTTCCCCAGCATGTGACAAATAAAACAGTCTCCTTAAAGCTAAAACACACTGCCCATTGCAGAGAGTGGAGGATGTGACAGAAGATGAATAATGCCATTTCAAATAAAGGAGTAGTCACACGGGCAGGAATGAACGGGTCCCGGGCCCAGCGTTACCGGCCAGCTGCAGATTTTGACGATGCCACGCTTGCCCGCAAAAGGGAGTACTGGAGAACCAAAAAAAGAGAACAGAGAGCAAAGCTTTCTGCACTGAAGAAGGAGAAACTTGGAACAAAAGGCACCACCAACTGTAAGCAAGCACTGGCTGTTTCAGCAGTGTATTCAGAAGCATCTGCAGTGCTCACTCGTGCACCTGCACGGTCACTCCAGTGCCATGGCCTTGTCACTGCTCCTCTGCATCTTTTGGGGCCAGCCTTATTAAACAGTGATGGGTCCTACCAAGCAGCAGTGAGTTCATCTTCACCTGGTTTCTTTGGGAACAGCCCGCAAGTTGACGATAATAAGGGGTCCCTTCTCTCCCCCGTTGATGGAGTACAAGACTGGGAAAGCAGTGGGGCCATGGCTCCAGTATCTGTGGGCCAGTTGGCTCCACCCAAGAGTTGTCTTTTAGAGGAAGGGCGGCAAACTCTGTCGAACGAAAATGAAAGCGATTTGCAGAGGGTGAAACTCCAAAAAAATGAGCTACGGTTCTCTAAGAATTGTTCAGAGTCATTGTACCATCCAGATAATGCTGATGTCGGCAAGGATGTGGTCAAGTGCTTGCCACTGGATGCTGAAAGAGGGACTATTTCTACAACTAAACCTAATGGAGCACTGTTTAACAGCTGCTCCCAAGTGCCTGCTGCTCATATGGAACTGCAGTTTAACAGTTCCTTTTATAGCCAAGATCAGAATGATACTTCTCTTGTCAATGGCAGCTCTGCCTCAGCTCTGCCTCAATACCACACAGACACCCAGATAACATTAGGGCAGACTAATAACTGCTGTACGCAAGTTGGCACTCAGCCAAGAAGTTCCCTTAGTCTAATGAATACTGGTATTGCTACAAAAGTGAAGATAAAAGGAGATCCCACTGATGTAGTCGCAAGCCAGATTTCAGGAAGTAAAAGCACAAATTTAACCCCCTTAGTAGGGAAAAGCAAACCCCATCCTCGAGAACCTCCGACAGCTCTGAAGGGGAGTCAGACCTCTGGAGTGATAGTCACATTGGATACTGAGGAAGAGAAAGCTGCCCGCCGCAGGGAGTACTGGCGCATTAAAAAGCGAGAACAAAGGGCCAAGTTGACTGCTAGGTTAGCAAAGGTGAGAGACAAGACAAGGACTATGACCACAGCCATGCAGAAAACCGAGCCGTCATCTTGCATGGTTCTGGAACGTCCATCTCCTTGGTGCAAGGATGGGCAGAGACAGCCTGGAAGCAGAGTTCGAACTCCTCTTATTCCCGTAAGCCTCCAGAAGGCAGGAAGGCTTCTTAGGAATGCCAGGGCAGTAGCTGTGTCATGTTCAGCTTCAAAATACTCCAACGTCACAGTTAAAAAAGAGCCGTCCCATTCAGGTGCAATTTTGTGTAGTGCAGCCCCATCATGTTATAATCAGCCAGCAGTTGCCACAAAAACAGAGAGGTCACATGAGACCTTGAAGGGGGTTGCTGCAAGCACATCCTCCCATTCCACTCCAAAGCTGCAAGCAACCATCGGTCATCAGAAGAGGCAAGATACAGATGAACGCTGGGGATCCATAAGATCCAAAACCCCAAGGCAGAGGTTTCTCGAAACTCAGAGAATGATGAGTCACAGAAGCATCCGAAAGCCCTTCTCACATGCTGCCACCTTGTTGACCCCGTATGCCAAAAGAGGCGGTGCAGAAGAAACAGCTGAGGAAAAACTCGCCAGAAAGCGAGAATACTGGCGTATCAAGAAGCGCGAACAACGAGCGAAGCTCTCTGCAGAGGTGAAGGCCAGGTTGAAAGAAAGGGACGCGTTATTGCGACGAGTCAAGCGATACCAGTGCATTCTAGAAGAGATGCGCAAGGCCAGAGCAGGGACAGGAAACAGGGCTCTGCAGCCTGCAGGGAATGCCCTCACTGGAGATGTAGAAGCCATTGGGGGGTTTATAAAGGAGGATGGCACAGTGACCACAGAGATTCCACAAACTTCCACTCATCTTAGGCTGTTAGGACCAAAAATGACACCTGAACTGCTAGCGCTGCCAGCTCAGAATGCTGATGTTTCAGCCAATGCCAACAAAGCCAGCTTGGTTAGCTGTGTGAAAGTCAATGTTTCAACATCTTTACGTGATTCTACTCAGGTGAAGGACTCCCATCAACTTGGTCCCACTAGAACTGTATTTCGTAGTGTTGCAAAAAATTCGCAGAACCTTAATGCAGCTACTCCCCAAATTAGTGTAACTGAAAGGCATCCTCAAAGTGTCCAAAGCACTTACCCTAGAATTACTTTAATCAAGCCTACACCAAAGGGGTCACAGATCAACAGAGTTGTAGAAAATGTCTCACTTATTGCTCTCAAAGAAAGACCAAGTTTAATGGTGGCTCCCTCAACTTCTGGGGTGGCTGTCAAAGTGCCCTGCCGAATAGCACAGCTAACGGAAGAGGAGAGGATGGCTAAGAAACGAGAATACTGGAGGATAAAGAAACGGGAGCAAAGGGCAAAGCGCTCAGCCTGTGGGAGGGAAACATTCAAACACACCGCGGCCATACTGGGGCAGCAGAACCACAGAGTGCCCTTAAATCACAACACAATACCACTGCCTTTGGCTAAGAGCGAGCCCCTGTCAAAGCCAGATACTGATCTGTCCATTTCCCCTCAGGGAAATGTAAAACAGGAGAGGGAGTCATCTTTGGGTGACGAGGACGGAGAGGCAGGACAGTCATGTCAGGATATTAAACCCCTACCTCTGTCACCTTCAGAGAAGCAAACTGAACCTGACCAAGCATTAAACATGGACAGTCAAGAAGCCACTCTTCTGGCTGTTGCCTCCATGAAAAAGCTCCTGGAAGAATCATTGAGCACTGTGACAGATTGTAATGGTTTGTCCTCCGGCAAGAGTGAGGTGCTGCCTTGTAAGAGTGAGGAAGAAGCTACTGACCTAGACATCAAGCCCAGCCTGCATTGTCCTCTGGGTGAAGGCCTGGAGCCTGTCGACCCAGGGCAGAAGCAACAAGACATGTCCACCTGTTGTCCCAAGTCCCCTTACGACAGGGCGCTGAATGAGGCTGCTGTCCTTCCTTCACACAAGCCCTCAGAAGTCCCTTCCACCAGTCAGGTACCATCCCACATTTGTTCTACTGGTCCAGACCCCTCTCCTCCAGCACGTTGCAGCAAACTCCTCTGTGTCCAGCCCTCACCTCTCCGCAGAGCACTGAGGCTACGCGCAAAGAGAACAGGTCACTGCTGCTCCCCTGAGCCCCCAAAGCAGCCACCTGCCCCCTCTCAGCCTGAAGAGGATATCCTTCAGAAAAAGAGGGAGTACTGGAGGGTGATGAAGAGGGAGCAGCGGGCCAGGAAGGCAGCGCGAGAGAAGGAGATGAAGAAGCAGAGAGCCATTATGAATCAGGTACTAACATTGCAGGAGCTCTCAGCTGATCATTGTGTATCATTGCTGACCGTGTATACATGTGTGTGTGTGCGCGCAAAGCTATGCAAATATTGAGTCTGGTTGGCTTTTTACTTTCAAAATCAAATTATCTGAAATAGATTTTTCTGTTTATTTAGACCATACAAATACTCTGAATTAGGTGGAGTTGACAGTTTATCAATTAAAATATTGGCAGCTTTTTAGTGATTTTGTTTTTATAAAAGGAAAGTATTACTGTATTTATAAAATGTGTAAAGGTATGATGTATTGAAGTTCATTAAAATTATAGCACGCTTCAGAAACAATTGGAACTCTATACTTCCTCTAAATCAGTGGTTCTTAACCTTGTTGGAGGTACCGAACCCCACCAGTTTTATATGTGCATTCACTGAAACCCCTCTTTAGTGAAAAATGAATTTGGGAAAAAATCATATTTTAAGACATAGATATGTTTTTTTACTGGTGCACAAAATGAGCCGTGCATGAACAACACCTTGTTCAAAGAACAAAACCAACACAATGCATGAATTTACAACAAATTACATACACTCCCATCACGTTCCATGATACCTGTGAATCCCTGTTGTACATATTCGTCCGACCACTTTCTTCTTTTGCCCGACACAGTATGGATTAAAATATTAACAAAAAAATCACACAAAGTACTACCACGACAGTCACACGTTGACTACTAAGCGCGCTAAATTCCCCGCAACACTGATTGGCCAAGCAGTGTAGCATGATCATCGGCAGCCAGTGATGGCCAAGCGAGGGTGCCATCACGAATTTACACGATAATTCGGGTGTGTCCGGACCTCCGCGGCAGAGGCTCTGCTGAACCCCTGAGACCGACTCACCGAACCCCTAGGGTTCGATCGAACCCAGGTTAAGAACCACTGCTCTAAATGCAGAAGGTATTAGCTTTAGGCTATGTTGTGTATGAGCTCTGCTTTTGACCTATGCATTACAGACAGGCTTGTAAATGACATGTAAATAAAATTGTTGGTGAATATTGCAGTTGCTGAAGTTGGTGCCAGGTTCAGAATTTGTCCCCTCCCACAGACACCTGTGCAGTTGCAGGAAGACCCATGTTGGGGGAAGCAGGAGCAGATGGCCAGCAAGGCAGTGCTGGACCAAGAGGTGAGGAGAGAGGGGCCAGCTTGGGCCTCCAAGCCTGTCCTCCTTGCCAAAGCAACACCAAAAAGGCCAGAGCAGCAGGTAAATTACAGTCAAAATTTGGCATGATACTGTAAAAATGGGCCAACCAGACTCTTGAGTTTGGATATGTTTGTTTCCCAGATTAGTTAAACTTTTTGAGGTTCATTCTTAAATTAAATTTCAATTTCAAGTGTTTTTTTTTGTTAAATAATAATGTATATCACAATATTATAAGTGTACAGATTGATGCATAGAGCAAATGACAGGTTAGAAATGTTCACTGATTAGTACTGTGACTTCGCCCCAAAAGCGTAGCTGCTGGAGCAAATCTGGCAACTGTTTTATAAGACTAGAATATGACACAATGCTTTTTGTGGGATTGTCCTTTTTAAGGGCCAGAACATTTGTTTGGTCAAACTTCAGGAACCTGCTTCTCCTCTGCAGTGTCTGCTCCCCACTGGGAGTGGAAGCCTCGTCTCCCCCCTTTCCACGCTCCTGGTAGTGAATCCCTCCTCAAACAGCTTCCGTGTGGAAAGCGATGCCGGCAAGCCATTGGACAGCACAGCTCAGGAGTCTCCTGGCTGTGGAACCAAGCCAGAGGTGGAGGCCCTGCCTGGGCCTGGGGGCAGCGAGGGTAGGTTACTGCTGCTGGACGAGGACCCCAGCCCAAGTCCCAAGTCAGCACGAGTAAGACGCTGGCGCTTGCAGGGCACGGCGGGCACAGTGACTCCACCTGGGCAGCTGAGCTCTCACTCCCAAACCCCCCAGTGCAGTAGTGCTGAGTCCAGGAGAAGGGCTGACTGTCAAAGCCCTCCCACCAAAACACCACCCTGCACGAAACAGGCAGGCACAGCCCCAAAGGCGGCGCGGAGCCCTGCAGAGGTGCAGGAAGACCTCCGTCAGAAGAAGAGGGAGTACTGGAGGGGCAGGAAGAGGGAGCAGCGGGCCAGGAAGGCAGCGCGGGAACAACAGCTGAAGCTGGAGGGGGCTGAAGGGCACGCCAGGGCTGAGGACCTAGGACAGGTATGGGGTAGCTGAAACTCAGGGTGATATCACAGTTATTGGGGACAGGGCAGCATTGTCCATTTTTCCGAAGTGTGAAGAAAACTGAAAAACAATAATAAATGGCCTGTTTTAAATACTATTTTGGAGTAGTATTTAACTTTGCATTTAGGTTGTCATGGTAGTCATTAAAATGTTGTTTAAATTCATTTTCTGTTGAAATCTGTGTTAAATCTTTAAAAAGGAATGAATTGTCAGTGTACCAGTAGAAACTTAACCAGAAAATGAACCACTGTAATCTGTAAAGAGAGACTTCAATGGTACATGCTAATTTCCGTTTTTCTTTTTTTTGTTTTTGTTTTAAGAAAAATTTTTATTGAACTAAAACTGAAATTAAATTACGTATTAGCTCAAGTGTACCGATTTCTATTGTTAACAACAGTCCTACCTGTCCTTCCGTTGCTTAAAGTTACTCAATTAATTTATGCTGAATGATATTGTGGGAAAAAACACATTTGAAATATCTGAACACTTATGATACTTTTTAATGTTTAGCATCCTTTTGCAGTATTAAGTAATATTAGAATATTAAAAGAAGCCTCGTCTTATGTAGGGAAAGAGATAAATATTTTCCTCCACACTCCATACATGTGTCTGCATGTGTGGTGAAGTTCATAGAATATTCTACAAATAATAACTGGTGAAATTCAACTCATCATTCTTTCTGGATGCCTATTCCTCCTATATCACTCACTGGGCTAAAGAAAATTATATCGATATATGCAGAAAGTGTTTGGTCATTTTGTAAGCGAGTCCATGTTGTCATTTTAACTGTAAACTGGACCTAATTATTAGTTTCATTAGGTTTACTTGTATGCTGCTTTAATAGGATGGCTTTGTATGTGTTAAATGTTCTTCTGTAATCCAGTGCATCAACTACAAAATAACACCTCTAACATCTTCCATTGTAAATGAAGGGGCAGGACTCCAGCCTGTGGTATAATGATGCAGAAGATCCAGCGCTCTGTCACAGGTGAGCTGGCAAGCAGCACTGCTTTACTTTGCTTTTACAGATCCAGCTTGTTTGTTCCTACTCGGATTGAGTGAGAAAGGCATCACATAGATGGACTGACTTCCATAGGAAGCAGAGGGAAAAAATTGATTTCTTATGAATAACTGAGCAGGACAGCAATACTTTCCTTTATTGCAATTTAATTGACCTTGTGTCGGGCACATCAATGCAATGCACATAAATGTTTACATTTTTGAGAAAGAAGCTCCTCCTCTGGGCAGCTCGGAAATCTGGCATTGAAATAGTGTGAATGTTGAGTTGTAGTGGTACATGGTTTGTCCCTCAGCCCTGGCCCTGAGCAGGGCTTCTGTGCAGCTTCACCCTGACCTGCAATCTGCCCCTGACAACTCACCCTAATGCCTGACTTCTCAGCACCTCCCTGGAGGACAACCTTGGGCTGCTGCCTCAGCTGTGCCAGACGAGGGCCGTGAAAGGTGAAAGCACGCTAAGCACAGGCAGACACTTAATGTGCATGAAGTCATGCGTCGCTTAATGACAGGGGTGCCTTCTTACAAAAACCTTGGTGGTTTAGTCTACTACAAACCTAGGCTACCACATTTTTTTTTAAATAAGTAAAAGGAATAAAAAAGTACAGTATAGTACATACATAAACCAGTAACATTTGTTATCATTATTAAGTGTTATATGCTTTATGTATTTGTATGTGCTATACTTTTATATGACAGCAGCACAGTAAATTTTACACCAGTACCACCACAAACATGCAAGTAATGAAATTAACATTACACTATGACATTACGGTGGCTGCGACATCGCTAGGCGATGGCAATGTTTCAGCTCTTGTAATCTCAAGGAACCACGTCATTATGCAGCACACTGCATTCCTTTTTCATTCGCTCACTCGAACACGCCTCTAGCTTGCTGATTTGGAATTTTTGTATTATGGTTTTAGCATCTTCAAATTAGGTATCTTTTGCATGTAGAAGTAATCTTTAAAAGTGCACTTCCAGGTGAGGTGGATGTGAGATTCCTGGGTGAGGAAGAGGATGAGGAGGAAGGCACACCCACCTCGGCGGCCATGTGGAGGAGCCGCTTTCTCATGGACTATGACCCCCTGAACCAGCTGCTGGTCTGCATGGTGTGTGGGGAGCTGCAGCATTCCCACACTCTGGAGGGTGTTCGGGCTCACATTGAGGAAGCCCATCCCAACACAGCCAGCCTTGGCCCCCGTGAGCACCGGCACATCCAGGAGGCCTGGGACGAGCAGGTGTCTGTCCGCGAGCGCTTCTTCAGCAGCCAGATGCAGCAGCAAGGTGCCGCCATCGTAGGTGAGAGCTTTACGCCACTAATGTGCTTCTTGTATGTGGGCAAGCTGCCACTAGGTTTGCCAGATCTGCTTAAAAATAATTTATTTTCCTTCTGAACGTTATCTTCTGGTTAAATTCAATGGTCCACTTATGCAGTCCGAGGTCACAGATTAATCCTCTGGGGACTGGGGGTGGAGAAGACCCTTTCACTGACTGGGGCATGATCACATATTTTTTTCAATATCATCAACTTGATATGATATATTCATGCCAAATTATTTATTTTTTTTGTGACCAAATTTTTTACAGGCAAATTATCTTATATTTCTTTTGGCATTACACGCATATTAATTTTAGTGTATATTGATCTGATCACCAAATCTTGGATACATGAAAATGACTAAATGGTGTAGTTTAAATAAGAAAAACTGAAATCATGTCACTATTTCTGGCTCCTTTCATTGAATATGTAGGAGCTCTCATTGTAGGAGCCATTGTCACCTGGCCACGCCCCTACCCCCCTTTTTATGGTGCTGATGGGGATGTATCTGGATCGCGTTTCACTGTTGCGTTGGTCATCAAATTATCATGCGAATGCGATTTGAATATGTGCTAATGCAGCCATTTATAATGTGAATAGCGATCTTCAGGTGAGAGCGGCAATACACGCCCCTGATGCAGGTAAAACAGAGTAAGGTGACAGGTTAAATCAGCAAAAAAGTAAACTAATTTTAAAAAACTTTATTACTTCTTTTTGAAAAGATTTGGTCAGCATTTTTTCATGTTTCTACATAAAGGTTTCAGTGAGTTATGAACTTAAACACACGAGAAAGATACGCGGCATTGCTGACGATGCTCTCGTCCCCAGAGGGCTAAATTAAGCAATATTATATCATTTTAAAGTGTTGTTGTTGGGAGTTTGTGTGGTAAACGATAGTGATACCTTATTTATCCCTGTGGGGAAAGTCTTATTTTGCCTACGTAATCTTTCTTGTATGATACCCATCAGCTCCCAAATTCTACAGGCAAAAACACTTATAACATCCATCCACCAATCCATTTTCTATACCCCTATTATTGGTCGCATGCTAACCCAGGATGGGGCATGGACTAATTGCGGGGCACTCAGATAGTACATACATTCATACCTACAGGTAATTTGGCAATTCCAGTTCACCTCAGCATGATTTTGGGCTGTGGGGGGCAAACTAAACAACCCAGAAGAAACCCCATGAAGACAGAGGCAGAATATGCAAACTCTTCACACGAAGAGCCAGGGTAGAGATTTGAACCTTGGGCTTATAGGTGTGAGGCAACTATGGTATGGACTGCACCCCCCCAACACTTGTAATCTGTAATTGCCATGTAGTGATCATGTTTTTGGGTGTTTCAGAGGATGATGATCCGCCAGCTGAAGTTGAAGTCCTGGTTGACCTGGAGGATTTCACGGCTGTGAGAAATGCCAAATCAAAGAACAAAAATCCTAAGAAAGTGTAGAGGGGCAGGTATGATGATATCCTACTCCCTCACAAGTTCGGTGACTGACGATCAGAAGAAGCTTAACTATATTAAATCCTACAGGACTGTCTCTGTGAGATGCCAGTCACGTAGAGTTAATGTTACGGATTGCCCTGTCAGAATGCCAGTTCTCCTACAAGTAACGCCACCGGTGCATGGCGTACTAATGTTCACTATGAACAAATCTTCTCACATTAAGAACCATCTAAAACCCTTATGACCTGATCTGAGAGCAACCAAATGCCACACCCCAAGCCCACCTGTGTATGTTTCCATAACCCCGTTGTTTTGTTTTGGCTGAAAGTCACATTAACATTTTGTTTCAATCCTGGTATTAGGAAGAACAAGAACCTTGGAAAGCCTAATGGAAAAGTGGAAGCAGCGGTTCCCATCAAAGGAGTACTTTTAATTTCCACGGCACTCGTTTGCATGGTTCGTTTCTCTTTCAGTCCTGCAACTTATGGACTAAATTATATGGTGGGAACAAGGATGTGAAGAAAAGCTCTTGTCACCTTGTGTAGACACTGGCATACTTAAGCCCGAATGTATGTTCAAGCTGCACTTCAGATTTGGTTAAAATAAGGCACGTACAATGATTGTCTGTAGGGGCCATCTGATGTGCAGTTGACTGTCATGTTAGCTTAAATGAGCCCTTAGCACACACCTCAGAAACAGCTCTGCATTCATTCTGCAATGCTCTAAACCTCTGTCTTAAATGTAAAAGGGATCAGTTTACATCATTCAATGCTGGCAGTCCGCAGCTCACAGGCACATGACAGATTGACTTTAACAGTGGCCATAGGCAAAAGAAACTGTTTTTAAACACTCCTGCTTCAATGGCTCAGTACCCATCTGTACAGAATATAAATCCACACCATGATTTGCTTAGTGGGGCATTAATTAATTCAGGTATTAGCGCTATAGACCACTTTTCCTTACAAATATTGTTTGTCAGAATTCTGCGCTCCACTAAAGTTTTTTTGGTATTCTAAAATATACAGTGAGGGAAATTATTTCACCCACAGAATTAAGTTGATCCATTAATAAAGAAATGAGAAGTGTATAATTTCACTGGTAGGTTTAACAGCAAAAGATGGAGTATCAACAAAACAAGCAAGGAAAAAAAAAATCATGTAAACCCCCCCCCATCATAATGCTTCCACCTGCATGTTTAACAGTAGGGATGGTGGTCCTGGGGTTGTAGTCACTAGTCTTTCCCTTTCAAACACAGTGAGTAGAGTTGATGCCAAACAGCTCGATTCTGGTCTCATCGGACCACATCTTATTTTTCTAGTCACTGGAATAATTCAGCTGTTCACTGGCATATTTCAGAAGGGCCTGAGCATGGGCCCTCTTCAGCAAGGGCACTTTGTGAGCACTGAGGGATGTCAAACCGCAGCGGCATAATGTGTTACTGATGCTTTTCTTGGTGAGTGTGGTCCCTGCTGCCTTGACATCATTAATGAGCTCCTCCCATGGAGTTCTGAGGTTAGCACTCACCATTCATAAGATCATTGTGATTGACAGTTATTTTGTATCAACTGTTTTGCATCAGCAGTTGTCACATTCTCACCAAGCCGCTTGCTGATAGTCATGTATCTCATTCTGCCTTTGTGAAGGTCATTCAATCTCGTCTCTGATGTCCTTAGACAGCTCTTTGGCATTTCCCATAGTGGTAAGGTTGAAGATGTAGACAGGTTAGTGACCCAAGAATACTATTTAACAAATTAATGCCATTAAATGAGAACGCTGGCTTGGGATCTGTTAATACTTAATTAATTTCTACTTCTGCTTTGTTAGTGCATATGTACTTGACCTAATTTCTTCCTGGTTTGTAGGGGGTCAGATAATTATTTCCTAACATAAATGACCTGTTACTTAATGATTTTTTTTTGTTTGTTTTGTTGAAAATCTTTCTTCCAATACCTACCAGTGGAATTATAGGCTTCTCATTTTTTTCAAATGGGTGAACTAAGGAATTCAGCAGGGATTCAATAATTATTTTCCTCACTTTATGTAAAACATTTCACTGTTTTAACACACTGATCTAAGCCCCTGGACAGACATTAATGTTTTGTGGCACAGCAGTTCTGAACATCATTGTGCTCTTTTTTTCACACACTCCCCAATGCAAAAGCAACATGCACAAAATATCACTTGCTAATAAAAAAATACTGCTATTTTCCTTTAAATAAGCTGGATATATTGGGTGACGATTGAGAATTACTATTTATCCTTTAAGAATATTGTACAGTATATGCACTGAAGGGCATAGAAAAAGTTTACATATTTTCGAATATATTTAGTATATTGACATAAGATATATTCTTTACTGCTTATTTTGGCTTTATTGCTTTTTCTAATGAGGCATATCCAATCAGTGAATTAAGAAATGTACTTAACCAACCTGCTCTGTGGCTTGGCTGATTGCGATTGCTTTAAATGGTCCGCTCTAAAAGTATGGGCACCCTTGATGAAGACCATCAAAATGAGAAAAAACATTTTAAAAAACAGCACAATATTTGTATTTAAATCATTGACAACCACATAGAATCTTAAAGTCAAAACCAAGGTTCTGCTTACTAATTAATTAATTCCCGTTTTCTCCATCTGAAGGAGCTGTATTATGCTCTTCCATTGCTCCTGTTTGTCATTGGAGTAAGAAATAGAGGTAATGTCAGTTATTCTGTCGCCCATCTTTGTGTACATCGTTTGTTTTGCCTTTATCAAAGGTGTCAGTAGTGTAGGAGCTGGCCATGCCGGCAAGGATGAGAAACATTCAGCATCCTGACACCAGTCGCCAGTCTTCATAAAGACCCACTTGAGGTAGCATCATGGAAATTGCTTGGGAATCTTTTCACCTCGCTGTCTGATTTAAGTCTTCCATTGTAAATTAGACTGCAGTTTGTATGGTGAATTACAACAAATGAATGCATTAGTAGTTAGTTTGGTATGATTCAGCACTGACAGCAGTTACCGCTACTTTGTGTTTATAAACACAGTATAGTTTTCACTGGTCAGTAATATCACAAAGCTGATGAATATCCTCCTGAGACCCCACCCATTCATTTCTGTGCATTGTAGTGGACATGTTGTTTTTGCATATATTTTTTCACTGACGTAAGGAAACATATTTATTCCTGTTGTAAACTAAAGAGGGACATGCTGTGAAATTAAAAACAAAAATAAATTTGAAAAAAATCTAAATTGTAAGATGTCTTATTTCCTCCAAAGACAAATAACCTACAATTGAAGGATACTTTTTTTCCTTGGGTCTCAGGAGGATATGGGTTTTGCGGGCCGTCCAGAGCCCATAGACACTAAACCAGTTGTGCAGCACAGATGGGGCCCAGCGGCGGCTGCAGGCTGACACGTCTACCAGCCGTGCTTCCTTTAGGTGTTACTGGCAAGTAATGTGACCTCTTCATTTCAGCATTTTTAACATTGTGCTTTTGTAATGGTGATTTATATCATTTGTATATATGTAAAGATATTTAAATATTTAAGTGATGCTTTAATGACAATTCTATTCTTTTTTTGGCCTGTTTACTGTTTTCTGTATGTTTTTGAATTTGAATGGCACCATGCAAGTATTTCTTCAGTTGTATGTCATTCTGTAATGTACCTATTTAACCTTGCATGTATCACAAGTAATTAGGTAATGTTCATTAAAACAAACTAAACTTAAAAAAAAACTAAAAAAAAAATAAAATCTTGACAGATCCCCAAAGCTTTTAAGGATCCGATCCTGTTGGCCACATGCTTTTCAACAACAAGGCATGCTCCAAAATTGGGCTCAAACTGTCAGCCCGGCCTACCAGTCCAGTTACACTGGTCTGTGTTTTTGGGGTACTGTGTGAAGGGCCAGATGCTAATGCTGTACTTTTGGTTAAATATATAAAGACTTTTAAAGATTTTAGGAACACTGAACATTGCATTTGAGCTTAGATCTTTAGAGGTTTCTCAGCTGGTGTCTGGGATTTTGAAAAAAATCCCATAATGAACTGTACTGTAAAACTCCTGGAGCCATAACAAACGTGTATATCGTCCCTGGCAGAGCGCACCCCATCTGTTTGAAGTTCTAATGCTCCTGTTTTTGTTTCAATTGCTGAGAATGTGCTTTTCTCTTGGAAACAAGTTCCTTGTGTGTTGATATAGGGAAATGTTTAAACTCTTTTCATACCTAATAAATCCCTTTTGTACCTTTTATGGTCTCTTGTTGTGGCGAAGAATATTACTTTATTTATGAAATTGTTTTAAAAAATACTTGGATGGCAAATACAGCATTTACAATCGGTGGAGTCCTCAGAGAATCCATTTATAGAAGACCCACAGTTGAGAGTGGAGTTTGGGCTGTACAATGAATATCAGAAGTAGGCTGTTCTGTTCCTCCGAAGCCAATTCAGTGAGATTACTAAGGAACAGAAGCACTCATGCAACGTCACATAGTGAATGAAGAGAAACAGCAGCCAGAAACGTACAGTTTAACAGTCCACCAGCTAGGGGTCATGGTGAGATGGACTTTGCATGTGTAAACACAGCCTTCCTCCTGACCCCAATTTTAGCTCTATGCAAACAGCTTCTTGCTGCTTTACCTTGCTGTTGTAGTAAATAAAGGTAAGGCTTTTGATCTAATGATTTTTTTAATGGAACAATACAATGGTCTAAATCAATCGGTGACTGCATATCCTTTAAGTCATAGCAGGAGTGTACTTCATGACACTGAATTGTAGATGAAGATTGACTTGTCCTGGATCCCCTAATCGTTTAAGAAAGGTCACTAGACCAGGCTGCTGCTTTTTCAGCATGTTTCAGGGCTCTGCATGTGGTGCAGTTTTTATGGTTTATGGTAACATGTTTAAAGATCCATCTTCCAGCTTGCCAAGGTACACAGTAAGAGGAGAATTTAAAATATGAATATCTAATATCCAAAAGTGCATTTATTTTATACTTAACTAATACATCTTTAAGTACTAACATATCATGTCAAAAAAAACCACAGTGCACTGAGACAGTCTGCTTTCACACATCACCAACATGCTTGTATGATTAGAGCTAATGTGTTCATCACAAGTGTCAAAAATGTCCCATTCCTCCAACTTTAAGCTCTGTAACCAAAAGCATTTACCTGGTTTGAGCCATGTATGTCTACAATTCTTAATCTCATTTCCATGAAAATGTCCACAGGGGGCAGTGTGTGGCTCAACAGGCTAAGGTTAGGTTTAGGGTTATGCTCATATGAATGATTGGAGAGTCCCCACACTGATAGGAATTCAGTGAGAGAATTAATTATTTGACCTCATGTTGAATTCCAAAGTTCTCCCATTTTAAAGAAATGAGAAGTCTATAATTCCAATGGTAGGTTTATTTTAACAAAAGAAGATATGTCATGTACATGTGTGTAATCATTATGTAACAGTTACAAATCAATTTTTCATTTATCTAAGGAAATAATTATTTGATCTCCTACAAGCTATCAAGAAATTAGGTCAAGTGCATGTGCACTAACACAACACAAGTAGTGCTTCTTTAAGTATTAACAGATACAAAGCAAGCATTCTCATTTAATGGCATTACTTTGTTAAATAGTATTCTTGGGTCACCAACCTGTCTACATCGTCAATATTATCACTATGGGAAATACTAAAGAGCTAAATCATGTGTTCCAATGGATCAAATACTTATTTCCCTAGATACATCTTCTTATTAGTTTAAATACTAGAATTTGTGGCCATCGGTGGAAATTACTAGCAGGAGAACATTTTAAACTGAATTTGAGAAAACACTTCTTTACACAGCATGTAGTTAGAGTATGGAATAGTCTTCCTGATAGTGTAGCGGAAGCTAAAACCCTGGGTTCCTTTAAATCAGAGCTAGGTAAGATTTAAAAAATTCTAAGCTATTAGTTAAGTTCTCCCCAAACGAGCTTGATGGACTGAATGGGCTTCTCTTGTTGGTAAATTTGTTATATTCTTATGTTTATTCTTATATTCTTTACACAAATCGATCTGTAATTGTTACATTTTCTTGCTTGTTTTGTTGATAATCTATATTTTACTGTTAAAATAAACCTACTAGTGAAATTATAGACTTGTTATTTATAGTATGGGGTCAAATAATTATTTCCCTTACTGTGTATAAACTGTGTCTGTGGGTGTGTGTGTGTGTGCGTCCGTGTGTGCGTGGGTGTGTTTCATGGAGAGCACGAAGTGAGTAGGCAGAAATAGAATTTGCCCGCGGTGATGAATGAAGTATCACTATACCAATATTTTATTCAGTCCTCCGCTTATATACCGCGAAGCTGCAGTATACGATGCGGCCACTTGGCGGCACATGGCATTGTACAAGAAGGTTAAGTAGGAAATCCTTAAGTGTTTCACTTTAATTGTAGAGCATCTACAGAACCAGAGAATACCAAAAACAGTTCAGGCACTTTCTCTTCTGTTTTATTTTACTAAATATCACCAAAGAAATATACAACACTTGCATATAGACATATTCATAATATTCATAATTAATAATATATATTCATAGGGGAAATTCTTTCGTAGGTTGCAGGAGATTGGTCTGCCAGTGTTGTTCCTTTCTTCTACTGTTCGAATGTACATGCACCTTTCCGGTTATACAAGTCTAAATACCAAAAGTATGAAAAGCGGGGCACTTTATTTTCAATATAGTGTTTTAAAATACGTCACTTGCATATAATTATTTTTTCATAACCAAAAAACTAAATTAGAAATGCGTTTTGTAATGCCTAACGTGATAAATGACACGCAAAACCAGCACCCCATTCCAACTCGACGTTTCCTGGAGTTCAGTTCACTGGGAAATCCGATGAATCGCTGCACTTCAATCACATAGTTTGCGATTTCTGTCATCGCTGTTACTAACTCTTCATCTGCAGGAACCTTTCCTGCTGGTATCATATATGCTAATATACTACTACCTTAATCCTTGCATGAACTTTAAATGAAAAGCCGAACACTGATTTCAAACTTCTGGAAACAACTGGACCATAAAATATGGACGGATTGACAAACAGTCTGGGTAAGTCAATACACGTTATTCGTCTTTAAGTACCGTTCCCTCTTGCTAAAGAATATGCATTGGCGTGTTGTTCAGTTAGGATAACCGTTTACAGTAGTCGGCTGCCGAAAGTTATGGAATAGGCGATTCAGTGGGAGTAAAAGCAAAAACAAATAGCAGGAGTTCTGAGTATGTATACTTTGTGATTGTCTTCTATTAACTGATAAAACATTTACACATTAATCAAAACAAAGTACAGTATAGTGCAATGTAAATTAAGTATCAAAATAATATATTTTGTATTATCCAACATTATTAAAATGCACGTATAGGCCTACGTACGTTTATGTATTTATTTTCAATCTATGCCATTACCGCAGTGCAATATCATTAAATATTACTTGTGTAATATCACATGTTACGCTTATTAATATCACTCACCCTCCAATTAATATACTATTATGTTCAGTTAACGGATCTATGCGTATGCACTGATTGTATTAAATGACGGCTGCTTTCTTCCTTTAGAAATTTTGTATTTTTATATTGTTGCCAAAGCTTTTGACTGTGCTGTCGTATTTGTCTAATTTCTCCTTAGATTTTCTAACCTAGTTGTTTAATGATTTGTGGGAAATAACAGTCTATAATGAACACTACTAAAGTGTATTGAGGTAGTGGAAGCCCTTCTTTTGAACAGAATAGAATTATTAGTTTTTTATTTTAAGTATTTCCACTTTTCTGCCTTAATTAGGGTTAGATTATAGGAAGCCTATTGCAAAAACTACTGCATACTGTAATATGAAATGCCACAGTGTAGTTCTGTGTTACTCTGTGCTGTTTCATGGGAAGTGGCAACCAGCACCTCCACAAAATCTGCCATGTGCAGAAATGACTCTATCTGAACTAAGCACATTGTACTTTGATGTCAACATACTAGCTAAGTTCATACCTTTGCTAACAGTGTTTATAGCTATAGAAATAAGTCCTTCCCCATTATAACTGTAGTTTTTTACCTCTCCACACCAATCAGCCATATCATTAAAACCACATGCCTAATATTGTGTAGGTTCTACTCTCCAGGCTGCGCCACAAACGGAGGAAGAAAAAAAGTCCACTGTTCTTAAAACTAGTTGGTATTAATGTGTCTTAATATGAAAAGAACAAGCCCACATGAATTTACCTGCTTAGCAAAGCCTATTAAGTAATAAAGGCTGCGTATTACTAATTCCAGATTTACTGACATGTAAGTAAATCCTGTGAAAGCTTAGCTGGAAATTTAAAACACCCTCGCTACACAGGACCTCACAGACCTCCCCATTTCCGTAAGGTACCAGTGGCATGCACTGCGTGAATGACCGCTGGCTGTTTAATTGTCCCAGATGGTGTGTACAAACTTAAATAAGACAAAAAGGAAAATTTTGGCCAATAAGGTGTGTGAAACACTTCTAGATCAAACAAGGCTGATTCCGGACGAAGTTTAAAATCTAAATAAATTGGCCATTTAAAAAAATCAAACACATGGGGAACAACAGAACCACATAATATTTAAATGCATGCCTAATAAAAGTCTTTTTCTCTTATTTTATGATGAAAGCAACGATTCTTAAATAAACATTGTGACATATTTGTGGTTATGTGTGGAATTTGAAAAAGAATAGATATATTTGTTAATTTGCTTGGAAATGTGTGCCTGTTATCAGAAGTTTGCTGGTTCAAATCCTCCCTCTGGCAGTGGTGTCTTAGCTGAGCATGACTCACAAACTAATCCCAGCTGTTCCAGGGACTCAATCTGACTCAACTTTCTGATCATCACTTCTATGTCCAGCTAAATAAATGTAATATATTCTTTGTCTGCAATAAAGAAATCAATACTGGTTAATAATGAATGCTGCAAATGTAAAAGCGCAAAGCCAAGGAGTTTTAGAAATGTTTATTCATTTTTTTTCTCATGAGACACATTTTGAAATTAAATTAAACAATGCTCCATTGTCTTGTTGAATACACCCTGGTTTCACATTTAAGTGATTAATTCAATCATCAGCTCAATTAAGCGAAATGAAATAAATGCTTAAGTTATCTAAAACATCATCATAGATGATTATGTATGTCATAAGGATAATGATTTGGAAATATAAATGTATACATCATCAAGTGTAACATGCTGTTTTGCTGACAATCTGCTGCCTACCCACATTACGTGCGGTATCTATTAAAAGACATCTGTTGACCAAACATTTGACTTTTTTTGTCTAATCTGCTGGTAGAACAGAAAATGTGGGAGTGGGACTTTTCGGCAAATTAACTATTCTAAATATCCCCCGGAAGGAAGATCTTATTTTACACAAATATATGGAAACAATTAAGATTTTCTCTCCAAGTCTGTTGGCTCACAGCTATAAAGCTAAATGCAAACACAGACATTTTATAAATTGAGCAATATAAAGATGCCCAATCTTTTTTAAAATTTCACTAAATCACATTGCATTCATCACAATGGAACCATAAGTGCAGATGTCATTTGAGTCTCTGGTTCTGTTGTAATGCATTATACAGTCCTAGCCTCATTTTTGTTTGTTTGTTTCTGTGTTTGTTTTTGACTGATCTACATGCAGAAAATATGCAATAGCATGAGAAACAATGTGTGCCTCATTCTGTAAAACCCCAGGCAAATCCCCCCTCTGCTTTGTTCAATCAGCGGTCAGCCTGCCTCTGTCAGGTTAACTGGTTAGTGGGTTAGACCAGTGCTTCCACAAACTGAGCACAATTAAAGTCTTACATTATACCTCCCAATTGCTTCATATTAGATCTGCTCACCCAAGTATTTGTTGCTAAAATAAATTCACCAGATAGTTCTTGCCTTTTGTGATTCAATTCTCATCTTGATATTACTCTTGGTATAGAATGCATGGCCATGGAACAATGTAAACCTTCATCTCAAACCACAGCCTGTTGATTGGATCGTGGAGTTCTGGAATGCTGCAGCTGGCAGAGTTTCAGCATATCACCCACCACAATGACCTGGGCAAGCAGCACTGAAAGCTCGCTCCAAGAATCTCCCCTCTTTCAGTTCCCACAGTCTGTAATTCCAATAAATGGCCTGCAACCCACATCAGACAAACAAAAGGAAAAGCCTACAAAACCATGGGGAGAACAGGCTAGCTGCATGCATGCAGGGAAGACAGCAGTGCCTTCTGGTGTGCCATGGATGTAATGATCCATTGATGCATCTGTTATCTGGACACGGGCAGCCTGGTGGCTATGCCTGCCGGTAGAGGGCTGGTGTACATGCTGGATGGGATGACTATTTCTGTCATGACTGACCAATATTCCACCTCACTCTTTGGTGGTCAGACCCAAGCAGTAGATTGGAGAGCAGAAAGATCTCACAAGCAGTATGAGGATCAAGGGATAATGGCAAGGAGGAAGATGGAGAAATGAAAGAGTGAAGCATGGGTAGGCATCCTGCATGGCACCACCTACTCCTGACTCAGAAACCACAGTCAGACTCCCCTTGCTTGTGCATGGCAGACTGAGAATGGCTCCCCATATGGGCAGAATGAGAATGCAGGCTGCTTACTGGGGTCACCTCTGCTCTGGAGAGCTGGCTTTTTGGAGCAAAATCTCTATCACACACGGGATGATAAGCATGTGGTAGTCCCCAAGCTATAAATAAGATGTGTTCTGTAAGTCTATCTTTTAGTTGAATTTGTAGGATAAGTTGGAAGTTTTTAGTTTTTTGCACAACCCATTGCACTGTTGCACTTTGCACTTTACATCCATCAGGACTGTATACCAGTAGCTTTGCTCTGCATGTCTTTTCCATTATCATTTCTTCTATTGCACTCGTCTTGTGTCTGCACTGTCTTGTATTTGCAATGTTTGCACATTTGCACACGGTCCTGTGTTGATATAGTATTATATGTAGCACCGTGATCCTGGAAGAACGTTGTCTCCTTGCACTATTGTACTGTAACTTGAACCGCTGAACCACTGAAGCCACACAATGTTTTCATGAGAGTAGTGCATGCATTCATTATTACGAACCATTGTCTTTAACCTGAATATTTAATATAATAGGCCTTATGGCAGTCCGTACAGAAGTACAAGTTGTCCATAAGTTGAATGATCATAACTAGGGGACTGTCTGAATGTTTCAACAGTGGGCTTTACTTCCTGCTTTGCATTCATGGAACTGTTGATGTCTTATCAAATTTTTTGTTACTAGCAGTTCAAAGGCCAGTAAATCTTCTAAGATTGCTATGGCAGCAACACTATTACCGGTCTTATGAGTATTCAGTTATTGAGGTTCACTCTAACCTTGGATCGAGAAGATTCTCATTGTGTATATGTTGAAAATCCAAGATGCTTATGCCCTGGTCAATTCAGCCTATAGCTTCAGCAGAATGGTGACTGGTTTGTGGCTTTCAGGCTATCAATGTCCCACACACCATTGCAGGCAAACATGACAATGTTTGAAAACAAGTTGTAGATATCATGTAATGTGTTTGTTCAGCCTGTTCTGTGTGTATTGGAACCGGAACACCTTCAGCTTTTCATTTTCCTTGCTGGTTTAAATGCCGAGTCAAATGTGCTTTAAATATCTTAAGCATCTTTTTTGTCTCGGTGTGTGTTCATATGTTTGTGAGCATCTGTGGGACATGAAATCTCTTACCTGCTAGATATTGCACAGTCAGCTGTAATTTGTATTACTGCAAAGTGTAAGTGTTTAGGAACAACAGTAATTCAGCCACAAAGCGGCAGACCACGTAAAGTAACAAAGCAGGATTGCGGAGTGCTGAGGCACATAATGCATAAC
Source organism: Cyphomyrus plagiostoma (assembly GCA_019775915.2). Classification (NCBI taxonomy): domain Eukaryota; kingdom Metazoa; phylum Chordata; class Actinopteri; order Osteoglossiformes; family Mormyridae; genus Cyphomyrus; species Cyphomyrus plagiostoma. The sequence goes on from JABFEA020000002.1 coordinate 16,084,606, forward strand.
AGTGGCCAGTGCTCTGCAGTACCAAACTTCCTCTGGCCTTAACCCCAGCACAAAAAATATGCACTGGGAGCTTAATGAAATGGGCTTCCGTGGCCGAGCAGCTGCATGCAGACCTCATTTAACCAACTTAATGCCAAGAATCAGATGGAGTGGTGTATAGCACGCCGCCATTGGAATCTGAAGCAGGGAAATGTATTCCGTAGAGTGACGAATCACGCTTCTCTGTCTGGAAGTCTGATGGAGGATTCTGGGTTTGGAAGATACCAGGAGGTCGTTACCTGCCTGACTTTATTGCCAATTGTAAAGTTCTGTGGAGTAGGGATAATGGTATGGGGGTGATTTTCAGTGGTTGGGCTTGGCCCCATTATTCGAGTGAAGGGAATTCTTAATGCTTCAGCATACCAAGACATTTTGGACAATTCTATGTTTCAAACTTTGTGAGAACAGTTCGGGGAAAAGGGCCTTTTCTGTCCCAGCATGACTGTACCTCAGTTCACAAAACAAGGTCCATAAAGACATGGTAAGTTTAGTGTGGAAGAACTTGACTGGCTGCACAGTGCCCTAACATCAACCTCAATGAATGCCTTTGAGATGAACTAGAATGGCGATTACGAGCCAGGCCTTCAGGTCCAACATCAGTGCTTAATCTCACAAATGCTTTTCTGGATGAATGGTCAAAAATTCCCACAGATGCACTTGTGGAAAGTCTTCCCAGAAGGGTGGCAGCTATTATTGCTGCTAAGGGGACCAGCTCCATTTCGATGTCTATGGATTTTGAATGGGATGTCATAAAGGTTCCTGTGGGTGTAATGGCCAGGTGTCCCAGGACATTTGTTCATATGGTATATGTGTTTACATAAGTGCTTCTGAATATCCTTGCATCACTTGCATGCAGTGAGTGGAAGTTTTTCTTAGGACTGGGCAATATATAGAGTTTTTAAGATATATCGACATATTTTCATGCAAGATATAGGATGAAACAATATAACTTATGTCAATGTAGTTTATTCTGCTTTAAAATTATACTCATACAGCCGCCAGGTTGCCTCTTTCTCGTCTCCCTGTCTGTCTTTCGCAAAACTTCACCCTGCCCTGCCCCCTCCCTGTCCGAACACAACCCGTCCCTCCCCTCTCTCACAAGTCCTACATGTAGTGACAACATGGGGACAGACACGAGGCGAGCTAGCAAACAGGAGCTGGTTGGTAGAATAATATATGCCGGTAGTTTAATTTTGTCTTTTTGTAATTACTTAATAGGAAAAACATCAAGATATATATTGTCTATCGCCATTCAGCTAAACAATATCAAGGTATGATGATTGGTTCATAACACCCAGCCCTAGTGTGTGCGTTTGGTTGCAGCTGTGTGTGTGGTCCTTAAACAGAGCAATGGTACCACAACATAAGAGCAGGGATATCTGGTGCTACTGCTGTGTAAACTATTATCAGGGAATAAGAAGTATCGAGGTCCTCCTGTAAGTATCCATCTGTCCCATTTTCATCTTGCTTGCCGTGTAGTGACAGCTAGCCTGTGCTGTAGTGTGAGAGGCAGTGAAACTGTCCCATGTTATTCTCCATGAGGGTGTGTGTGTCCCTCTGATGTGAAGCAGATGTGTGTGTCTGTCTTCACTCAGGCTTTTGTGGTTATTTTAGTTGTATGATTTTGGTTTCTGTATGGTGTTTGCATTGGCAGTAATCTAGATGGATATTTCTGAAATAGTAAGACCTTAGGTGTTTCTGTAAATTTAAAACTTTTCTTGGTATCATCATCTATTTTAGAAACCGAAAATGTGAGTTTTTTGCTGGTTTTATTTATAAATTCAATTTCATAAAAAATGGGAGAAAATGGAAAGTCAATGGGAAATGTGAACGTTTGTGTGATCTGCCCAGTGCTAAGGTCACCCTGAGCTCTGTTCCTCATACCGTTCGTCTACATGATCTTTCACTTCATGCTCCATGCAGAGCTGTTGCAGTCTGCTGAGATTAGTTACAACAGAAGAAGGAAGATGAGAGGGCCTGTTTTGTTTTGTTTTGTTTCGGAATGTCAATGAGATGAAATGAGTTTATAACCCCTGGGACATGTAGTTCTGAGAACAAAACAGAGGCTTTTCTGTGGACAACACACAGACAAATGTTTACTGTCTGATTACAGGCCAAAGTCTTTCTGTACTGCAACTTCCACCCCCCACTTATACTGTCTCAAATTTCAATTGCTTAAATTTGAAAGGCAGTCCTTAATTGTCCAAGTATCATGTTTATGTAATTTTTTTTCTAAGTGTGGGGTTGTTTGCTTTTTATTTTAATGTGATTTATTTGGCAGACATGTTTATGTAAATTGTGCTTCAGTTTGGCACAGTTGGATATCTGTTCAGCTTAAGTGGATTGATCAAGCATATTTCTTCAGGTCCCTGAGCACATGCAATGTGCTGTTTGGCTGCCTTTCATCTGGCTGCTCGAAATCTCCAAATTGCATTGAATCACTTGAAAAGCACATCCCTTATGGACACATACATGAGTTCATCATCTGAAGGTTCTAGGAGGGTCTCGACCAATATTATATGCTCATGTTATACATATCTATATTATTACAAGCAAATAAAAATGTATTGTGGACAAAATCAACAAAAGAACAACAATAGCAAATTATGGTACCAATGATTACCCTGTTCTACTGAATTTCCTATGCTTTGCTAAGGAATAATTTCAGCAGATGTTGTCTTAATGTTTTGGATATAAAGCAGCAAATTGAGCTGCCTGTGCCCCGACTCCTTTGGAGATGATCCCAGCGACATGATGAACAGAGAGTCTATTGGGCGGCCTCCTGGGCCAAACCCCACGCTATCCACCACCTCACTGCGACCTCCTGCTGCTGCTTCTTCATGCTTTGCACACTGGCTGCTGCCACAGTCGACACAGAATCCAGATGTCTTCAAAACCCCATATTTTCACTGCTGAGCCAGGACTCTGGTCCAGGGGTGCTGAATTTCGATCGGGGTGGGGGGAGAGGGGTTGTTACTGCAGAAATATTTGTACCATTACATGCTATCTGGAACTGCATTCCTAATAATCTGTATTTATGTAATGCATCATGACTGATAATGGTAACAAATACTGATAATGGGGCACATATACTTAGTTATTACTAAGTAATAACTAATTACTACTGAAAACCTTTGTGACCTACTGAAGGAACTACTGAAGGAACAAGTGAAATACTAATCTCATGTCCATTCATCATTTATGAATCTTGATGCGTCTTTTATCTCAAGCAGCAACTATATTTAGTCATGATTTGTTAAAATATAGTTGCTGCTTGAGATAAAAAATGCATCATTATTCATAAATGATGATCGAACATAAGATCAGTATTTCACTTGTGTTATTCATTACTTGTTCCTTCTGTGACCGGTAGTGTGTTGAGGGGAGTTGATTCTCCCCTGTTGGGTATGTAAATTTGGATCAGGGGGGCGTGGTTTGTGACCGGT
>JABFEA020000002.1:16088190-16099665 GCA_019775915.2 Cyphomyrus plagiostoma
TCTGGAAGTGGATGCCAGTCATAGTGGTTTGGGAGCTGTCCTTTCACAGGAACAAGATGGAAAAGTGAGACCCGTGGAGTACGCCAGTCGGGGTTTGAAGCCAGCTAAACGTAACAAGTCAAACTATAGTTCCATGAAGCTGGAATTTCTGGTTCTGAAGTGGGCTATGGCTGACAAGTTCCGTGAGTATCTGTTAGGGCAGAAATGTATTGTGTATACAGACAACAACCCCCTTAGTTATTTGCAGACTGCTAAGCTGGTTGCCACGGAACAGCGTTGGGTGGCTGAGCTATCTGCATTTAATTATACCATTAGGTATCGGTCTGGGCGCAGTAATAGAAACGCTGATGCCTTGTCAAGGCAGTATGTTCAGGATACCTCCTTGGCTGTCACCGAAGACCAATTGGCCCCAGGCACCGAGATTCCGGCGCCCTTGGGCAGGGCTCTATCTACTGTACCAGTGGTTCAGGTAACCCAAACCTCCATTTCTGTATTGCCGACTCAGGGCCCTGCTGAGTTGCATGTATTACAGGAGGCTGATTCCGTAATTGGGATGTTTCTTGTTTTTTGGCGGCGGAAAACGGGTCCGTCCGCAGAAGAGCGGCGGCATCTCCCCAGCTCAGTGATTACCCTGTTACAACAGTGGAAACGGGTGGTAGAAAGAGAGGGTGTCCTTTATCGCAAGTGCTGGCGCCCGGATGGTGGGGAGGAGATTTTGCAGTTGTTACTGCCACAATGCTTAAAATCCGAAGTGCTGAGGCAACTTCATCAAGAACATGGCCATCAGGGGGGTGAACGCACTTTAGAGTTGGTAAGACAGCGGTGCCTTTGGCCAGGAATGTCGGCTGAGGTAACAGAGTGGTGTAAGAAGTGTGAGCACTGTGTATTAGCTAAGGAGGTGCAGCCTAGGGTTAAAACCTTCATGGGCCATTTAATGGCAGCTAAGCCTAATCAGATCTTGGCTATTGATTTTACAGTGCTGGAGCCTTCTCAGAATGGTATGGAGAATGTATTGGTTATGACCGATGTTTTTTCCAAATTTTCACAGGCAGTTCCCACTCGAGATCAAAGGGCATCCACCGTGGCTAGAGTGCTCACCCGGGAGTGGTTTTACAAATATGGAGTGTCAGGGCGTATCCATTCGGATCAAGGCAGAAATTTTGAAAGTGCCCTTATCCAACAGCTTTGTGGGTTGTATGGTATAGAGCGATGGCATACCACTCCTTACCATCCAAGTGGCAATGGGCAATGCGAACGCTTTAATCGGACTTTACATAATCTGTTGTGCACGCTTCCTGTGCCAAAGAAAAGGGATTGGACTGGTTACTTACCTCAGGTGGTTTTTTCTTATAATGCTACACCTCATCAGTCCACCGGTGAGTCGCCACATTATTTAATGTTTGGACAAGATCCACAGCTTCCAGTGGATTTCTTTTTGGGACGGATCGACGAACCCGTTAAGGGTAGAGTGGATGATTGGGTTGAGGAACACCAGGCCAGACTACAGGTGGCTTTTCGAGGGGCGAATGCGCGTCTACGGATGGCGGCGGAACGGCGGAAAAGAAGGCTTGACCAAGGGGTACGAGATGTTCCATTTGTGGAAGGTCAGTTGGTGTATCTTTGGAATCTTGGTTTGAAGGGCCGTCATAAGCTGCAGGATGCCTGGTCATCAGAGGTGTATAAAGTCCTGAGAGCCCCTGGGGTTGGAGGGTCAGTATATACCATTGCCCTGTTGCGGGATTTGAATCAGGTCAAACATGTTAACAGGACGTTGTTGAGAGCTTGTGCGGCCACGGTGCTGTCTCCCGCACCTGGGAGTTGTGACGAGGCCGAGTCCTTGGAGTCGTTGGATTGGAGTCCGGGTGTGACATGTTCCAGGTGGTGTCAGGGACTAGCGATGGTCTTGTGTCTTCTGTACCATCTGGGAATTCGCCTGTACTTCAGGCGGAGGATCCAGTAGGGTTGTTTCCTTCTGGGGGTGTAATTGGTAGTGATGGTGACTCTCCGGTTGAGCCGGGTCCTTCGGCAGCTTTAGTAGCCCCGGCAATTACCAATGTGTCCGGGTTGAGACAAACGACTCGGGAGACTGCAGATCGGCATTCTAATATACACCATCTGCCAGGGGCTGTGGGGGGGAGGGTACAAGGTACCAGCTACTCTCAGTTATCTGAGGCCGGTGTGTGTATGCCCGCCCTGTTTCATCCTTGGGATTAAGGGGACATCGTCGGGACGACGATGCAAAATGATAGGGGTGGATTGTGACCAGTAGTGTGTTGAGGGGAGTTGATTCTCCCCTGTTGGGTATGTAAATTTGGATCAGGGGGGCGTGGTTTGTGACCGGTGTAGTTCTTCAGCTTAGTTAAAAGACATCCGGGTTTTCTTAGACCTTTGCCTATTAAAACACACGGGTTTCCGGTTAGTTTTTTGTGCGCTGTCGTAAGGGTGACGTTTAGATTGGTGTAGGCAAGTGTCCGGTGTCAATTTGGGCCAACGTAAGCGGAGGTATTTGCGAGGCTTGTGGGCGAAAGGTATCGAGTACGGGCGGTTGGAGTGGTGTGTGGGGAGAGTGAATCTTGTCTCCGGATTGGGCTGTGCTGCCCTGCCGCGGTACCTCGCGGCTTTACCCTGCTGCTTGATTGCTGCCCTGCCCTGCTGTGTGGCTGCTGCCCTGCCCTGCTGTGTGGCTGCTGCCATGCTCTGCTGTGTGGCTGCTGTTTTGTGGCCACTTGGTCTTGTTTCTCCATTACGTTTTGCCTGGTGGCTTCGCTTTTACTGTCTCGCTAGTGTTCCGCCCTGCTGCTTTGCCTTGGTTTGTCTTATACTTTTCATTTGGTCCACGGGTTTTATTTGATATTTGTGGTTTCTTATGTGATCTTTGGGTTATTTTATGAACGTATTGTTTGGGATAATTAAGGATTGTTTTTGTTTTGTTTGTATAAATTTATTGAATTTGTTTGTGTTTGTTTGGATGTTTTCTTTCTGTTTTGATTCGGATTGTTTTCTGGGGTTCTTGTCTGGGTGGCCTTGTAGGCTGGGGGTGGCCGTATACGCTGTGGGGTGGAAGCCTTGGGTATGAGAGGCTGCTCGGGTTTGTGTGTGATTCGTGAGGTGTGGGTTTTGTTTTAGGTTTGTGGTAATGCAGTGATTTGTTAGCGCTAGCGGCCGGGTAGTACCTTTGAACGTGTGGTTGTGTCCCCTTCTAGTGCCTGGGGGATTTACGAGGAATCAAGACTCCGCAGCGTGTTTTATTTGTTTTATGTTTATGTCTGTATTGTTAACAGTTTGTTTTACCTTTGCTGTGGTGTTAATAAAAATGTGTATTTTTATCTTTTGTTCAAGTCACGTCTCTGCAACAGTTACTGATAGAACCATTGGGTGGGGCGTGTACGTGTCGGTATATCCTTGGGTGAGAGGCCCAGGGTGGCGTAGTCGGACTAGTGGTCTTCCTTTCGGGGGGGGTAGTAGTGGTGGGCGTCTGTACGTCACACTTCAATAGTCCCTTCAATCAGTTACAAGGGTCACAGAGGTTTGCGGAGTTAACAGATATAGTAACAAATATGGTAACAAAAATCACAAATTGAAATATTGAAGAAATGCAGGAGAACGAGAGTAATAAGAATGTTCCATACTAATCAGTTGTGATCTTAATTTGTAACCTTTTAGATAAATAGAAAAGGAAGAAGGTTTAAGTGATGTTGTTAACAGATCTGGATCAGGTTTTTGGACATAAGCTGTAACTTGGCTGTCTGCTGTCACAAGTGAAACTATTTAACAAGCAGCAGTAGGATGTCTGGCCAGGGCTCTACTCAGGCAGGCTTTGTTCAGGTTTGCATTGAGCTCTCCATGTGTGTGACATGGCAGAGGATATGATTTATCTAGTTGCCAGCCCTGTAATTGTATTTTATCCCAGTTTAAGAACAGAGACCCCAACTCCTGTATGAAAACTTGGTACCTTTAAGAAAACCATAGTGATCACATTTTCACAATAATGGGGGTGACAAGTGTTGTAGCCACTGTTTCTGATAGCAGACCTAGTAAAAGCATGATTCTCCAGTTCTGATGATGTTTTATGAGGGTGACTGGCAGAGTTTTTCGTAATGGATGTGTTGGTTTTATTCAGAGCTGCTGCTGGCCATTTCGGTGCCCTACGCATAACTGTTTTGTGGCCAAATATGGAATAATGTTGCATGTGGGATGAGGGTGTGGGAGGCGGAGAGGAAGAAACCCAAAGCACTACCTACTGTGACATGTTTATTGGTGTGTGGAAATGGATTTGGCTGACAAATCAACTTCAGGCGGGTATATGAGCCATAGAACTGCACCGTAAAGGCAGACTGTGGAGACATTTTAATCGTTCACAATCTGATATTGTCCACACGCCAATTATGATGATCTTTAGGCTGTTTTGCCCCCCTGGCACTTGATGCCCTATACACATTAATGCAATCACTATTATCGCAAAGCTTTGTAATGTGCAATACGTAGATGCTTAGAAATGTGTAAAATAATGAAACACTTCCATGTATACACCAAACAGTAGCACTAGCTGTGTTCATTGATGAACACAAACCATTTTCCATCCATCCATTTTCCAACCCGCTTATCCTACTGGGTCGCGGGGGTCCAGAGCCTGTCCCAGAAGCAATGGGCACAAGGCAGGGAACAACCCTGGACGGGGGGCCAGCTCATCACAGGGCACATTCACACACCAGTCACTCGCACATGCACACCTACGGGCAATTTAGGAACTCCAATCAGCCTCAGCACGTTTTTGGACTGTGGGGGGAAACCGGAGTACCCGGAGGAAACCCCACAAGGACACGGGGAGAACATGCAAACTCCACACACATGAAACCCAGGCGCAAACTCAAACCCAGGTCCCAGAGGTGCGAGGTAACAGTGCTAACCACTGCACCGCTATGCTACCCCCAAACCATTTTCTAAAACCTGAAAAGAAATACAAAAGTATATATATCGAAAAACATTTGCTGTTCCTGAGCCATGATTGTCTGCTCTCTCCATCTGCGCAGATGACAGGTCACGAGGCTGCGGCCCAGAGCTTCCTGACAAGCTCTCCCTGATGGAGGTCCGTCTGCGGGCACAGCAGGATGAGGTCACGCTGCTGAAGTCATCTCTGGCAGACGCTCTGCGCAGACTGTGCATCCACGAGCAGCAGACCCACCTGCTCTGGCAAGAGCTCAGTGCAGGTGTGTTGAGTGACAGCTATGGCCACAGGGTCAGCACATTACATAAAAATGCATTATAAACCGCTAAGCACTAAGTATCTGACCATCATATGAAAACTAAATCTGCCTCAGGTTCATTTGATATGAATATACATTGATTTATTTTACTTGGTTTATTTAATTACTGTCACAACTAGGGGTTGCATTTATTCTATTTGATGATATGACGATGCTGGGTAATACTAAGGACCAAAAGCCACAGGATTGAGACCACTATAGAGTTAACCAAGTGCCTTAAATATCTGAAGTGTCTATGTCTACTTTTTTCCAGTTAACCCAGCTGCTGCTGAGACCCTGGGCCAGTTCCGCCACGCCAATGTATTGTCCAGCTACAGCATAACTCCCAGACAGAGACTTCAATGTCAGGAGCTTGTCGGAATGTTCAGGTTGTCCAGCTTTAAGGAATTATCTCACTGTCTGACTGTGTGTCTCCCGAGTGGAGGGCTGAAAAGCCTGAGCTTTCCAGAATATCTGGGCCATTATGGAACCCTGGCTGAAAATCTATCTATCTATCTATCTATATATCTATCTATCTATAAAATATACACACACACTCACACACACTTTTTCATCCCCTTTTACTTAGATGCAGATTTACTTTACTCAGGGATATACAATGGGTGAAAGTTATTCCACTTTAAAAATTAATAACCTTCTGTTGGACAAATATAAAGCCATCAGATACTAATTTTCAGAGATAATACTGCAGATTTTGGATACATCTACCACTGCTCTACTACTATTTTAATAAATAGCCTACTTTGTAATCTAATATTTCTAATATTATAAATGTAGGTCATTTAATTTTAGTACATTCTTCCTGTTTGGGGTGTATGTATTTTGCATGTAGAAATGAAAATTGTAATTTAATCAAAGTGCCCATCATAAATTGAAGAACAAAGAAGACATATCAAACATTAAGGAGATTAAAGTAAGGTCCTGTTTTCTGTGTCCTGTATGGCTGAGAAACTGCATAAATTTGTCCTCTTTTGAAGAGGAATGTTAAAATATTTTAGTTATTTTTATGTTCAGTTAATCAAACTTGAAGTTTACCTACAGTAGCTGGCCTACTGATCTTAAGTACTGAAACTACTGAAATTTCCACACTACTTATTTAACCAGGCAGCATAATATTGCTTCAGGCTTCCCCAGCCTCCAGCTTAATGCATTATTTGCTGTAGATGAGCAGGATTTATACAACATACAATTACAAGCTGAATTTCTAAACTGAATTATGAAATTCAGGTTATTACTTTCTGCATATTTAATGTTATCCATGTGTGTTTATGTGTGCATTAGGGTCTTAGTAAGATAGCAGTGCAGTGTGTCAAACACATACATGAAATTCAAAACTACAGTTGCCTAGTAATTGAGCCAAAACCCAAAGCAATAAGCAACCTACCCCTCACCTTTTACTCTGGATGCATAGCTGACTCTTTTTTAGTAGTGGGATAAGAGTGAAAATCCTGCACAGAGTAACAAGAAGAACAGCAGGCAAACACAGCCTTGGGTGTCATCCTTGAGGCTTAATGTTTGCATGGATTGGCCGTCCTTTCTCATCTTCCTTGCCAAGGTCGTGAGCCTTTTGGGGAATGAAGAATGCGGTTGGTAAATGCTGTGCATTGCAGCCTCCTGCCCTCTTGTTACACTCTTGTTTATGTTGCTTCAGCCCATGTTTTGCAATTCTTGATCTTTAGTTCTACTTTGGCGTCCAGTTTTATATGAGCTCCATCATGTGTTCAGAAACAAGGAATTCTAGGTGTCACTGTGCTTTTTATGTAATACAGTGGTACCTCGGTTCTCGAACTTAATCCGTTCCGGACTCCGAAACGAATCATAAAAAGTTTGAGTTCTGAATTTTTCCCATAAGAAATAATGGAAAACCAATGAATTGGTTCCCGGCCCCCCAAAAATTACACCTAAATATGTTTTTTTTTTCTTTAGCATTTAAACACAAAGTGAACAGGATAAAACAAGAAGAACATTTTTTTTCTTAATGGCTTCCAAAACAATAAAGCTCTTACCCCAACGTTACCCCTGTCCTGCCCTGATCATCCGCTCCTCCCGTGTGCCACGCCCTCTCGTTAAGCTCGTGTGGGATCCCCATGTGATCAGCTGTTTCTGGTTGTTGTCATTAGTCCTCTGTATTAAGTCCGTGTTTCAGTTTGTTTCCCCAGTCCGGTCATTGGGTGTGTTCGACTTGCTTACAGTGCTGGCTTAAAGCAACGCATTCTGATCCTGACACAATGCATTATGATTAGATCCATTGCGACGTCTCACCTGGCTGCACAAACTGACACTGACACCTTTGCCCTTATTGGCTAAAGAGTTTAGTTACGTGCATGACGTTTGTTTTTTTTTTTAATTTTTAATTAAGCAACCAGCAAGTATACAGCATATAAACAGATGAAGTATACAACAGAATACAGTAACATAAACAGCCAAGGGTGTTAATTATACAAATAAGCGCAAAGATTTACATATATAAATTGTTTTGAGAGCCTTTTGGTTGGTAGAGTCTGATATTGATTTTATATACAACTCCACATGGTGTTTTATTAATAAATTTACATTTGTGGATAAAAAAATTCCCAGAAGAATGAGCAAATTTATTATAAAAAAACATTTATCATTCTTTTTGGGGATCTTGAAGAAATAAAATATGGCATTCCCCCACGGTAAGGAAAAGTCTCTTAAAATATGGTTCACAACAAACCTGCTAAATTCCTTCCAAAACCTCTGTATGAAAGAGCAATACCAGAAGAGATGACTCACAGTTTCCGGACGATCCCCACAAAAACTGCAGCTAATATTTATTTCTCTTTTAAATTTTACCATGTGGTTCTTAGCTGGATAATATTTATGGAGAACTTTAAACGACACTTCCTTCACCTTATTTACAATTAAATATTTATGGGGGATCATCCATGACGTTTGTATCCCTGGCAGTTCCAATGCGTAATTTGCTATTTCTCCCGAATATCACGTAAAGCAGTCAGAACTGGTTTTCAGTTAATTTACCTGGTAAAATAAAGTTTATATAAATTACATTAATGCTCTAATAGTACACATTAGTTAGTGGTTTATTTATTGTTACTGTAATGTTGCGCTGCTTTATTAGGTTAATCGTCCAGTCTGTGAAGAAGGCATTCAAGTAAGAATTGCATTGTAATATGTCTCATTTCCTGCCGCCTACAATTTATATTAGGTCAGTGTTCACGGTTCAACTTCTGATATTCAGATCAAGTTCTAAGTCAAACTGGTTTGTTCGACTTTCAAGAAGCTCGAGTTCTAGCGAGTTTGAGAACCGAGGTACAACTGTATATGTTTTTTTATTTTTTTTAACTGTACTGCCTATTTCCCTAAAAATACAGTATATACAGAGGGCAGAGTATCAGACTGGTGCTGTGTGATCTTTTTCTCCTGTGTCTTTTTCTTCTACTGACGGTATGGCTGATCAGTGCTCCAGAGGGGGACAAGGATGGCTCTGGGACCACCATCTGCCCTCAGGGCTCTCAGCCGAGGCCTGCAGTTGCAGACAGAGGCACGCAGACAGAGCCCTCTCAGAGAGTGCTGCTGGCACGCACGCGGGTGGTGCAGAGCCTCTCACTGGAGGATGCTTTCAGTGACAGTGAGAGGGAGGACCAAGGCGGTGGGGATGCAGCCTGCAGCACCTGGACAGCTGTCGTGGAGGAGCCCATCCATGAGAGCTGCGTGATGGCACTCTGCCAGCACTGGCCTGAGCAGGACCTCAGCTCTGCTGATGAGTGTCTCAGTGAGCAGAGCCCCCTGTCTACAACCCTGGATCTCAGTTCCCCCGCTGTGCCCAAGGACCGGACACCAAGTAACCGGGTCATTGCCATCTCCTCTCCTGCAGACACCCAGAAGAAACTTCTGTAGGTCTTGCTCATTGGAATTTTCATTCTCGTTACTTGTACTTGTAATCCTGAAACCCATCCTGTACCTCCAGTCAGGCCATGCCCAAGGCATAAATGAAGCAAGAAGCTGGATAGGGCACAGTGGCCTCAAGGGGGCATCCCATATGATCAGCCTGTCAGAATGGGAAGGAAGACATCAAACTAGGTTAATCAAATATTGCTTAGAGTCCTGATAAGGGCTGGGCCAACCCTTAGTCCAGACCAGTCAACCCTTATCCTTTTTAGCACCAGAACTCTCACCCCATACTTATTTACCTCCTCTAATCTATACCCTGCAACTATGGGCTCCAGGTCTCAGATATAGACAAAGGAAAGCGTTCTTTATGACCTACAATTTTTCCTGTTGAATTGTTAATCCTGTATGTCTCCCACTTGACAAGATGTGTGCAGTGTGATCTGTGAGTTCCAGCAGTCCACCCTAAATGAACTGCAGTTTTCTGCAGTCTGTTTTTATGCACTTAAACTGCTTTTCTAAGCACAAGTATACTGCCTCAGAATAGCCGCTCAGATATTTTGGGGCCACTCAGATATCCTGAACTTTCTGTTGGTATTTGAATGATATTATTATATTTATTTGGTATGCATTGGTTTTATCTGAGATTATGAGGCCAGCCCTGTGTATGCATTTTCGTGTGCGAATAAGCTATTTCGCACACATTGAGGTCAGCATGCAGACCTACGCAGTAATACAGCAAAGACTCTTTAATGCCCCCCCATGGAGACATTTGGTAATGCTTTATAACAAGATTTTACACCACCAGTGCTCTGCAGCATGGGTTCCCACACTTTTCCAGTGGTGGAATGTACCAAAGTATTTGTACTTCGTTACTGTACTTAAGTACATTTTTACGTATCTGTACTTTACTTAAGTAAAAATAATAATGCATACTTTTTATTTTACTCCATTACATTTTGCAGGAAATTATCTGTACTTTCTACTCCACTATATTTCTACAATTTATGCCATTAGTTGTTACATTTTATGAACACAATTTGCTCACAATCTTTCATGAAAAAAGTTAGCCTATTGCGTTCTGGCGTTGTTTGCCATTTCCTACCAGTCAGTTGGCTTTATTAGCTCCAATGATGGCAGAGCATCAATTAGTGGCAGGAGCTGGTAGATTGGCTTGATTTCAAGAAGATGAGACATTAAACATGGCGCCACACCACCACTAGTGTTTGGTTACTGCTGTGTTTCCCTTTTACTGCTCTTAACAGATGTGTTGAATAGTTTTGCAAGTACATAAATCATTTAAAGATATATCATGTCCTGATTGGTTTATCTTAATGGTATATTAGTGGGTAATACCTAGTAGATAAATTGTCATCCACATAATTCTAAGTTAGGGTACACACAGTATTGCGGAGTGCATGCACAATAAGCACAACAAAATTTCCAATACACATATATGGTATAGTTGCTTGTAATTATTACGAGCAATGACATCAGTAGAGGCATAAGTCAGTATATCTACTGTTCTTTTACAAAATGGCACACCCCACAAACCATTGTGTGAGTACTATTACTTAAAAATTTAAAAGTAAGCACTTTGTACTTTCACTTAAGTAAGATTGTTGATGTAGCACTTCTACTTTTACTTGCGTACATATTTTGCAAGATATTTGTACTTTTACTTAAGTGTTAAGCTTCAGTTCTTCCTCCACCAGTGCACTTGTCACCCTACCCCCTAAACAAAATTGTGGGGGGGAGCGAGGTAGTCCTGAGATTACTGGGGTGACTTCTTCTGGCTGGCATTGTCATTGTTAGTAGCTATTAATTAAATGAAAGGTAAATGTGCATGTGATCGCACAGTTTGAGTAGCATCGACACATAGAATTTTGTGTATGTGTGTGTTGATTAGGTTTATATTACGTTGTGGGGACAAAATATTCCCCATAATGTGATAGAAACCTTTTATTCTCACATTGTGGGACTTTATTTCAGGTATCTGTCAATATCTGTGAATGCATTCAAAAAACATATGGTTACTTATGGTTAAGATTGAGTGTGTGTGTGTGTGTGTGTGTGTGTGTGTGTGTGTGGCTTTGTAAAACATACCTCAAAAAAATAAAATGACATTGTTGCAATTAATGGCACATCTAATCTTTTTTTCAGATGACGTAGAGGAAAAAAATATGGAATCACTCAATGTTGAGGGAAAAATGATGTAATCTCCCTGTAATTTGCATTTCTGAAACAAATACCAGCACAGGTCCATCCATCCATTAGCTTCCGCTTATCCGAGGTCGGGTCGCGGGGGCAGCAGTCTCAGCAGGGAAACCCAGACTTC
>JABFEA020000002.1:16099765-16115651 GCA_019775915.2 Cyphomyrus plagiostoma
TGGTGCTAAGTGCACATATGGACACCCTTATGCTTGAACATGGTGTTCATTATGGACAATCCGTGACGAGCACAGAATTCCAATAACAAAACACCGCTCGAGTTCAGATCGGGGGAGCCGTTCCTCCCAATCATGCCTCTCCAGGTCTCACTGTCATTGCCCACGTGAGCATTGAAGTCCCCCATCAGAACAAGAGAGTCCCCGGGAGGAGCGCTCTCCAACACCCCTTCCAGGGACTCCAAAAAGGGTAGGTATTCTGAACTGCTGTTTGGTGCATAGGTGATCCCTGAGGTGTCCCACTCTAGCTCATCCTCCGACCCCATTGTGGTGAAAGGAGCGGGGGTTAGGTCGTCAGGGACCACCTCGGGGACTGAGACTGAGGCCGGGGGAGCAGGGGACTGAGGCCGAGGGAGCAGAGACAGGGGGGACTGACGCCAAGGGAGCAGGGCCCGGGGGCACTGTGGCCGAGGGAGCAGGGACCGGTGGGACTGTGACCAAGGGAGCCAGGGCCAGGACCTCGGGCGTGGGCGGAGCCCTGGCCAAGACGTCGGGCAGAGCCTGAACCTTAGCTGGCACAGCTGGGGGTGGAGCCAGGACCTCAGGTGGCACAGCTGCGGGCAGAGCCAGGACCAGCTCCTTGGAAGGGGGCGCCAGAGCAGGAGCCACGAGTGCCAGAACAGGAGCTGTGGAGCCTGGAACTGCGAGGGACACTGCAGGGGCTGCTTGTGCCTTGGGGGACACTGCAAGGGCCACTGGTGCCACGGGGGACACTGCTGTTGCTGTGGGGGACACTGCAGGGGCCGCTGGTGCCACAAGGGATGCTGCAGGGGCCATGGGGAGCTGAGCAGGGAGCTTAGGAGTCGCAGGAGCTGCGGGGACTGGGCAGCAGCAGCAGGGGCTTTGGGTGCTGCAGCAGGGGTCTCAGGAGCCTCAGGGGAAGTCATAGGAGCCTCGAGTGATGCTGCAGGGGGCACAGGAGCTGCGGGGAGCACAGAAGGCGTGGGGAGCACAGGAGCCGAGGGGAGCACTGGGGGCTGCACAGACGACAGCACGCCTGAGCAGGAGATGCAGGAATGGCCTCGGGTGGGAAGCCAGCAGGGGACACCAACCCTGAGCCAGCAGAGGGCAGTGCAGCTGGTGCAGGAGGCACAAGAACCACGGGGGTGAAAACAGGAACCTGGGGGGGCGCTGCAGGTGCCACCGATGCGGGGCCAACAGGGGGTGCTGCAGCAACTGAAGGTACAGGCGCCTCTGGGTGCACAGCCCCAGGCACCGGGACCACAGGGGACTGAGCAAGGACCACAGGGAATGGCGGTGGTGCTGCCGGGACCTAGGGTGACGAAGCAAGACCAGCAGGAGGCACTGTAGGAACTGCCACCACGGGTACCCCGGGGGGCAGTGGTGCAGGCGTCACAGGCGCCTTGGGTGGCAGTGCTGTGGGAGCAGGAGGTACAGGAACCTCTGGGGGAACAGCCAGCACAGGGAGCACTGGGTGCACAGCTGCAGACATCGGGATCACTGGGGAGGCAACTGCGTGCAAGGGAGGCACTGGGGAGGCAGCTGCGGGCAAGGGAGGCACAGGGGGCAAGGCTGAAACAAAAGGCACAGAAGGTAGAGCTAGAGCTGGATCCACCGGGGGCACTGAGGAAACAGCCAGCTCGGGAACTACTGGGGGCGTTGTCTGCCCCTTTAACGGCCAGGTGCATCCCAGAAAAAGGACATGCTGCCGATGAAAGGGAAGTGGCGGGCGAATAGTCGGGGTATGCTGCAGCCGGCGTGAACATCACTGGATTAAGCACCGGGAGGGATTCCTCCCGACACGCAGCAGGGCAGACAGCGGAGAGTGAGAGAGCCCCCAGGGAGACTACCAGCGCGTCTTCCTGTCTCCATCTTCTCCGCTTTTGGTGTTGTTGCGGGCGCCTCTGACAGTACCAACAACTGACCATAATGCAAGCCACAAGCCAAGGCTTCTTGCTTTAAATTCCCCTCGGCAACCCCGTGTCTGAGCTTCCACAGATTCTCACACACCACCTCGGCCAGGTACGCATCTCCAGGCAGGGACATCGCTTCCAATAAGTCCCTGCACCAGTAGGCTAAAGCCTAAAGCAGGGGATCTTCCTGAGTTTCAGGCTGGGCGAGCCGATATATTACCTCGTCCGTGCAGCTGAGGTATTCCTCCTCTGACATCCGAGGTGTCTTCTCTTTGAGACTGGTCATTTTGTTATGTGCTGACCAGGGAAGTAGAGGCAAGGAGACAGAGGATCAGGGAGTCAATCTGCACTGTGGATTGCATTTACTGTGAAGTCATTACCTCCACAGTAAATGCACTGGTGTACATTGAAATGTTCTCATTCCATCAATCAAAAGTTTTTTGGTGATGATGAAGTAATTTTTCAGGATGATAGTGCATCTTGCCACCAAACACGGAGCGTTAAAATTTTTCTTCAAGAAAGGCATATCAACTCAAATGACATGGCCAGCAAACAGTCCGGATCTCAGTCCAATTGAAAATTTATGGTGGAAATTTTTAAAAATGGTACATGACAAGGCTCCATCCTGCAAAGCTGATCTGCCAACTGCTATATGAGAATGTTGGAACCTGATTGATGTAGAATATTGTTTTTCATTAGTGAAGTCCATGCCTCAAGGAATTCAAGCCGTCATAAAAGCCAGAGGAGATGCAACAAAATACTAGTACTAATTGTGTTCTTTTTTTGTTCTTGGGTACATAATTTTTTCCTCAGCATCGAGTGATTCCATATTTTTTTCCTCTACTTGATCTGAAAAAAAGATGTGCCATTAATTGCAACAATGTCATTTTATTTTTCGAAGTTATGTTTTACAAAGCCAGAATGTTCAGCTGTTAGGTAATATTGTTTTGTGTCATATCTGTGATTTGTTTTTTGGACAACTGACTGACTGAACATCCTCCAAGAGTAATGATTCCATATGTTTTGCCAGGGGTTGTATATGCTTAAATGAACATACTCTCTCTATGCAGGAAATCGCAAAGCTGTACTCCGTAGCACAATTGTAGCTGTTTGCTGATTTTTTGCCACCTTTGAGGAGGAAGCAGCAGGCATCACGCTGTCATACGCCACTGCTAATCAGCTGTCTGTGCCGCGGTCAGGATGCGCCGAAACACAGAGCGGCTGGTGAAGGACGCCCCCGAGAAGCCCAGGCAGAAGCTGGCCAGGAAGGTCGTGTTGGCCAACAACCTGCTGAGCCACTCCCACAGTCTAGAGGGGTGAGGGCCAAGACTGCACACCAGCTGTCTAGTTAAGGTTTTGCGCTGCTTCCCAAAACATTTTTTTTCCCAGTCTCATTTTCATCCTTTTTTTGGCAAAGCATTTTGACCTTGAAAATATGGGCAGAGGCCTGGTTATGAGTGTGAATTTTCAGGTGTCATATATGTCTCTGAAGGGCCAATGTGATGTCTATGGGGATCTGGGCCCTGTCACAGCCTGTAAATAACCCCCTGTCCTGCCCTGACCACACCTCTGCCTAACACTGCAATTGTAAGGACTGCCAATGCTGGCTGAGATTGCAGTGTAGAATGATTTTAATAGATTCTTTCTATCCTAAAAGGCCTTTAAATTTACCTAGTGACATGTGCAGAAAACAGCAGGATAGTTGTGGTCTGGGTTGTTTTCTAATGTATGGTTATATTGGGGCGTCCCAGAGCCCTGATACCCAATTGTAAAATGATTTAGTAACTCATTCAAATTTATTTGCAAATATTTTTCTCAAAGTATGTGAATTGTCTGCTTCTTGAAAACATTGCATTAAGACTGGACTGTGACAATTAGCAACAGTGTGCTAAGTTTACTTCTAGTGAAGCAGTCATTTATTTTTGACCAATAAAAAGGTGCACCTTTTGATGGCCTGAAATGCACTGTGTGACATCAGCTGGACCCAGTTGTTCAAATAGTTTAATTTGGATTAGAGTTATCCTGATTTGGAAATCCCAAATTTTGCTATCTGGGATCAGGTAATCCAATTTTACACCAGATTTTCAAAGAAATATTGATCAGTGGTCACCCTGATCCATATAAAGACTGTTCAATTTGACCAAATCTAGATTACTAGTGTTCTAAATTGGATGATATATCGCAATGTAGGCTACTAGATACGGAAAGAATAGAGTGAAGTAAAATAGCCAATGTGGGGTCACCTTAAATGTTCTTTGAAGAAATAATTAATAATAATATTGAATGTAGTCTTTAGAAACTACTTTTGATTGGATTATCTCTGATGATTGTTTCTTTGTAATTAATTTACAGTGATGAATGATCAACATATATATTACATGATATTAATGTTGTATATTTTGACTAATATTAAAGTTTGATTACATTTTGTTCGCAAAATCCACCCTGAATTCACTCTTCTGCTGGGATTAGGGTAATCCTGATTTTTTTGGATCAAAAAAATCCGAACAACACATCCTCAAGGTTTGATCCAGATCAAAGCCAAAACTGCATTACATGATCTAATCTGATCTCAAATCTTTTATTTTCTTTGGAATGACCCATTTTCAAGATTTTATCCAATCCATTAGGCAAAATCCAATCAGATTATTTCTGATC
Source organism: Cyphomyrus plagiostoma (assembly GCA_019775915.2). Lineage (NCBI taxonomy): Eukaryota > Metazoa > Chordata > Actinopteri > Osteoglossiformes > Mormyridae > Cyphomyrus > Cyphomyrus plagiostoma. The sequence goes on from JABFEA020000002.1 coordinate 16,104,355, forward strand.
AACTGAGCTCTGATCACTCCTGGTATCACGCTTGTCTATTTTGTGCTTTTCAAAACAGTTGAGGATAACCTAGTTACCCGCAGCTAAGGGAGGGCAGAGAGTGACTGACAGAGATCAAATGAAAGTCTGCACTTCAGTTCTGCTAGACTTTTCTGATTTCAGATGATGTTTAAACGTGGCTTGATGCCTCCAGCCCATTCTGTCTGTCGTTTGCTCTGCGCACTTTGCTTAATGTACTTTCCTGACTCTTGATTTACTTTGCTTTCCTGCAGCCGGAGCAAAGGGCACATTTATGGTGTAGGTGAGTGACTTTGGGGCCTTCCTGGTGTTTATGTGCGTAGGTCACCCTGACCTCATGGTATCCTCGTCCAGATCCTGTGCTTACAGCATTAATAATGACTTAACTGTGCCTGAAGTATTAATTACAATGCACTGTTAGAGACCCAAAACCATAATCATACTAAGTGACATTAGTTTAGGTTCATAACATGGCATCAGAGCAAGATGCCAGCCAGTAGTCAGAGGTCATTTTGATACCATAATTTCGGCATCAGCGCCTGGATCCCGTTGGTGTCCTAATGCTACTGGACCTTGTGCACATTTAGCGGGAGCAGCCAGCGCGCAAGTGATGGAAGATGCTAGGGTCTTCTGTGAGCCTGGGAGTGACACTGGATCCCTCGTTCTGCTTTCTCTGCAGTCTGTGTTTCACATTTTGAGCACACTATGACACGGTGGCATGGTGAGTCAGCTCTGTTAGATGAGACTCAAACGGTGGAAGAAATGCAGAGTTTTCCGACCATTTCTGGTTGTTGGGATGAATGAAAAATGAATTAAGTATAAGTCATTATATAAGGTAGTATAGCCCAGCATTGCTTTGAAAAGATCTTCTCTTCCTGATCTGGGAGCTTAATCACTTACCCCTTTATCTTGGGATGTCCAATTAAATAAAAGACTCATTGGAACTCAATAGAGTTCTTATCACAATATGCAACAAAAATGCAGGTAAACAACTTCCCTCTTGGCTTAAAATGTTACTATTTGCTTCTTAGGAAAGAGTTTAAGAACATCAGCCTTTGGTAAGGACAAAACTGTTAATGCAGTTTGTGTTTGTTCTACAGGAACTTCAAGAAGAGGGACATACAGCCAGGGTAAGCACTACCAACTGGTGAACTATGATTTCAGGGTTCAAATCGTCCTACAAAATGCTGTGACTGTCCACAATGCAAACAGAGTGCGGTTTGATTAACTGTGGTGTTGTCTTACTGTACTTCTATTACAATTATTGAAGTAAGTATTTTTTAAAAAGTATCAAGCGCATAGAAGTAAAACAGAGCATCTCAAAGTTCCAAGTCTGCCTTTTGTTTAAACTGTGGCCTGGCTCTTATTGACAGGCCAATCAGTAAAGATGTTCATCCGAGGACGGCCAATCACCATGTACGTGCCATCCAACTTCCAAAACTATGAGGAGCTGCGCATGGAGCCCCCCATGGAGCGGCTGGAGCTGGACTGGGTGTATCCTTTGCCCATGCAGTGCTGAGGCTGGGGAGCGCCTGCTTAGCACAGGGCTGCTTCACATATCTTCCTGATATTAAATCTGATCGATATGTCTGCATTAAGGCCTGTAATTTAGCATGTCCAGCCCGTTAACCTTACATCTGCTGCAATTTGTGCATGTCATTTATACTGGTTAAAACTGCTTTATGAACGGCAACAATCAAAACGCCTTATTTCAACAACTGAGCTTTGGTTTAAGGATTATGGTTCAGTCTTCAGCATCTGAACATAGTCACTTTACTTATTTTGTGTACAATCTGTGCCTGAGTTATTGCTTAAATCTTGACACACTTTGCGTAGCTATGGTTACCGGGGCCGGGATTGCCGAGCCAACCTGTACATGCTGCCGTCAGGGGAGGCTGTTTACTTCACAGCATGTGTGGTGGTGCTGCAGCACATCCACAGCCACCGCCAGCGGCACTACTGCAGACATACCGACTGCGTGCGCTGGTCAGTACCCTGCCTGCCCCGCCCACTCTGCTCACCATGGTAGTCTGGGGGATGTGAAACCAGCGAGCGGGACTGGTCAAAGCCCACGTGGCGCCTGGACAATTGACTGCTAGCGCTCCCTCACACGAGACAAAGTAAAATTGGCATGCTAATCAGCCCCCCCTCAGAAGATAATAATAATAATAATAATACATTTTATTTATATAGCGCTTTTCAAGATACTCAAAGACGCTTCACAACACAAAAGAATAAAAAAGCACACAATTTACAACATAAAATCAAACATTAAAAGCAATTTTAAACAGGTGAGTTTCGAGTTCTTTCTTGAAGGTGGGGAGGTCAGAGCAAGATGAATGTTTATGTCACCTAATGGTTTGACTGACACTGCCATTGGGTATAGCTGCTTAAAGAAACAGTGGCTGAATATTTTAGACAGCTGTAACTGGAGCTTGACTAAAGTGTTTTGTTTATTTCCTTTAATTTTCTAATTTATGGTTCATTACTTCCAAATGACTCACATCAGCTGAGCAGGTACAACATACTAAGAACAAATATCATTAAGGTCTATGCACAGTTTAGCTAAGTGAATGTGCATTTTACTGTCTTTCCTTCAGTCTGGCTATTCATCCAGACCAGGTGCGTGTGGCGTCAGGTCAGATGGCCGGAGTGGACAAGGATGGTAAAGTAAGGGAACACAAAAAACTTCTCTGCGTTCGTCAGAAAATATAGTCTAATAGAAAATGTTCTAATAAATCCATCCAAGCAAACCACAAAATTGGTTAGCTCTCAACACTTTTTAAAATGTATTTTTCAGTGTCACTCATCACTAACAATAACTGGCAACAGGATAATTAGAAGTCGTCCATTTGTTCATATATATGTGCATTTCTGTAATTTACAAATCTACACCTCAAAGTTCCAAGTCTCCCTTTGGTGGCCCGGCTTATTGGCAGGCCAATTAGTAAGTGCTTCACTAATTTACCATTTATAATTTCTGCGTCACATGTGTCTGTGTCTGTGAGTCTTTATGTGCTTTTCTGCATATTAGCCCCTTCTACCCTTCGTGCACATCTGGGATTCAGCCACCCTTGTCACACTGCAAGAGATTGGACTGGGCAGCTTTGAGAGGGGAGTCAGCTCTGTGGCTTTCTCACATGCAGTGAGTACACAGCAGACATGACACTAAGTCACATACATACAAGCCACAAGTCAGTCACAAGTCCTGAGCATCAGATTTTGAATCTCAAGTTATGCATCTTTGAATAATCCAAATCAAATCAAGTCAGAATCCTTATTCAAGCAAGCCAATTAAAGAATGACAGACCCTCTTGCCGATCTAAATTAGCACAGTCTGTTACATGCTACACTGCATAAAAGAATGGCACAGCCTTTTACCCATAACCCTGTACTAAATGAACATTGTCTGTTACATGCTGCATTGTAAATATCCATTTGTTCCTGTCTGTCTTTCACGCCTAAAGGACGGGGGGGTGTTTCTGGCTGCCATCGATGACTCCAATGAGCACATGCTGACAGTGTGGGATTGCCTGAAGGGGACCAAGCAAACAGAGATCAAGGTGAGGCTGCATCCAGAGGCCCTGGATGAACGTGCCACCCGCCACCTAGTGCTCAGCCAGGGGGAGGCAAATCAGCTCCAAGTACCTGTCAAAAAAGGCACCAGTTTGCTCCCATATTTGACCAAGAAGAACTAAAAGGTACCATGTAGATATCCTCATTGAGCCCTTGTTGCCAGTTGTTCTGCATCCATCAGAGCAATTTAGATTGGGTTTTCGCCGAGATAAAACATATTAAAACATATTTGCACAGTAGGTAGGCAAGTCATGTCATAAATCTTTTTACTATGACCCTGCACCTTTGCACACCCTTGCTGTGCTGAAAGCAGCATAGATTATGGTTGGTTCATCCCCATTATGCAGCAGCAGTTGGATGCTTTGAGGAAGCAGTTTGATCAGCTTTTGCTGGATTACTGAGAACACAGGTTCAAACCTATTACTGCACAGGACAGTACTAGACAAGAATGGTGTCATATCCTTGACAGCTGGTCCCATCAATCACATTGGTGATATATGCTAACAACGGTCTGTGGTGACCGTTACAAAGGCCTAACCGTGCTTGTGCTCTGGATTTGGGAGCTGTGTTATGGCTCTGCAAATATGTCTTCATGCAGGCAGATGTGCCCTTATGTGTATCAAGCAATGCCTGGTAATCTCTGTGACCTCTGCTGTCCGCCTGCCTGCCTGCCTGCCAGAGCACCAATGAGGCTGTGTTTGCTGTGGATTTCAACCCCAGTGACAGCAGCAACATCATCACCTGTGGCAAGTCTCATGTCTACTTCTGGAACATGAGCACCAAGGGCCTGACCAAGAAGCAGGGCATCTTCGGAGTGAGTGGGGGAGAGCGCGGGATCATACTGTGGTTTGGTGCCTCAGCTGAATGTGAAAATGATGTTTGGGTCCAAAAAGCAGCAGTAAATCAGCAAGTCATGAACAAGAATTTTTAAGCTTGAGGTTCACGTCCAAGGAGAGACTCTTATCCCTATTAACTGTAATACATGGAATTTCTTCAGTAACAATGGATTAAAATTTATTTAAATTTGGTGCAAAGTGTTTTTAAAGGAGTTTCACAAAAGCAATGTGGGGCCTGATGTATATGGATTACACATCTTACAAAACAGTGAAATTCAAACCATGTTGTGTACCATGAATGAATGAATTCAGCAAATCATTCCTCCTAGTGGCCATTAGATTGTACAGCTGTTTTAATCTATATCAGTCTATTGACATATCTTCAATACTTTTGTGCTTATCATCATACCGTCTGTTTATTACCATATCTATATGTTATGTATATTGTACAGAAATTGTTGTATATGTGGTTTTCTGATTCTGTTATGGTCTCTGACTGTAGTTTGGAAGGAGCTGTGGTGATATGTGTGTGTCTGCTCTCCACACAGAAGTACAAGAAGCCCAAGTTCATCCAGTGCTTTGTGTTCAGCCTGACGGGGGATGTCCTGACCGGAGACTCGGAGGGCAGCATCCTAACATGGTGCAAATTAGCTGCTGATGTAAAAACCTTGGGAAAGGGGGCCAAAGGTAAGCATCCATTCAGGCCCCAGTCACTGCTGAGTAACAGAGCTTGATGTTGTTATTCCTTCACTATGGCCTAGTTATTAAAGATAACAATCGTAGGACTGGAGATTGCGAACTGGGCCAGAAGATCAGCAATGATAGCACAAGCTGGTTTATAACCAGCATGTTGCCAGTTCATGTTCTACAAGGGGATATGCTGTTATGACCTTGACAGTAGTTCCCAAATTATGGCTTTTATCTTCAGTCACTTACATTTAGCCCAGACTATCTTAAATTTGAGAAATTTCCTTGCTGCCACAAAAATCCTGTGTTGTGATACCGTGTTTTTTTTTAACTTCAAGTGTCACTGATGAGTAATAGGGTCAGGGGAACACAGCGAACCCCACTGCTGTCTTGATGCTCTCATTACTTGATGTCAGGATCGCCGTGTCACTTCCTCTCTCACAAAATGACATAGTCAGTGTCCCCCTCCCAAACAGAGACCTATCAGATCGTGAGACAGACGCAGGCCCACGAGGGAAGCGTGTTCACCCTGTGTGTGCTGCAGGGGGGCACCCTGCTCAGTGGGGGAGGCAAAGACAGAAGGGTTGTTCGCTGGTCTGTGGACCTGGTGCCCGAGACAGAATGTGAGGTGAGAGTTGAAGAAGAAGCCACTGCTCAGCCATGAGTATGGCAGTGTTGGTGCAGGTATCATGAGTATACTGCAGCCATGAGTATGGCAGTATCTGTGCAGGTATAACAAGTAAACTGCCAAAGTTTGTGCGTGTGTGATGTATAATACTGCTAGACACTGCTATTGCATGAATGTGATCACCAGTAGCCAATCAGTAGGCCATATTTACTGTATTGTAGGTTCCTGTTCCATACTCTTCTCTCCTCTGTTACGCCTAATGTCCCACTGTGTTTCAGATCCCAGAGAAGTATGGAGCAGTCCGTACCATTGTCCATGTAGGTGGGGAAGAGCTGTTAGTTGGTACAACCCGGAATGCCATTCTTAGAGGGACTTTCTCACATGGTTTCGTGGTCGTAGTTCAGGTAGCTTACTCTCAGACAGCTGCTGTCTCCTTGGTCATATCGGTCGGCTTGGCTGTGTTAAGGTGTGTATGGCTTGCAGGGGCATATGGATGAGATGTGGGGACTGACTACACACCCCAGCGAGAACATCTTCCTCACTTGTGGCCACGACAGGCAGGTGTTCTTCTGGAATGGAGAGGAGCACAGGATGGAATGGTGTGCCATGCTAGAGGTGAGGTCACACACGCACACACACACAAACACACACACACACAGACACATACACAGATACACATACACAGACACACACACACAGGCAGACAGACACACACACACATATGCACACACTCATGCACACACACGTAGACACACACAAACAGGGGCTAAGCCTCTGTGCCTGTGATTGGAAGGTTGCTGGTTCGAGCTCGGCCTTGGCAGAATAGTCACATCTGTGGGCAAAGATGGGGTAGACAACAAGAGTATCAATAAAGTACAGTGGTACCTGCAGAACAGATTCCTTGACCAAATTCCTTTTTTTCATACTAGTGTAGCACTGCGTGCAGAAGGACCACAACAGGCATCCAATGAGCACTAAACCCAAATACGCAGACAGGAGACACAAGGTTGTCAGACGTCAAACTGCAAGATGCACACACAGTGGAAGATTTACACACAGTAACAATGGGGAAATGTAAGCATTAGCATTAACAACAACAACACAAGGGTTAAGGGCTGTTAATAAAGAGCATGATTTCCCCAGCAAGCAAGTCTCCATGTCTCTCTCTCTGCTTCCGCGATGCCTCGGTCCATCCGTCGCCACACTATATTGTGTTTTTTTTTTTTAAGTTTTTACTATAAAAAACTGAAAATTAATTAACAAAAATTATTAATTGGTAGGCTTGTGAATCAATCAATCGAATTTCAATGGTTTCTTATGGGAAAAATTGCCTTTGTTCGTGTACAAATTGCTTCATGACCACTTTCTTGGAAAGGATCGTGTTCGTGAACAGCAGACACCATTTCAAACATGCACAGTTTATATATTCCTATCAGTGTTTGACTCTCCATTCATTTTAATGGGTATAACCCTGCCTGTGACTATGACAACTTTAACCCCCACCCAGGCCTAACTTTAACCACAAGTAACCAAATAAAATAAACTTTTGGAATTTTTAGATTTTTGACTCCATTCACAGATTTTTATAAGATTGAGGTTGTCCTACTGGGGACTGAAGAAATATCCCCACAATGTAGTAATTACAAAAACATACACACGCGTACACACACACACACACACACACAGAGGTTTGTAATTATATATTTGAAAGGACTCTTCATTCATTTATATGGGGAAAACTCAAATCCCAACATGACAACCTTAACCTCCACCCAGGCCTAACTTTAACCATAAGTAACCAAACAAAATACTAGATTTTTGATTGCATTCACAAATCTTCGTGGGAACCCAAAAAATGATCCCCACAATGTCAAAATATGAAGTTTACATAAACAGAATCCACACACACATATGCACGCACACACACACACACACACACACACACACACACGTTTGGTGCATAGCTACATCAGTACCGATTTCCCTTTGACTGTAATGTTATATAAATTACCAAACCACCAAGACTCAGAAATAAATTTAATTTTTAAAGTTTTATTTATTAATATTTTCAAAGCACACAAAGCGAGTGGGAAGCGAGGTCATTCGTACAATATTTGATGGGGGCATCTTCCCACTGGGCAGAAAAATTCGGTCCCTTGGCTAAACTTGTCCACAAACACATTATTTTATATTATAAAAGTATAGTAAAAAAGTGAGTAGAAGTGCAAACAAGAGTTTCCTTGCTCTGCAAATTTACTTATTTATCCTCAAGGCACCCAACTATTCTGTGTATTTTTATTCTTTGTTTGTTTGATTGTTTATTATTTTACCATCTGCACAATTAATGATTTCACTTCATGAAGTGTTGATTAACTAAACAAAGTGTAGTAGTGATTGCATTTAACAAAGACATGGGTGTAATTCATGGTTAGTGGAAATCCTAGGGTGACTTGAGGAGAGATTTTAAAATAGTAAAGCTGACACACTAAAATAAGATGAAACATTAACAGCAATATATAACTAATCCCATAAAACCCTAAATTTGTCAGTGCGGTGGATTTGTATTTTTGGAGAGCAGTCCCACAATGCCGCCTGCATTTTTTCCTAGGAGTCTGGCCTTTGTGCTGATTTTTGCCCCAATGGCAGTGTGGTGTCTCTGGGCCTCAGCACTGGCAGGTCAGTCTCAGCGCCGCAGTCCACGTTCCCAAATGACGTTGTATATCTTGTGACCAGTAGGTGTCAGTAGAAATTACTTTCTGAATCAAATAAAATTCAGTCTGTATTCCTTACAAGACCAGAAACCCTTTGTTTGTTAGCTAGATAAGCTGTCAGTTTTGAGACTCCCCAGTAATAAATGGCCTTTATCTTCATTCACTTGCAGTTAGCCCAGACTACCGTAAATCTGACAAGTTACCATGCTAATTTTATTGACTGTGCCACCTATGAAATTATTGTTATCACTATTATTCAGAAGTTTGTGTTGCAAATTCCCAATTCAAATAGGGTGCATCTGAATTCAATTATGAAAGATCCCACTTGTTATGTTTTTGAAAGCACACAATTCAGTTATTTTACATACTTGATGTGTTTTGGTTTGTTGCTGTGTGAGCCATTCAGTCCCACAAATAAATGAACTAGGCTGGCAGTACTCTGATAGTTGTAGAAATAAATAACATTGGTTTGTCAGTTGAAAAGGTCCCAGTGACGAGCACCTCCAAGTTGAGAGGAAAGGGAGGAATGTTCATTTTATTTTTTGATTCGGCATAACTGCACCCCCAAAACAGATGGCTGGTACTGGATCTTCAAACCAGACATATTGTGTCAGACTACACTGATGGGAATGAACAGCTGTCCGTCATGAGGTACTCACCCGGTGAGTGGTCATTTCCTCACATTAATATCTAAGATCCAAAGGCTGATTCAGTGGATTGAGAGGATTCGAAATATAGCTGTATGCCAGGGATCATTATTTCTGTAATCCAATCAATTTTTTCGCTGTATTAAATATAAGTCTGGTGAGTATTATCGGTGCCTCCACATTAATTTGGAATCCTTAATAGCATTGTGCTAATTGACTTTTCAGGCGATGTGTTCTGTTGTGATTTGATATATCCAGCATTTGTTTTTCTTTCCTAAAGATGGTAGTTTCCTGGCAGTAGGGTCCCATGATAATGTCATCTACATCTACAGTGTCACCGAGGGGGGGCGCCACTACACTCGCTTTGGAAAGTGCACGGTAGGCATCTGATGATTCCCTAATTGACAATTCTGTTCGATTCACGATATTAGGTTCACGGTTTCAATTTCCCAGGACAAATGGTTAAATAAAGAAAATTTTATCACCAAAATAATGATGTTTATTTTCTATTCTTTATCAGTGTGATTATTCCCTTTTCATTCCAAGTTTCATTTTCTTAATAACCAGCAATAATTATTTACAAACATTAGTAAAAGTTGGAGTAAAATATAGTAGCCTATTAACTAAAATATTCATTTAAAAATGAAAAAGTTAATGACAAATAGACCTCTTTAATAATTAATAATAATCATTTCGGCATTCCAATGGGGTAACTTCTGCAGGTTGTATTAGTTGCTTGTGGTAGGGGGGTAGACCAAGCTGTTGTGCCTTCTACTGTCTAAACAATGCAAATACAGTTATGAAAAACTGATTATGCAACCTAATAGTAGGAGCTATTAAGTGGTTAATTTATTATTTCTGTGATTTGAATAAATTTGTACCATGATTTATCGATGTGTGACATATCGTTACATGCCTAATGCACAATAAGAGAAACAACTGTGTTTTTGTCACTAAAATGTAGCACAGATAGGTTCTGTAAAGCCTGACTGATGAAGGACACGGTAGGAGACAAGGTACATATTCATACTCCAAAAGCAAGAGAGATACCAGCCCATATGTCACTCTTTGGATTGTGGGAGTAAAACTGTGCATTTGTGTGATATTCCCTAAGAGTACCAAGAGGAATATCACAAATCCCACATGACCAGAATCAGGGGTAGGAACAGGACCCATATCAGGATAGGACACTTCAGGGAAGGATAAGACTGGACAAAACAGGACTTTATTGATTGCCAAAGGGAGAAATTGCTGTGTTACGGCAGTGGGACACATTAACAACAAATAACTTAGTTCCATATATATAGATACACATACACATACATATTGCTTAGGTGCCAGATATTAGCCTCCCAAAGGAAGCTACCACACAGGGAATAATGCACTGGGTCAATGCAATGTAATATCAGACATCAGTAAATATGGAGGAATAATATTGCAGATCAGATCAGTATGACACAACAGAAATATTAATGAAGAGGGTGCAGATTTAAAAGCCTGTCATTGCTGACAGTGACAGAAAAGGTTGTTTTACTTGGATTAAAATGTTTGTTGTGCACGTTTCCATAGGGGCATTCCAGCTTTATTACTCACTTGGACTGGTCCAAAGATGGAAAATACATCATGTCAAACTCAGGAGACTATGAAATTCTCTACTGTAAGTATCACTGTTCGTATGAGCTTAGAGCACAAGCAGGCTGTGTTAGGTCGCCTTTGTCATTTAGAGTTGATCCAAATACTTGTGGAAAGTAAACTTTACTGGAGGAGCAGTGTCTGAGGAATTTGGCATTGCACAGGGGATGTGGCCAGGGGGTGCAGGCTGCTGAGGAACCGGTACGACAGCAGGGACCGCGAGTGGGCATCCTACACCTGCGTGCTGGGGTTCCACGTTATGGGTGAGAGGGAACTCTAGAGCTGTCCAAAGGACTTTGGATACTTATCTCTTTTGATTGTACAATGAGTAACAAAAGTCTCAGTTCAGAATCATAAACATAGTAAATCATTCTATTAGCGAGTCATGTTTGTAAGTTCCATCCATCCATCCATTTTCCAAACCGCTTATCCTACTGGGTTGCGGGGGGTCCGGAGCCTATCCCGGAAGCGACAGGCACGAGGCGGGGAACAACCCTGGATGGGGGGCCAGCCCATCGCAGGGCACACTCACACACCAGTCACGCACACATGCACACCTACG
>JABFEA020000002.1:16117863-16134935 GCA_019775915.2 Cyphomyrus plagiostoma
CAATGGACTGGCACCCTGTACTGGGTGTACCCCAGCCCTGTGCCCTGTGATGGACTGGCACCCTGTCCAGGATGTACCCCAGCCCTGTGCCCTACGATGGACTGGTACCCTGTCCAGGGTGTACCTCAGCCCTGTGCCCTGCAATGGACTGGTACCCTGTCCAGGGTGTACCCCAGCCCTGTGCCCTGCGATGGACTGGTACCCTGTCCAGGTTGTACCCCAGCTCTGTGCCCTGCGATGGACTGGTACCCTGTCCAGGTTGTACCCCAGCCCTGTGCCCTGCGATGGACTGGTACCCTGTCCAGAGTGTACCTCAGCCCTGTGCCCTGCGATGGATTGTTACCCTCTCCAGGGTGTACCCCAGCCCTATGCCCTGCGATGGACTGGTACCCTGTCCAGGGTGTACCCCAAGCCTGTGCCCTGCAATGGACTGGTACCCTGTCCCGGGTGTACCCCAGCCCTGTGCCCTGCGATGGACTGGCACCCTGTCGAGGGTGTACCCTAGGGATGGGTATCATTAACGTTTTAACAGTATTACTATTTCTATCGATTCCACTTATTGATTCGGTACTTTAACGGTACTCTTATACTTTTTGTTGTGTTTTTTAATTGAAGAACTGAAACAAATTGAGAACAGAAATAACAACACTTTATTTTAAAAATGTAAAATAATTATCTATAGCTTAGCAAAAACCAATGTTTGAGCAAATATCTATTAAACAAACAAAACCAATGATGACAAAATCAAAAATTGGTGTTTGCTAAGTTATAAATAATTATTTTACATTTAAAAAATAAAATGTTGTTATTTCTGTTCTCAATTTGTTTTGGCTTTTTAATTAAGATAAGAGTACCATTAAAGTACCAAATCGATAAGTGGTATCGATAGAAGTAGTAATACCGTTAAAACCTTAACGATAGCCACTACTGTCACTAGGGATGGGTATTTGGAAAAAATGGTTGAGGGCTAAATTACAGGTATAGATGACATCATTTAATACACCTAATAAATTGGGAAAATCTTATTTGTACAAAGTTCAAACATTGGATTTCACTGTAACATTATGTTTTTATCGAATTATTCTCATGCAATTATTTTTAAAAGGGTTTCTGGTGATTTCGGTTCACAATGTAAATTAAGTGCATGTTCTACATTGTTGCCAAAAGCATATCTTGCTTGATAAATCAATTATACTTTAATATATTAATTATAAATTGCGTGTCCATGCCTTTTTTTGGGTCATGTGCAATGGGTATGACTGTGCTGATGAGGGGTAAATACATGTCACTCAAAAGCATGTAGCGCCTTTTTGGCTTAACCGCCTGGTGGGAGAATAGAACCCCTGTGTGTATAGGTACATCATGGTTATCTTACAGTAAGAGCAAGAATTATTTCTTAATCATTGTGCTTTGTAAAATTCAAAGAGTATATAGCTTGGCTTGTATATTGAATGTAATTGACCACCAGTCAGAATTCTCTACGTTTATGATTGTCACGCCTCCCCCAGGGAGGCAACGCACACAGCAAGGACCAATAAGCATCCGTTAAGCTAACTACTTAAACCGCACTTAGGCATTAGTCCATTGCAAAGTATTGTTGCCATGCACGTACTGAGTGCTTCCTCTCTATCTTTCCCACAGTTACGTTCGGTCCTTCTTGCCCTCCATAAATGCTATTACTGTGAAGAGAAGGGAACCCCTTCTCCTGATTCCCTCTGCCCTAGAACAGCTTAGAGCTGTGCAAATCTTTACTAATTTGGACTTGAGAAGTGCTTACAACCTGATTCGAATAAAGGAGGGAGATGAGTGGAAGACGTGTTCATCACCACAACTGGTCAATACGAGTAGCTCGTGATGGCTTATGGGCTTGCTAACAGCCAGTCAGCGTTATAGTCCTTCATCAACAAGGTATTACATGATATGTTACATCACTTCGATATCGCCTACATTGAAGATATCATTTATTCTGAAACAGAGGAGTAACGTGTCAAACAGGTACGACAAGTACTTCAACGTCTCCGGGAGAACCAGCTCTACGTGAAAGGTGAGAAATGTGAATTTCAAATGCACCACGTTGAGATTCCTCAGGTACGTTATTTCTCCTGGAGGGGTCTCTATGGATCCAGAAAAGGTCAAGGCAGTACATGATTGGCCCCAACCCCAGACCCTTAAGGCTCTCCAGCGTTTTCTAGGCTTTGCTAACTTTTATAGACGGTTTATTCAAGGGTTTAGCACCGTGGCAGCGCCCCTGACAGATCTAGTCAAGAAAGGGACCACAATGCTCCAGTGGACATCTGAGGCACACCAGGCCTTTGGTAAAACAGCGCTTCTGCTCCGCCCCTATCCTGAAACAACCAAATCCCTCAACTACCTTTCCAGGTAGAGGTAGATACCTTCGAGGTAGGTATCGGAACCGCGCTCTCCCAGAAAGATCCCCGGACAGGTAAGGCTCACCCCTGTGCGTTCTTGTAAAAAAAACTCACGGATGCTGAATGCAATTATGACATGGGAAATCAGGAATTGCTGGCTATAAAAGTGGCATTGGAATGGAGGTATTGGTTTAGAGGGGGCTGTGCACCCGTTCCAGGTGTTGACGGATCATCGCAACTTGCAATATCTGCAAGAGGCCAGGCGCTTAAACGCCTGACAGGCCCGCTGGGTACTGTTCTTTACCCGGTTCCTTTTTCAGGTCACCTATCTCCCCGGCTCCAAGAACACCAAAGCGGATGCTTTATCCTGGTGCTTTCCTGCACCAAGGAATCCTGAGCCAATGGCTCGAATTTTGCCACCGTCCTGCGTGGTGGGTCCCATCATCTGGGATGTAGAACAGCGTCTCTTGGAAGGTAACCGGAAAGCTCCCCCACCTCCTGAATGTCCTCCAGGAAAAACTTATGTCCTCTCACAGCTGCGGAATGACATCCTTCAATGGGTGCACACCTCCCTGGGATCTGGACATCCGGGGGTTAAAGCCACCATCAGACTCCTAGGAAGACATTACTGGTGGCTAGGGTGGCGAAAAGAGACTGAAAGGTACGTGCTATCATGTCCTCTGTGTGCTCAGAATAAGACCCTTACAGGCATGCCCTCTGGGCTTTTACATCCACTTCCAGTGCCCACACATCACTGGTCCCACATTGCTATGGACTTTATCACCGACCTGCCCCCCTCTCGAGGTAACTATTTTGGTACCATTATTTTGACCTTAGTAGATAATTTTTCTAAGATGTGTCGCCTTATCCACCTGCCCAAACAGCCATCCTCCTTAGTATTAGCCGATCTGCTGCTTCAAGGAGTATTTCAGTATTATGGATTATCCGAAGACATAGTCTCAGACCGGGGCCCTCAGTTTACCGGGGCCCTCTCGGGTCTTTAGGGCTATGTGTACTAGGCTAAACATCTCCCTAAGTCTCTCTTCAGCCTGTCATCCCCAACTAATGGCCAGACAGAGAGGACAAACCAAGAAGTGGGGAAGATGCTCCGAATCATGTGTGGTTCTTGGCCCCAGGAGTGGTCCCGCTTTTTACCCTGGGCAGAGTATGCCCACAACTCCTTGCCCCATCCCGTTACTGGTTTGACTCCCTTTCAGTTTGACTCGGCTTTCAACCTCCATTGTTTCCCTGGAGTCCCTCTCCCACAGATGTCCCCGCCCTGGAGGACTGGTATCGGCGTAGTCGTCAAGTATGTGATCGTTCCCGGCTTCTATTGGAATAACCGGCGTTGCGTACGAAAATAATTCCTGTCATGCCTTCCCCAGGGAGGTAACGCACATAGCAAGGACTAATAAGCATCCATTAAGCTAACTACTTAAACCGCACTAAACGTACTCTCTATCTTTCCCACAGTTACATTTGGTCCTTCTTGCCCTTCCTGAGTCTCCCGTGCGTTCTACCTGCCCACCTGCCCTTCCCATAGGTCCTAGTGTTATTCTCCCACTGTGTGTCTGCGTCCACGGATTGACTCAACAGCTTTTCGACCCTTGGCTTCCCATTTGACTACGATCTCGTCTCACGACTCGGCACAAGGCGCACGGCTTGGACGGCTACGGATTACGACCCCAGAACAGCTCACGACTCCTCTCTTTGTCATATCCAATAAACTTGGTTGCCTTGGTTCCCTGAAATTTTTGAAATGGTACTTTTTAAGTGTAAATTCGTGGGAGAACATTTTAAAACAAATTTGAGGAAGCACTTCTTTACAAAGCGTGTACTTAGAGTATGGAATAATCTTCCAGCTAGTGTAGTGGAAGCTAAAACCCTGGGTTCTTTTAAATCAGAGCTAGATAAGATTTTAACAACTCAGCTATTAGTTAATTTCTCCCCAAATGAGCTTGATGGGCTGAATGGTCTCCTTTCGTTTGTAAATTTCTTATGTTCTTCAGATTCTGCAGGTCCCATCCTGCTCTTCTTTTAGGCATACGGACAAGAATGATGTGTGGGGTCAGAGGGCAAGGTCATCCATTTTATCCCTGGAAAATGTTAAGAACCTTCCCCACCGGCAATGTAACTAATCTGCCAATCACAGGATTCCCTCCAGTGACATTTTGACTACAGACAATAATACCATAAAGGGCTGATTTACTACATTTATGCTTTCACTTAAAAACTTGACGCCCTTGTGTAGTGTAGCAGTTTAGCGATCCATTCCCATATAAATTTACAGGTTTGACTCCTGTGGTCACCAGAGTAATCATGTCACGTTTGGACCTTAAACTCTTAAACTGGTCCAGAGGCACTATACACTGGCTAACATAGCTGTCAAGTCTCCCGCTTTGGCCAGGAAACTATCGCATTTTTCCACTCTTTCCCGCCGTCTTCCCATATTAGTATTTTCCCGTAAATCTCCCGTATTATCATTTTTAAAAATTCCTCTGCCTTAGGGCTGCAACAATTCATCGAGTAATTCGATTAAATCGATTACAAAAAAAATCATTGATGCAAATTCGATGCTTCGTGTAATCCGCACGACTATGTACCTCTTAGTGATCAGCGTGTTTCACTCTGAGGATTATTACTGTCGCACAGTGTGCTTACACTGTGTTACGCATAGCAGGTTTGATTCGTTGGCGCGTTGGTGGAAGACAAAATAGCGAGGAAATTCAGAGAAAAAGATGAAAAATGTCTAAAGTTTGGGACCATTTCACAAAGAAGAAAAGCGAAAATACCGTCCATTGTAAAAAATGAATTAGCTTACCACAATAGCACAATGTCAATGATTCAACATCTCAACAGAAAGCACCCAATCTATACATCTATTCCACAGAGTGGAACCAATACAAGGGAAGCCTGAGCATTTCACATTTGCGGCTAAACAAAGACCTGTGATAGAAACGTATTTATGGACATATGTGTGAATAAAAAAGTATACCAAGATTCAGCCCAAGCAGCTCCTATTTTTCCTCAACAAAAACACTGATAATACAACAGCAGTGAAAATGATATGTTCAAGAAAGTGTTATCTTTAAAATAAAAAACAAATACAGTGGTACCTCGGTTCTCGAACTTAATCTGTTCTGGACTCTGGATCGAATCCTAAAAAGTTAGAGTTCTGATCGAATTTTTCCCATAAGAAATAATGGAAAACCAATTAATTGGTTCCCGGCCCCCAAAAAATTACACCTAAATATGTTTTTTTTCCTTTTTTTTCTTTTTTTAGCACAAAATGAACAAGATAAAACAAGAGCATTTTTTTCTTAATGGCTTCCAAAATTATAAAGATCTTATCCCAGCATTACCCCTGTCTGCTCCTTCCGTGTGCCACGCCCCCTCGTTAACCTCGTGTGGGATCCCCATATGATCAGCTGTTTTGGTTGTTGTCATTAGTCCTCTGTATTAAGTCCGCGTTTTAGTTTGTTTCCCCAGTCTGGTCATTGGGTGCTTTCAACTTGCTTACAGCACTGGCTTACAACGCATTCTGATCCTGACCCAATGCATTACGGTTAGATGCATTGTGACCTCTCACCCTGCACAAACTGGAACCGCCTCCATGACGACACACCTTTGCCCTTATTGCTGACGAGTTTAGTTACGCGCATGATGTTTGTATCCCTGGCAGTTCCTATGCGTAATCTGCTATTCCTCTAGAATATCACGTAAAGCAGTGAGAACTGGTTTTCAGTTAATTTACCTGGTAAAATAAAGTTTAAATAAATGACATAAATGCTCTATTATTATATGTAAGTTAATGGTTTATTTATTGTTAATTACTGTAATGTTGCGCTGCTTTATTTGGTTAATCGTCCAGTTTGTGAAGAAGGCATTCAAGTAAGAATTGCATTGTAGTATGACTCATTTCCTGGTGCGTACAATTTACATTAGGTCAGGTTCATGGTTTGACTTCTGATATTCAGATCGAATTCTAGGTCAAACTGGTTTGTTCGACTTGCAAGAAATTCGAGTTCTAGTGAGTTTGAGAACAGAGGTACCATTGTTGGTACATAAATGCACTAAGAGTTTAGTTCTTTTGTCAGTTGTTGTGTGGAGTTGAATCATTAAAAATGTTCCTAAGAAGTAAACCCATGAGTTGTTCATTTTAAGAGACCTGTCTATTTTTTCTACTTTGAATAGTTACTATTGCTCTTTAATAAAACAAAAGTATTTCTAATCCGATTACTCGATGGAATAATTGATAGAATACTCGATTACTAAAATAATCGATAGCTGCAGCCCTGCTCTGCCTCTCCAAACTGAACTGTCAGTAGCCTCGCGAGAACTGCCACCTGCAGTAGTCTGCTGGTCATTTACAGCATTAACCAGGTAATAAATGCAGAGGTTAAAATGGCAATGCTGTGTGCCAAAATCAATGTTACTTTCATCTTCTGTGATGACTTCAACAAGGATACAAAGTCTGCAACAAATCTGTATAATACGTCATTAGGGAATGTCAGAGAGCCACATCAGTGAACATGAGAAATTAAAAGAAAATGTGCAATGAAAATAAAATGTAAATGACACGTGGTTATTTTAGATTTTTTATACGGCTGTCTTATATATTTGTGTGGCTGTAAGAGAAAAAAAAAATTGTATTACATTTGCTCTATTCTATCAATTTATTTTTGATTTGGACAGATATTTTTTGTTTTTGTATATTGAACTGTTTATGTGTATTTGCAAGGTAATTCCATTTTAATTAAAAAGATTTCTAAAAAAGTTCTTGCATCATCGTTTTTGGTTTTGATGATGTTCAATCAGCTAAGCTTCTGTGCCCATGACTAGAAGATCATCAGTTTGAGCTTGGCCTCAGTAGAATAATCACTTCAGGAAAGGCTCTCAACCCTCAGCTCCATGGGGACCTCTGCAGGGGGTCACCCTTCGCTGCCAAGCTTGTTATCATCAACATCTGTGTCACCGAGAGCAAGATAGGATAGGTAAAAAAGAAATTTCAATAAAGCAGCATCATTTCAAATTATACACACCTCCCAGAGCTAAGAAATGTTTTATTATAGTTTATTATTGTAGCCACTTGGTTCAACTATAACTCAGTGGAGATATCAAAATGAATACTTTCTCAAGTAATAAAATTGAGAAAGTGAGTTTAGTGTAGTTTCAAAATTATCCCCCAGATACCTTTTTGAGGCTCAAAAAGAATTTGAACACTTTCCTCATGTAAAGGACCAAGTAACATGTCTGTATACAAATAGTACACATAAGTATATATTTTATTACAAATAATCAGCTTGTTATCCTAACCCGTTGCTGTTTTTAAATAACCAAATGTAGTAAAAAAAAAAAAACAGTTTGTGAGATAATCTTTGACCTTGACCCAAAGAGACCTACGCGAAATTTTCATACCATGAAAAATTACTCTTTTTGAGCTTTCCATATAGGTATAGTTAACCCACATAGTTTTATTAGTTAAAAAAGAGAACAACAGGTACAGCTCAAAATCGCAAAATTAAAATGTTCAAGAACAGAAGTACCAAAACATAGAAAACACATGAAAGTATACATGGCAAACATAATTACTTTTACTAATTATTATATTTTATGTCATTGCTGTTTTTTTTTATGTGTAGAACATAATTTGGTTGAAGCATGGCACTACAGCTAAAACCAAAACACAAAGGAAAATGGAGTTTTCTGGGGAAACACTTACATTTTCCTGTGAAAATATCCACCATGGTACACAAAATGACAGCAAAATGATTTCTTCTATAGATGACACATCAAATGTTGCATTCATTCATTCTGAATACCATGACATCTTTATAACAATGATACAGTATATATTTTGCATGTTAAAATGTTATGTGCATTTGATATTGAAAGATTAAGCTGCATTATTAAAAGGTGTACTTACACTGTGTATAAAAATGTGTTTTAATTCAATTTTTTTTAAATTCTGCTTCCATAAATTCTGCAAATTCATTCTCACCCGCAATTCAAATTAAACTGGAATTTCAGGGCCATTCAATTCGATTCAGAATGGTGCGCAACAGTAATTCCATCGTACCTTATAGAAACGGCAAATAAATAAAGTATAATCCTATAAAAACCGACAGAGGGCGCTATATAATTGATTTTTCTTAAGCCTGAACGCGACGTCCCCATGTCGTGGGACTTCCTCCGGGCATTCCGGTTTTCCTCCACAGTCCAAAGACATGCTGAGGCTAATTGGAGTTACTAAATTACCCACAGGTGTGCATGTGTGAGTGAATGGTGTGTGAGTGTGCCCTGCGATGGGCTGGGCCCCCGTCCTGGGTTGTACCCCGCCTCGTGCCCGCAGCTTCCGGGATAGGCTCCGGACCCTCCGCGACCCAGGATAAGCGATTTGGAAAATGGATGGATGGATTAATGCAACGCTTATTATATATCATTAACTCCAAGTCCTGCTTATAATGACTCAAAACCGAATAAAACGAGCGTTTTGTTAAATGTCGTATACATTTACGTTTCTTGTGCAAAAGATCACAACAATATTATTGCTAATAATATTGACACGATTTACGGAGCCGAAAGCATCTACATATTTTCGCCGAAGCACACTGTTTTAAAAATATCTACATAATTATATCGGTTTAACCGTTAAAAAAAACATGCTGTAATAATTTAAAATAATGTATTATTCATAATATTATCAACACCACTACTACTAATAATATCAATAACAAATAATAATAATCATTAATAATATTTTTATTATTGGTAATTTTGTCATTACTACATGGCAATCTAAGGAACCTGAATCATTTTATCGAGTCTTACTGCCTCCAAGCGTCATGCTGGAGATTTTGCTCCACGAGGCCGACCAAAAGATATCACACTTCGGTATTTTCCGACACGAAGTCCGGAGATCTCCGAGTCACGTCGGGTCGTACTGACGTCACCCTGAGGGCGCTCGTCGGCGCGCGCGAGTCGGGCCGAGCGGAGCGGGGGCGAAGAAGAGGAGGGTAGGAGCTCGAGAACGGAGGATGGGAGGAAGATTAGAGTGAGAGAAGGAGAGACGGAGAGAAATTGCTGTGTGTATGTCCAAAAGACTGTGAACCAGAGCTGAGTGAGCCCGCATCGATCCGCATTTTAACTCATCCAAACTTTAAACTCCTTCATCTTTTTTTTTAACTCGCCGTAGCTTGGCTTCAGTGCCGGGTCCCGGGCTTTTGTTTCGCAGCCGGGTCGAGCAACAATAAAGAAGGGGGGCAAGATAAACTAGCTGCACGTCATTTTTGTTTTCTTCTTTTTTTTCGAGCGGGAGAGAGTACGCTCAGGGACCGGTAGAATGGCGGCCAACATGTACAGGGTCGGAGGTAAGTGCTGCTTTATTTTAGGAACCTGCGCTAGCAGGCTGGCTAATGTCTATTTCCGCGTATTTAACCCCCACCCCCTCGTCACGCCGTCGCCGTAACTTTAACTAGCTGCTCCCCTCCGCACACAAGGCAGGCGGTCCACCGTTTCGGTTCTCTGGTTTAGGCCGGGTTATCCGCTGCCAGGTCCATCTTATTCGGGGAAAGAAAGAATACCGGCAAATAGCCGGTTAGCCATAATGCACAAGTCATTTGAAGGAATGGCGGGGGGTCAAGTTTTTAAGTGAAATGTACCATCGGTGGCTGCATTACGATTGTGTACGCTTCGTGCGTTGAGACTTTGTTGAGCTTGGCAGACTGTTTCTTAAAGGAATTTGACTTGTCTTTCAGTTAGTCAGCGCTGCAGGACAACACAATGAATGTTTATTTATTTATTACAATTATTTAAAATGCAGCACCTGTACCGGCTAGCTGCGGTAGGACGAGGGCTGGGCACTTAAACCCCAGAGTGGATTGATATTTTTTATGATTCAGTGAAGTCCCCCAGGATCCAGTGTGCTTTGTCCTTTCGATGCACGCTGATGTCGGTGTTGGGGTCGGCGCATCCCAGAGATGCCGGATACACTTTAAGCGGAGGACGGCGCTTCCCGGACTATCACTATGGAGGGTTATGTAGGTCACAGCAGTTAGACGGTGGGGGTGGGGGTACCTGAAGGTAGAAGTCACAGAGCTAAATGCCAAAGTTATGCAGTCTTAGGTCGGCGTGGTGCTGACATGTCTTTTGTTTGTACCGCGTAGTGAAGTACGCCGCGCTGTTTTTTTTTTTAACGCGGACTCTCCGCTTTGCTGTCAATGGTCGGGAGCGTTCATCATGAATATGGTAGTGCGTGACATCAGATCGGTTTTTATTTCAGGGTCATGCTTGGGATGATGAGTGTCAGGACAGGTGTCCGACAAATAAACTTTGTTTTGATGAAGCTTTTGCACTTAATTATGAGGCATGTAGTGATTGTCAGAAAGTCTTTGCCGAGCATTTAATAACAGCCTTGCCATGGCCAGCATTACTTTTCTGCTAAAACTTGTACTGGGCCTTCTTTTAACCTCCAAATGCACCTTACACGCCAACTGTTTCCCATTGAAAATTAATTTACGTACATTCATATACCGTGGTGCTTTTACCTCGGGGCCAGGCTGCTCGTGTGTTGTTTTCATTATTGGTACATGGCATGCCTTTTAAAGAGAACTATGAGTTTGCAGACGTATTTTATACTGACATCTAGGTTCAAATTAATTTCACGTTTACGGAATTGTAAACGTGTGGCGCGTTTAAATGGAAGTGCTGAAAGCTGTCTTAAGTCGACTTGCCTACCTATGGGGGGGGGGTCAGTTTTGAGTCCGTGCTCGGCGTAGAGGGCGCGTGTGCGCGACGCCGCGTGCCAGACCGGGACTCCGTGGGAGGGCCGGCGTGCGCGCTGCCGTCGGCCAGCACGATACTCCCTGGGAAAGCCAGAGTACGCGCTTGACAGGCTATTGTGCTACGCTGTCCCCTTTGCCGCCTGCTTGGAGCAGAAAACGGCTTATAAAGCCCTAAAGCAGACGCAGCTAATATTCCAGTTGTAGTCTAGAATCTCTCATACAGGGAGCCACTAGAACTGGGTGGCAAAGTGCTCGCTAGTTGTACCTGGCTAGTTGAGCTTGATAGAGTTTGTAATGAAACCAGTTCTTGGGTTCTTTTTCCCCGTAAGTAGTTGTTTTGTTTCTGTGTCTGTGGTGATGGGATTAGGTAGTTATGAATTAAAAAGCCGAATGGCCATACATCAAATGAACCTTTTTGCAGTAACCTTTGTGTCCTATGTTCCTTGAGTTGATTTGATATGCAGAACTGGAAATGTCTTTCCGTTCACATTAGGCACAGGCCAGAAGGATAACGTTTTGGGGTATGATGTTAGCTGTTCTGATTGCAGATACAGAGGTTTTGCTCTGTGGGTGAAAACTCAACAGAATAGGCTCACTACTCAAGTGCTAAAGTTGTTCCTCTGGTTTTGTTGCTATTAGACTGTTTAGTGTATAAAGACAAGCTTGCTAGGAAGAGCAACGGCATCTACAACATGTTCATTGCATCATGAGTCCTGTTTCTGCTGTATCACAAGTATCTCAGAGGTTTCATACAGGGCTGGTTGTCTGCTCTTGTTTATTTTCTGCCGGCTGTGAGCAGCAGGGCCCGAGGTGGCCTTATCAGGGAACTTGTGACTGCTGTGACTCAACAAATGCCCCTGCTCCTCCAGCGCTTGCAGACACAGGGGGAGGTGTGCAGTTAGTTTTTCCAGTGCTTCTTGTCTGAGTAAGTTGTATGTGGCTGACATGCAGACACAGGTTCTGAAAAGTTCCCAAGGAGTGTTCATAGGACCTTTCTTGAGCAAGTCTTCTGAGCGAGTGGACCAAATTTTGCTGCATTGAACATTGCTGTAGTTGGAGTAGCCTGGTTCTGTAGAATATATATGTTTATAGTAGGGATGGAGCCGAACCCGAATACGGTATTTGGAAAGGCACAAATAACGCGTTTTTTACGAATACTTATTTCGAACAAATACTTGAAAAAATATTTGTATTCTGGAACACAAAAAACTTTATATCAAAAACCTGCGTTTCCTCGTGAGACCGCAGTGCATGCCCGGATGAGTGAGTGACGTTCAGGAGTCGGGGGGGAGTAAAAGAGGTGATTGACACAGGCTGTTCCACACAGCGACAGAGAAGGCTCGGCTGAGCGAAAAAAGACTTAACTGCATCAATATTTTTGTATAATAAATTTTTGTACCTTAACTGGGTTCCGGAGGCAGTTTATAACTTTTAGGAAGCGGAGTTTGATCGGGAGATTATAACATTATGCTGCATTATTGACGCCTGCAGTCGGGTGCTCTCATGTTCGCTCTGTTTACGGAGCTCTGTTAGCACGGTAATTTACACAATAGGCTGTTGACAGAGTAACGTTTGGTTAAAAAGGTTAAAACAATGCTTGTGTTATTGTGTCGAATTGTATGCACTTGTGGGAGTTATATGGTACGTTTAAGTTACTTTTCCTCCCTCTTAACAAAAACAGAGTATTTGTATTCGAGTAAAATTCAAAATAGGCATAAAATCCTGTTTTTTAGGTTACACTTCTAATTTACGTCATAGTGTAAATATTATTTAATTATATCTTTTGGAGTTTAATTATATGGATATACTTAAAGAATACTTACACTATAACGTAAATACAATTAACGAATACAAATACTTTTCCCCCATCAACAGATACAGATACAAATACCAGCTGCTTTGCACACCCCTAGTATATAGAGGTGCAATGATTATTCGAAATTGTTGACAAAAATCAACAATAATAGTCGCCGATTAATTTGATTGTTGATAATTGTCGCAAGACGTATTTTTAAAGGGAGTGAGACGTTTTACTTCCTTTCTACCTGTGCAATACTACTGCTTTCCAATAGACTTCACCAATACACCACACTGGTGAGATTCGCTCTTGCTCAATAGCATTCAGCTCCAGGTAGAATAATGGCGGCCACAAATCAGGCATCATTGCATATTAAACGCACTAAAGTCTGGGACACATGGGTTAAAGTTCTCCTTTGCTGTGACAGATTTCCATCAACTGAGTGCAGTAAAGGTTAATAATGAAATTTATGTATATCCAAAGGAAAAATTGGGGGTGGCTGGAAAGGCTGTATTTCTTTTATTTAATTATGATTTAATTATTCTTCCTAAAAATAAAAATACACATTATGGTTTCGGCAGTTCGCTTAAACATTGACAGCTGCGGAGTAGCCTACAGGCTGCAAGCTATTTCCCGACGGGTGTTTAAGATGCCAAAATGGTCTGGATCGGCGCCGATACCGATCCGAATTTCTGATACAATTTTTGTTATCAGGGCTGCGTGCAGCTGGTACGCAAGTACGCATTCACCTTTAAAGGCGATACGTGTGGCAATCCATTGCTGTGACAATGCAAATGCGTACGTATTCTATGTGCATTTCCGCTTATACGACAAGAAATTATGATGCATTTTAACCTGCACATGCTGTTTCTTACTTCATTTGCCATATAGAGGTTAAAATGCATGGTAATTTCTTGTCTTATCGGGTATTTATATAGCCTATATGTTTACAAATAAATTTTAAAGCAGGCGGAAAAATCCCAAGATCCAGACCCAAAATGAGGGAAATTTAGAGCAGCTTCCCATTGCCATTCCTCTGTTAACAGCAAGAAAACAGACTTAAAAGGTGCTGTTATTTATTTATTTTTAACAGAGCATAAGCTCTCGCAACACTTGCGACTTCGGAGCCACTGTCCTGAATCTTGAGCTTCGGAGTTTTGGCTTCTTTATTTATTTAAGCAAATGGGTTTTTCGACCTTTTTTATATATTAGTGAATGAGACACTTCATGACACACCACTGACTTCCAAACATAAATACGTTCTATTCCAATCTTTTTTGAAAATGCAAAATATACTACTACCCTATTATTATGCCCTATATTATTATTATTATTAAGAAGAAGAAGATACGCCAGGCAACAGGAATCCCATGCCATTCACCCTTTTGCAGATCTCGTCTTTGTTTTGAGACATTAAAAGCCTTTGAGACTGATGTGGCATTAAATGCTGGGGAATTATTATCTCCTTACTATGAAATCTAGCAGCTTAAACACCCGTTGGGAAATAGCTTGCAGCCTGTAGGCTATTTCGCAGCTGTCAATGTTTAAGCGAACTGCGGAAACCATAATGTTTATTTTTATTTTTAGGAAGAATAATTAAATTGTAATTAAATAAAAGAAATACAGCCCCCCCCCCATTTTTCTACATAATGCACATAAAATACGTTCGCATTTGCACTGTCACAGCAATGGATTGCTGCACGTATCGCTTTGAAAGCTGAATGCATATACGGATCGGTATAGGCGCCGATCCAGACCTATTTGACGGATCGGGTATCGGCAACGTGTGACCAATCCACGTCCTATACTTACTTATTTAGTTTTTGGCAATCTCTAAAAAGTTAAATCTATTTGAACAATCAATCACACTAGAGCTCTTTCCCATTTTGCATGTTTTTTTTGCGACATTTAAGTCGAACAATAACCTCATGCTAAATGTAAAAGCTGGTAGCTAAATAGGAGCCATTTAATAATTATGCAGTTTATAATCTGATTAGTCAACTAATTGTTTTAACAGTCGATGACTAGTCGACTATTAAAATAGTCGTTAGTTGCAGCCCTAATGAGCCGTTGACTCATGCTAAATGTAAAGTGTTTTTGAATGTCAGAACAATAAAAAGTTCATCTCAGTATAATTTTCCTGTGCACTAAAATATATTTGGACAAGTTCAGCGTTTGTTTTATTAATTTTATTTTGGTTTCAATTCATTTTCATTAAGTGTATAGGTTTCATAATTATGAATCAATAAATACAATGTTCCTGCAGTAATCATGGTAAATAATCATGATCTCAATATTGGTCAAAATTAATTGTGATAGTGATTTTTGCCATAATTGAGCAGCTCTGACACTATATTGCCAAAAGTATTGGGACACCGGCCTTTACACACACATGAATATTGACATCCCATTCTTAATACATAGGCTTTAATATGGAGTTGGGCCACTGTTTGGAGCTATAATAGCCTCAACTCTTCTGGGAAGGCTGTCCTCAAGGTTTAGTAGTGTGTTTGGTCGAAAATTCCTATATTCTTCCAGGAGAGCATTTGTGAGGTCAGGCACTGATGTTGGGCGAGAAGGCTTAGCTCGCAGTCTCCACTCTAATTCATCCCAAAGGTGTTCTATTTGGTTTAGGTCCGCGCTCTGTGCAGGCCAGTGAAGTTCCTCCACACCAGAATGGTGCACAGTCATGTTTGAACAGAAAAGGGCCATCCCTAAATTGTTCCCACATAGTTGGGAGCATGAAATTGCTGCAGCATTAAGAGTTTCTTTCACTGGAACTAAGGGGCCAAACTCAACCCCTGAAAAACAACCCCACACCATAATTCCCCCTTCACTAAACTTTACACTTGGCACAATGCAGTCAGAGTAGTATCATTCTTCTGGCCACTGCCAAACCCAAACTCGTCCGTCGGATTGCCAGACGGAAGCATGATTTGTCATTCTAGAAAACAATTGTAGTGGCAGTATGCTTTACACTATTGGATCCAGTGGCTTGGATGCAGCTGCTCAGCCATGGAAACCCATTCTGTGTAAATGGTAAATGGACTGCATTTATATAGCGCTTTTTTTCTACTCTTACGATTACCCAAAGTCCTTTGCAATTTATGGCTCACATTCACGCACTTCTTTACGCACTGTTCTTGAGGTAATCTGAAGGCCACATGAAGTTTGGAGGTGTGTAGCTGTTGACTCTGCAGACAATTGGTGACTTCGGCACACTGTGCGCCTCAGCATGCATTGTCCCCGCTCTGTGATTTTATGTGGCCTACCACTTCATGGCTGCATTTCTGTTGTTCTTAATTGCTTCCACTTTGTTATAATACTTCCGACAGTTGACCATGGAATATTTAGTAGAGAGGAAATTTCACAAATGGACTTATTGCACAGGTTGCATTCCGTCGCGGTACCATTCTTGAATTCACTAAGCTCCTGAGAGCGACCCATTCTTTCGCAAATGTTTGCAGTCTGCATGCCCAGGTGCTTCATTTTATACACCTGTGGCTATGGAAGTGATTGGAACACGTGAATTCAATGATTGGAGGGATGCCCCAATACTTTTTCCAATTGTGTGTGTGTGTGTGTGTGCACTAGAGATGTAACTGTACACAAAATCATGGTTCAGTATGAAACAAGCTAGAGTTATAACACTCACTGCAAATGTTCAGTTGCAGCCAGTTTTGATGATGTCTTCTGGGGAAAACCAAAAAGCAGGTTAAAGTAAATTTTTTTATGATCAGAATTTTTCTTACAGTGTCTAAACTGTTTGCATGAAGTATTGTGAAGTTGTATCATTTGAATCTGCAGTTTCTTAGCTTTTAACAGACTTAGCTGCCATGTTTCAAAGCTAATGTGCCAAGCTAGACTAGCCAGTTTAAAAGTGACTGGCCGTGTGTGGGGCCAGTTGCAACGTTTTGTTGCAACCATCTCCACACTGTATTGCAACTCTCCCTCATGACAATAATAATTAAAATTATATATATATATATAATGTGGTTTTATTGGCTTGAAAATGAATACATTTCAATAGTCAGATGCTTCCTCCTCTATATAGCTTAACTTGCTCTTTGAAAAAGTCAGACTCAGCTGCAATATTTTCCAAATTATATGTCCTGTTTTTTT
>JABFEA020000002.1:16155684-16179926 GCA_019775915.2 Cyphomyrus plagiostoma
CGAGGGAACAGAAGGGCCCAGACCAACAGGAGGGACAAAAGGGCCGGGAGTGAAAGGGGGAACGAAGGGGCCAGGAGAGAACGAGGGAACAAAAGGAGGCGGGACAAACGAAGGAGGGGCAAAAGGCGCCCGAAGGCCCCCAGGCAGAGGACAGGCAGAGGACGGGCAGCGACCAGAGGGGCCGCAGGCCAGGGGGAGCCAGGAGCAGGAGGGGGCCCCACAGGGGCCACGGGGATGGGTCGAGGAAACCCTGGAGGGGCCCAGGAGGGAGCCGGTGGGAACACCGGCGGAGGCGGGCAGGAGAGGGGAGCCGGAGACGGCGAAGGCACCGCCGGAGCCCGGAAAGGCGACGTCTGACGCCCAGGCGGAGCAGGGGGGCCCGGAGGCGGCCGATGAGGATCCAGAGGGGGGCCAGAGGACCGGCACCGGAGGGGAACCCGGCGGCGACTGGCGACCACGGGCCGGAGGACCCGCAGGCAGCCACCGGGTGACGGCCAAGGGCCGCACGGGCGCGGCAGAGAGTGGGACGGGAGGGACCTGGACCCTCCTATGGTGCCCCCTACCCTTCCGGGACACTGAGAGACGTGGGCCCCGTTGGGCTCCACCCCTCTGGGGCACTGTCAGTTGCTCCGGGTGTCCTCCCGGATCCGGCGCGTGGAGCAACCAGATCCCCGAGGGGTCCCACTGGAGCTCCTCCTCCTCTGCCACAAGGGGAGGAGCGAGGGTGTCATCCGAGACCTCCTCGGGGACACCATGTCCTGGGCCGGACAAGTCCCGGACTGCTGTGGCTGCAGTCTCGTGCGGAACAGGCACTGGGAGGGCTGCGGGACGAGCGGGGACTGGGAGGGCTGCAGGCGGGGCCGCGGGATGAGCAAGAACTGGGAGGGCCGCGGGCTGTTCCGTAGGGGGCCACAACCCCCCCCAAAGCCGCGCACTCCGGGCGCGTCCCTAGAGGGGCGTGGCGTAGCAGCCGCGGGTGTGGCAGCCTCAGGGGCGGCTGCGGGCTGGACCGCGGGCTTGGCTGCGCACGGAGGCGCCTCGCAGCCCATCTCCTGCAGCGCAAGCGGCGGCAGGTCCGGTGCCGGCCGCTCGGGCATCGCCCCTTTAAGAGCCCTGGAGGTCCGGGGAATAGCGTCCCTTACCGGGCTAATCCACCGCCCGGCAAGGCGCTCTGGCCGGAAGAGGTAAACTTCCAACGGAGGTTTCCGTTCCCCGTGGAGGCACTTCCAAATCGTGGCGGCCTCCGCCAAAGTGAGCGGGGAGTCCCCTTGCTCTTCGTCGCTCTCCCCGGCCGGGACGAGCGAGCATGCGCCCAGAGCGAGCGTGGGAGCTGCCGACGTCCGCTTGCCGGCTTTCCTCCGCTTTCTGCTTTTCCTACCGCCGGCGGAAAGCGAAGTCAGCTCCCTTAGCCGCTGGTGCAGGCCACAGAGGTAGCGGTGTACCCGCTGCAGCGGGTACTGCTGTCCAGGAGGGCGCTCCTCCTCCAGGAGCTCCCAGCCCCGGGTAGCCAGCTCCAGGGCCAACGGATTGTCCTGTACCTCCGGTTGGGCGAGCCAGAACACGCAGGCTTGCAGCAGTTCCAGCCGATGGCGTCTGTCCTGCTGTTGCGTGTCGTTCGGGAGACGCAGCATACTGTTGTGGTGCGCGGTGTGCAGGACGGCGAGAGAGGGAGTTCCAGGCAAGCGATCGGGAAAACAGGGTTTATTTCGCAACACCACGACACCACAACGTTTATGCCGCGTCTGCCGGAACAGACGCTGACGCAGACCTAAATACACAAAACAAGGCACGAGACAGGCGTGCGGCAACGCCCCACAGGTGGACACACTAGGCAATCTCAGGAGGTAAACGAGGTGGGCGTGGCACACGAGAGGAGCGGACGTCGCTGGACGTAACACATACTATTTGTTTCCGTAATTTAGTTAGAGACACTACCTGCTGAATTTTCACTGCATTTTCTAACAACCCATGCTTGAATTTTGAGCAAGGAGTGCAGTTCATCAACCAGCAGAATAGTCAATTAGAGAGCTTCATTCACTCGATTTTTAGTTGACCTATTCTCCTTTTCCACTCTTTCATTTAGTTTAAGGTTCTTATTTGCATCCAAATAATTTAGGCACTGGTAATGGACTAAATTACTAATCCTTTGGTAGTAAGAGGAATGTTAGTGAGCCACAGGGAGTACATTACCTGCTTGCTCTGATTGTGAGAAGTCATTATGTGATGACAAATTTTATTCTTCTGACATAATTTAGGGCTTGTTGCAATGTGCTAAAAGGTGGTGTCATAGTTGCATTCTTGTCATTTGCCCAGTAAGGTTCTGTTTAGAGGATGATAGTTGAATGGAACATTCAGAAGAAATTGCCAGCCCTGTGCCAGATCCCAGTGGCCTAAAAGAGAATGTGAAATTCCTGCAAATGCGAAAATCCACAAATAATATTTTGGCAGCTCTAACCCCAACCCGTAACATTCTGCTAGCCTCAGTGATGACATGGTCTTTATTGCCAATTTCTAAAAAAACAGTACTGTGTTGTACACTTTGTCATTTCCTATGTAGACCTTATAACAGGGGTGTCCAATCTTATCCGCAAAGGGCTGGTTTGTATGTGAGATGTTGTTGCAACTCCCTAATTTGAGGACTGATTGGCTGAAGAGTCCTCACACCTGGGTTTGAACAGCTGACCAAAAAATCGGCATACACACTGGCCCTTTGTGGATAGGATTGGACACCCCTGCCTTATAATATAAAAACCATCTAACTTGTACACCTCTATGTGCAAAGTTACTACGGTATTCACTGGGACTTAATATTACACATGAAAAATTAATGACACTGAAAAGTTTAAAAGTTACTGCAGGAATACGCGATTCCAGGGTCACAAACAATTGGTGCCATACCCAAAGCAAAGACTTAATAATATGGATGTAGTATGTACACTTCTGTTAGTAGTACACTAACAAATAGTATGTATTACTAATATTTATGTATTGTGTGATTTTATTGGATCCAAATCATTTTCAGTATTGTTTTTGGCATGAGTCTAAACTCAAGATTAATATTTCTTCTTAAACATTAATAGTAGTTTCAAAAAGTACATTTCTGAAACTATAGTACCTGTGGAAAAGTCTCTGATACACATTCAGAAATGAATAACATGATTAATACTTAATGTGAAAGCATGTGCGCTGTAGTGACAGACTATCCACCGTCCTGAATGTTCATCCTTCTAC
Organism: Cyphomyrus plagiostoma; assembly: GCA_019775915.2. Taxonomy (NCBI): domain Eukaryota; kingdom Metazoa; phylum Chordata; class Actinopteri; order Osteoglossiformes; family Mormyridae; genus Cyphomyrus; species Cyphomyrus plagiostoma. Next base: position 16,158,916 of record JABFEA020000002.1, read on the forward strand.
AGTCAATGCGCCAGGCACTTGTGTACTTTGACGTCAGCCCTGAGGTAGCGCTGTAGAGCCAAGTTGCTCATAACTTACATTTATGAACTGTGGTATGGATGTTGTAATTTGAATTTTACTTACTGTGCATTATGCCCTTAGTACACATGACATGGTTATGATCGTGAGTGAAAAAAAATCCATAAACTGAAACAAAATAAGATACAAAAATAAAACTATAACTAAATGACAACTATACATACTGGTTCCGAAACCAACTGGAATAAAAACTCTCAAATACTTCAAATATCATTTTAAATTATTGTTTAGCTAAAGCAATGATTTATCTTTGGGCCTCTCATACATGCACACAACAAACCATGCAAATAGTCAATGGCACTACATTGTGATAGTTTGTAGTGGCCAGCAAATTCCTACAAGTTTCAGAATCTTTATTGTTCACCAAGTGTAAGAGAGATTCCTCTTGATGTAGGTGTCAACACAAAGAGAGATACAAGATATGTCAGACCCTAGAAATAAACTTACTTACACCTAAAGTAAAATATATAACTAAATAGATTTAAAATAAATACTAATGAAATCACAAATCAAACTAAACTAGATTTCAAATTAAAATAAAAATGATAGAAATACCAAGGTATTTTAGTTTGTAGCCATTTGGGAATCTTTACATTTCTTTCTCAGTCAACCATTCTTCAAATCTGCTAGCCATTTTTATCAGTCTAATGAAAGACATTAAAAAGCGGGGTATTTATATACAATCTTTGGTCCAACTACTTTCTGAATCGTGGTCACCTTTCCACTTGTCAATGAAGTCCTACTTATTGACCAAAATCAGTCATGGAGGATCTTGGGTCTGCTGTAGTTGCCATGTGAATGAGAGGAGATGAGGCAAATTCTCTGTGTGTCTTTCCATGAACCTGTTTGTGTGTGTGTGTGTGTGTGTGTGTGTGTGTGTGTGTGTGTGTGTGTGCTTCTATCTCTGTGTCCGTGCACCTGTGTGGCTGTGTCAGCCTATATGCATCTGTCTCTGTGTGCATCTGTGTATGCCTCTGTCTGTCTGTGTGCATCTTTCTCTGTGTCTATGTATCTGTGTGTGTCTGTGCATTCCTGTGTCAGTCTGTGTGCGTCTTTGTGTCAGTTTGTGTGTGTGTTTCACCTCGCTGTCCAAAGCATGAACATGCAGAAAAGCACATTTGACATGGATAAATTCAACACTATGGAAAATGAATATTGGTACAGTTTTAAATTACAGAACCGATGCGTATCGAAATCAATATTTTCAACACTATCGACTATCAATAATCAGCTGCCTCATGTTGAATCTTCATTTTTTTCTTTCAGGCATGATCCGGCTCCCTAAAGCATCTAAAACTATTGTGAAGAACCGGCCAGTTGTTCGGCCCACTCTGGTCACCATAGTTAAAGAGCTGGGTAAGACAGCCTAGGACAGCCAGTCAGTGTGATGCCTGCAGTTTCGGAGACCAGTGAGTCTAACTTACCCATGCAGGCTGGGTGACTCTTTCTTCACTGTCAGCTCTGCAGGCTCCTTTGAAGCTGAAGGCTCCCAGGGGAGCTCCTACCCCCATTAACCGCAACCAAGTGACGCAGCCTCGGGCAGCCAGTAACCTGCTGGGAAAGAGGACCTTTGACAGTGTGAGTTGTCCAGCCGAGCTAGTATGCATCGCCTGTTAGAAACAGGTTGATTGTAACATCATCTTCATCACTTTCACCAGCCATGACTTAAAGGCTTTACAATCATCTGATGCCGCTCTGTGTTTTGCAGGTTGCTGGGCTCCCTTTTGCTGCCAACGGCAGACCATTCACTTCTGCCATGAGGACCACCTCCCAGTCTGTCATCAAGCGCCAGAAGGTCAACCAGGGAGATGCTCCCAACCCTGTAGTATTTGTGGCCACCAAGGACACCAGGTGGGTGTTCTCACAGGGCCATGGCAGACCTCAAAAGTACATCTGAAGAACATGCTCTAGGTGGGTCTCCCACCATACGGGTATGTAAAGGGGTTAGTATAATACCTCAAAGCACTCTGATGTGTAGGATTTTATTGTACAGTGATATTGCAGCTAGCCAGTGCTTTTGTGTAAGTATGGTTTACTGAGACCTCTTAAAGCATTATTTTCAGTTCTTGTCTTTTTAAACTGCATAAACTGCGCTCAGCTTCTGAACTTGATGTCAAGAGGAGCAGTTTTTAAACTGTTCTTGGGACTTAGGCATTGTTGCAAAATCCTGAGCATAGAGTGGTGTGTATGGTGATATTTCAGAGCCCTCAGGAAACACCTGACACAGGCAGAGATGAGGAGAGCAGCCAGGAAGCCCCACGTTGCTGTGCGAGTGAAGCTGCCAGCATCCCTTCGCCCTCTGCCAGGCTCCATCCTGCCCTCCAGCACCAACGAGCCCATTGTGCTTGAGGACTGAGCAGCCTGTCATCATACATATTGTTGTTGTTTTTTTTGTTATTCTCCCTTCCTGGGATATGTCTACTTTCTAAAACCCTATAGTGTGCAGACCGTAAACCCAAATGCATTCGCCAACCCACTTGCACACGTCACCCCAATAGGTATTGTTTTTTTGGCTTTTAAATCATTTTATTACTGTCATTTCAAATTTTTACATAACAATTTTAACACGTGTATAAAGAATTGTGCTCATGTTGAAATCGTTAAAGCACACTTTTTCCTTCAGGTCTTTTTTGTGTAAATATTTTCTGAATTTGAGATGTTACACTTGGGATGGTGGGTGGTGAGGGTGGGAATTTTGACATTTGGATGAAATTTTTATGCTTGGTGGCAATGGTTTTGCCCCCCTATTCCCCTGTCATGTTTTTCAGAGGACTAAGACTGAATAACTGCAAACCATTTCTGTATAATTATTAATAATTTGTTTTTAGCAAGCTTTATGAAACACCCCCCCCCCCAAAAAAAAACTCTCCTCCCCCAGGTTTTGGGATAGAAAATACATTGTGAGTATGACTCGTGAAGATGCCATATTCTGGTCATTTTAAACCTCCAACAACCAAACAATCATACTCTTAGCCCTCACTGGTATTGGGATCTTGTTAACAGATGCGGCAAAATCTGTTGGCATTCTTAAAATGTGTAAATTGGCTGTATTATCCCTATTGTGGATATGAAACCAGGTGTTTATATTGAAAAGGGTCCTATTGTACCAGTTTTGCTATGGACCGTTTAAGGTTAATTTTCCTCATAATTAGTTTTGACTTCCAGGTCCAGTTGGATAATTTTCCTCTTATGGAATCTGTTCAGTCTCAAGTTGAATGACTTTATAATGTGTGAAAGTCAATCTAGATGGTGAAACTTGGGCTATAAATTTTCCACCACCTATGGGCGGAAGTTTGTTCCCTGTGGGAAAGATTGACCAGCAAGTGCTACTGGGTTCAGTGGACATGTGGAAGGAACACGACGTCTGATGCTGGCAAGCAGAAATTCACGGAGAAACATGAAGATTTGTGTGCGCGGATGAAGATGAGGACACTAGTGTGGTCTGGCTGCTTGACAAGTAAAACCATCCCATTGGATGCACTTATGCTAATGTGCTGGGGTGTCAGCCTTTGCAGAAGGAAACACACCTGCCTACAAGGCTAATGGCAGAAGTTTGAAGATGGACCATGCTGTTTGAGGATGGGGTGAAAGCCTAAGCAAACCTTCACACCTGACATGAATCGCTGGCCAATTAATGACTGCAGATACACCGCTGAGCATTGAGATTCCCCCTCGGACCAAGACAGCCTGCAGAGGAGATTGTCCATTATTGCTAGAGCGGTGAAAGGAGCTGAACCAGGCCCTGGTTGTCTTCCTCAGGGACCCCCCCCAGCAGCTGACCTGCATTATGGTTGCTTTGTTTCTTCATCAGCAGGTGACAAATTTAAAAGGATTAATTGGTTAAGGTTGCTATTCCACAGTCCATTTTGCACTTTTGATTCAAGCATCCAGAGGTAGGTTAGGAATTTTTTTGGAAAATTAACCTAAAGTGTTTTTTTGAGATTAATCTGTGCAGACTGAGAAGCCAGCTGAAGGTAAATTGGCAGGACAGACCGTTTAGGGACAAAGTGGAATCTGGAGTATTCTGTTCTTTTAATTGTGGAGGTGTTTAATATATGGAACTTGTAACTGGTCTGCATTACCAGATGTGGGGAATGTGGGTATGGGTTCAGAAACGGGGAGTGGATTTTGTACGCTAGAGAAATATGCTACAATTTTTTTTAAATTCCAGTGTCTATGTATCCTATTATTGTATCTTGAGATAAGAAATAAAGGTTTTTTTTGTTCTTGACGTGCAAATTTTCCTTGTGCATTTTTTTTTAATTTGCAAGTTTCTCATACCTTTGAGAAGTCCATGTGCATGTCTTAATGTTTCAGTTATAATAAATGTAGTTGATAGCCAGTAAATCCGTTCTGAATCGAGTCTCACGGCTTTGTCTAACGTCAACATGGACGGCTAACTGCCTGGACTTAGTCTTAAATAAATGCGTCAGATAATTTGTTTCTTCTACATTAAACAAATATAAATGCAACTCAACCATTTCAAAGTTTTCAATCGCTGAAATCGATTTTCCAATCGCTTTTGTTCATTCCCAACCCGAAAATTAGGTGGGTCGTGGAACACAATCCCAATCTTCGTATCTACTGCTATCATCATCTACCCTGCCAGTAGCAATGAGACACGGAGCGTTGATCAGGTTGCTGATGGTGGCTTCTGGAATGTCCCACTGTTCTCGCTTTATACGGGCCGATCCAGCGCATGCAGACCGTGTGTTCTGCGATTGTGTATCAGGTTGTGAATACAGCCAGAATCTATAAAAAGCTATTGAAAATGGTGTATGGAAAATAAATGACTCCAGCAATAGACCCCCACCGACAATGCCAATGACACAGTCCCACAAAACTTGAGATACTTGAACCATTATGCTCTTCAATAAAAATTTCACATTTTAAAGTGCCCATTTACAATACCATAATAAGTATTTCCAGTGTAGTGACCATTAAGCTCAAGCAACGTGTTGATATGCCACATACTTTCAGTAGATGATCTATTCTTTAAATTTAATTTTAAATTTGACACAATTTGAAAGACATGCGGTCTTCGTCTACAAAAATTATATATTTTCAAAGTTCCGTAAAAGATGCAGTTTTAATTGTGCTAATATCATTCACATGAACTACATGCAAGTTGAATATTCTAATAAACATTAACCGTTTAATTAAATTATCCAGGCGCGACATTAACAAAGAATAGACCTTAGTGTTTTACCCCATATAGAGGCAAATATTCATTACAGCACTATCTATGCAGTGCGAACCAATTAAGGAAATTCACCTGGCGTTTCTAATCTTGCTGGCTATCAGACGCTCCTCTTGACGTATCAAGTACAGCAGCTGAGCGCGGTTTATGCAAAATTGCCTGTCGATGTACGTAATACGTCAATTGTGCTTTTTTTCAGTTGCTTTCGGGGAGTTTTGGCTAATTAGTAAGACCTGCTCTGAATTGAGTGTGGGGCAGCTACTGACCTACTGAAGATCTCTTTTGGCCGATAGTTCAGAGTGGACTTCAGTTATGTCTGAGGAGGAGGTGGGTTGTTTTTATATGTTTTAATGTGCATAAATTATGTTTTGGTATGAAGTGCCTGCAGAACACCTCTGTTATAGCTCTTGAAGGGGTTTGTTAATTTTAGTAATTTTCCCTACCTGGTTAATCCAATAGTACTTTAGTATATCAATTCGTTCCTGTTTTGGGAGATAATGGTTTGGAAGGTTGTTAGTTTCCAGACCTTAAGTAAGGCTTTTTCCACCTGCTTTCTCAAACGTGTTGCTTTGTATAAAAATGTCTGCTAAAGAAATTTAAGTACAAATTCTAGTGGAACTTGAGAAAAAGTATGCAATTGTGAACACAAACATGTACTTAAAGTGAAAACACCATAGACAAACTTTCATTTCATTTAGGTTGTTTGCCTTCCATTTTTCCTAGTCTATTGCAGACCTGTTGCTCACCCCTTACCCAGAAGACAAGGACAATGAGGAGTCCCTGTTTCCAGCTGAACCTCTGCACTGGTCTGGCCTGTCCTTGGCAGAGGCTCTGCTGCCACTGGTGGAATCCCCCATGTCCTCTCATGTGCCCCAGTCACCATGGCTGTGCTCAACGCGCTACAAGACAGAGTTGTGTAGCCGCTATGCTGAGACTGGTTCCTGCAAGTATGCTGAGCGCTGTCAGTTTGCCCACGGTCTCCATGACCTACGTGTGCCCTCCCGTCACCCCAAATATAAGACGGAGCTGTGTCATGCTTTCCACACTGTTGGCTACTGTGCTTATGGTGCACGCTGCCTCTTTGTGCACGGACCTGAGGAGCAGAGGCAGGTCAGGCCGCGGCGCCGCAACATCCCCTGCCGTACCTTCCGCTCCTTCGGTGTGTGTCCGTTTGGTGCCCGCTGCAACTTTCTGCATGTTGATGTTGGTGATGAGGAAGATGAGAGTGGTAAGCATGGGTACCCACAGCATAAAGGGGGCTGCCAGCCTGGCACTCTGTGCCGCACTTTCAACTCCTTTGGCTTCTGCTTGTATGGGACTCGCTGTCGCTTCCAGCACAGAGTTCCAGCAGTCAACTCTGCTGGAGGCCCAGACTGCAGTCTGGGTGTTTCCTGTGCACAGCAGCTGGCTGGGAGAGCCCTGTCCCTAGCCTCAGATTTGCTGTCTTCATCTGATTCATCCTCTTCCCCTCCTCCATCTGCTCTGACTTCACCTGTATACTTGGATGACTCTTGTACCCTCACCCCACCAATAGTGTCTTCTGTTCCACTGGGCCACAATGCATTCACTTTCTCCAGCCAACACCTGAGTGACCTCCTCCTGCCTCTGGCCTGGAGGTTGAAGCAACTGGAAAGTACTCCTGCAAGGGTCAATAGCTCCCCAGGTGTGGAGGGTAAAAGCATTTAGTCTGTGGATGATGGTCCTGTTTTTAAACCACCATGTATGCAATCTTAATTTTGGAAGGGGGGTGTCTTTTTGTTCTAAAACCAACCTAAGAGGTAGTTTTTTGATGGCACAGTTGAGTTTAGCATGCTTATTTAATGTGTGTCAGTCTGAGCCTGGATATTTTTTCTACCACTCAAAGTGTGGCTTCCTTTACCTCTAGATACTGATTGCTGTTTGGTCTATATTGCTTGAGTCAGTGTTTCTCAAACTGGAGATTTTCTGAGCAGTATCCCCACGGGAGACCCCCTTTTTTTTTTTTTTTTTTTTAAACATAATCATTACAGCCTCTGCTGTGCCATGTGTGCTAGGATGGCATGTGTATCTGGGACCTGCTACTGGAACCTGAGAGGTTTGAGTCACTGGACTTGGTGAATGCCAATATCAGCATGTGAATATTTAAATAGAGCCTTTAGTGCAAACTAATATTTTATGTTTTTAATCTTTGTATATATTTCTCAGATGACACAAGTCAATGTTGAATGTTGGTATTTAATCCTTGTGTAATTTAAGGTGTCTGACTAATTTATTTTGAGACTAACCTCTCCATTCCTGGATAATAAACCATTCAATCTTAAGCCAAACTCTTGTGCATTCAATTTGTGGATAGCTGTTACTTAAGTGTCCCCTTTTAGTGTGGTGCAAGAACAAGTCTTTCATGTTAGTTGTGCTCTGGTGGGTACTGTAATTGTGGCGAGTCCACGAGAATACAGCCGGTCCATCAAAGTAAATAACGTGATCAAATTGTGTCGTCTCTACTCGGAAAAAGACGGAATTCGCGTCAGATGGATTACTTCGAAGCATTACATCTGCTAGAAATGTACGGTGCGTAACATTTCTAGGGAGTAAAGTTGGAAAAGTTTCTTTCCCTATTAAAAACTATTCGTTAAGCAGTATTTCAAGTGAAAGCAAAGTACGAAAGCCAGACCGGACCAACTTCCGGTCGTCTCCATGACGAATGTCGTCAGTGCGTGCGGCTTACTATTCGACCAATGATCGCGCCAGGCGATGTGTTCAACACCGGAAGTTGATTTATTTTTGTCGGAGGGCTGAAAGCGCTGGTACGACCGCGGGCTGCTCGCTGGGGCATAACCGTCTTGGGCTAGCAGGTAGGAGCCGAGTTTGCCTAAACGTTAAAAATGCGTAATCGAGTCTGCATGGGAAATTTACGGTTTTGGGGGGGGGGGGGGGAAGGGATGCGTATGGAGCTGTACAGTGTAGAGTTCCCTATGGGTACCGTTAAGTAACTTTATGTTAAGCATTACTGAAATTGCTTGTTTAAAAATTGTAGCAAACTTAAGTCCGGAGTAACATTAATTCAGTGCTTCAGCGCGTTATTTCGATTGAACAGACTGATCGTTAACATTAACCCCTACAAAGCTACCCGGTTTGCTATGACTTTGCCTTTTATTATGAACAGAGGAATTATACTAGGTGTATGCAGGGAGGAACTGTCTGTCCGTTTTCATTACGTTTTACAGCTAATTGTTGATTTACATGTCAGTCAAACGTTGATATTAGGTAATGGCCACCATAAGACGAGCGTTTTTTTTTATTAAAAACATTAAAAAACTAGCAATATTTTCGCAATGATTTTTACCAATGTCAAAATGATGATTATGGAGAGAGGTCTGGGGTGCTGTAGCCTGGCCCAGATAGCACAGAATTCAAACTAGGGTATTCCCTGGATGGGATCCCAGTCCATCGCAGGGCACACATTGGGAATATGCAAACTCCACAGACCCAGCAGAGAGAGACAGGATTCAAAGTTTCAACCCTGAAGGCAGTGTTGCCTCTGTAGTCATTTTATATTCATATACATTTCTGGCCGCGGGGGCAGTACCACAGCGATGGCCGACAGAGAAGAGCGACGCTTTGCCGAGGTATCCCGGGAGTCCGTCAGGCTTATGGCCGAAAGCGCTGGAGTGGAGCTCACTGATGAAGTTGCCGCTCTGCTGGCTGAGGATGTGTGCTACCGCCTGAGAGAAGCTACACAGGTAAGCAGAGGGTGTTGGTTCAGTGTGTGTTGTGTCCAATTGTCCTATTAATGTATGTTATTTGTATTTAAAGTAACTCTGTTTACAAGTCAGGAGATGTTATTTTCAGCTGACACTGTGCAGGCTTTGAAGGGTTTTGCAAGTGTTTCCTGACTGCTTTGGGCAAGTGTAATCTGTGTGTCCCATGTCTGTTATCACAGAGTAGCTCTCAATTCATGAGACATGCCAAACGGCGCAAACTGACAGTTGAGGACTTCAATAGGGCGCTTCGGTGGAGCAACGTAGAGGTGAGCAAACACACAGCTCTGTGCTGATTCTCAGGTAGCAGTTGCCATTGGTTTCTCAGTCCAGTGGGGAGTCCTTTGATGGGTGTATGGGTTTGAATGTTTTTGGTGATGACTCCCACAGGTGGTCTGTGGGTATGGCGCCCAAGACGTGCTGCCCTTCAGACCGATAAAGGAAGGGGAGCTGTTTTTTGTGGAGGACCGAGACGTTAACCTGGTGGAGCTGGCGCTGGCTACAAATATTCCCAAGGGCTGTGCGGAGACCATGGTGCGAGGTATAGCCTCTGTGTCCGAAGCCCTCTCTGTGTCCAGGCATAGTGTGACTCTGTCATCTGTGTGTGGTATTGCCATTGTATCTCACATCTTGGGTTGTATCTTGTCATACTGCATGTCACAGTGTGTAAGTAACGTTTTAAGATTATATGCTGGTTTTATTTTTGACAGTCCAAGTGTCCTACCTTGATGGGAAGGGAAACCTAGAGCCTCAGGGCACAGGTAGGATTAGGCAGCTGGCTTTACCATAATCTGGGTAAAATCACCAGATCACTCTTCCTGTGTTTCAGATGCACATGAGCCTTAAGTGACTGTCGTATTTCTTGCAGTACCTACTGCGGTGCAGTCTCTGTCAGATGACTTGTACAAGTACTACCAGCAGGTCACTCGCTCCATCCTGGGGGAGGACCCACACCTCATGAAGGTCAAACCTGACACTTCTCCTTATCAGCAGTTTCCATAATTTCTTCAGGCAGCGAAACAAAGAAAGTAAACTGCTTCCAAAGGGGAGCATGACAGAAGAAGCTTGAGAACCACTGATGTAGATAGTGGTAATGTTCACATTAACATTAAGCCCTCTGCTTTAGGTGGCTCTATTAGATCTCCAGTCAAACTCGAAGATTGCTGCACTTCTTCCATACTTCGTGTACGTCATCAGTGGGGTAAGATCCTGTTTGTACATAAGAAATCTGAGGAGGCAAACAAGACATTGTCTGTGTTTATAGGGACTTACCAAGGCTGAGCAAATGCTACACCTCAAACCTGTAGAGATCTTTTCTCCACGTGTTTGTATGCAGCTGTTCTGGGGTTTGGCTTCTCATCATGAGTATGATAAATTATGTCGTAATCATAAATTGATGTTATTGAAAGGAATGGGCTTTGGGCTGGGTGCTATGAATGATGTACACACCTATTGTCTTATCATTTTAATGGGACAGTTGTATATGAGGGGGAGTAAAGCCTTAATCTTAAAAGGATGTCGGGTGCTTGTAGGCTATTAGTGCTGTGTATTAATAAAAACTTCTGCCAACTAAAACTGGAAATACAGCAGCAGCTGGAGCATCGCCTTCCAGTAGAACATACAGAATGTAAGTGCTTCTGGTCGCAAAGAGCAACGTCAAACCGGTGCCCTGGAACGGGCCACCAGCCAGCCAGACAGAGGAAAGGCCTTGCGGAATGGTGCTTACTAATGTTAAGAATCAGCCTGAGCTGATTAGTGTCCCACCCCGCAGGTGAAGTCTGTCAGCCATGACCTGGAGCAGCTGAACCGCTTGCTGCACATGGTGAAGAGCCTGGTGCAGAACCCCTATCTTTACCTGGGCTCTTACGTGCGCAGCCTGGTCTCCAGTGTCATGTACTGCATCCTGGAGCCTCTGGCCGCCTCCATTAACCCCCTGAATGACCACTGGACCCTGCGTGACTATGCGGCCTTGCTGCTCAGCCACATCTTCTGGTGGGCGTGTACTCTCACAAATATACATATAATCTGCCTTAAAGCCGAACGTTATGGTGCCTCTCTGATGGCCAGTGAAGATGGCAGAAATGCAGAGGTTATCCTGGGACTTGTGGCCTTTGATTGTTTCTGTTTGCCATTACAGTAGCTCTCCTTGTTTCTTTTGATTCTCTTTTTGACTTCTCAGCACAATAACAGACTTCTGGCAAGTAAAAATCGAGGCTCTCTGCGGTCAGTTTTATGTGAGCGAATGCACTGTGTGCCCCTGGCAGGACCCACGGGGACCTGGTGAGTGGCCTGTACCACCAGATCCTGCTGTCCCTGCAGAAGGTGTTGTCAGACCCCGTGCGGCCGCTCTGTTCGCACTATGGGGCCGTGGTGGGGCTGCACGCGCTGGGCTGGAAGGTACTGCCCTCTATTGCCTTTTGTTGTCATTGAAGACATCACAGCCATCGGCTGCGTTTAGAACCACCCCGTCTCGTGTGTGTTGTTATTGAAATGCTTTTCGCTCAATTTTTGCTTCTGTTTCTTTTATCCAGTGTTTTGTTCCCCTGCTTGTGTGTTTCAGGCTGTCGAACGTGTTTTATACCCCCACCTCCCGGCCTACTGGGCCAACCTTCAGGCCGTGCTGGATGACTACTCTGTGTCCAATGCCCAGGTCAAGGCTGATGGGCACAAGGTGTATGGGGCCATCTTGGTGCGTGTGCACGCTACTGCCGCGTATCAGCCATGGCTCTCAAAGTTTCAGCCACTGATGTGCTCTTGTCGCACATTTCCCCCTGCCAGGTGGCAGTGGAACGTCTGCTGAAGATGAAGGCCCTGTCTCTGCCTGGGTCAACGGAAGGAAGGATTGCTGGGATGTCTGGTGCAGGGGGACGCATCAGAGGCCGTGAGAGCTCCCCCGGGCTGAGCCCCCCCCCTGAGCCGCAATCCGAGCCGAGCTTGGGTATCGCCAGCCACCTGCAGGCGGGCGGTGCAGGCTTGCCCTGGGAGGAGTGGACACCTGTGCCCCTTCCTGCCATGTACTGCGAGCTCTACTCCTTCTTTGGGGACAGCCTGGCAGTGCGCTTCAGTGCTGGTCCCAGTGTCGGGGGCGGCCTCCCAGTGACCTCACTGCAGCCCCCTGGCCCTAGGCAGGATCCTCCCGGCAGTGGCAGCGCTGGGAGTGGCGGCACTGCAAGCCTGGACACCACGCGCAAGATGCCCCAGCTGACAGCCAGCCTCAGCATCAGCCCACGCCAGGACGGCAGCCCCAATGGCGAGCCAGCGCCGCCCAGCCTGCCAGCCCCTGGAAGGTAGGCCGCCACATGCCCATCTCAGCCTCCCACTCAGTCAGTTCAGGCTTTGCTTTAGCCTTTCTAACTTTTTAATGGCACATTTGAAATATTTTTGGATGAGTCTGATGACTTTCCTTCTAAATATATGCTTCATTAGACTGTCTAGCTTTTTATGCCGTTTGAATTTGCTGCTTATTTGAGGTGACACGAAGGTGACAGACACAGAGGCAGTGTATGTGTGCCCTCAGATGCCCCCTGCCTCTGCCTCCCCCCAGATCCTTGCCTCGTTCCTCCTCCTGCTCCTCGTCAGTGCAGCGCTCCCGCTCCTCGTCTGCTCGGCCAGGCCAGCGGCCCCTGGGTCCATCCCGTGACGTGTTTCCCAAGGCCCGCTTTGCCCCCCTGCTGACCAGGCCCCCCGCCTTCTCCTTCCTCATTGGCGGACGGCAGATGGGTCGCCGGTGCCAAGCCCGCCGCTTCCAGACCAGCTTTACTCCACCGCCAGCCTTATCGGCTCTGCCGCCTCGGGGCTACGCCCACAAGCTGCCTGTCATCGGCAGGGTCAGCAAGCCACTGCGTCGCTGGGCCTGCTCCCACTACTCTCTGCACCTACCTCTGTGAGCCACCTCCACTGCAAACAGCTGCCAGACTGAAGCTGAAAGAGGCTCGCCAGTGTATCCCTGGCCCAGATCGGCCGGCCTGACCTCCGACCTGGCATGACTCCCCTTGCCCCTCACTGTCTGGAGAATACAAACAATGTCCTATTTCTTTGGACTGTTACTGGGGAGGTGACATTTCAGTAAAGAAACCCATACTGTGCCTCACATTTAGCTTTCTCACAGGTAACATTTGCAGGTACAGTAGTACTTTTTTCTCATCCTTACATGTTCATTTTTTGTAGATTTTGTTGCATACCAGTGCATGGAATTAGAGTAGGACACAGGATGTCCAAAACACACCAGGTAGACACTTTCGAAAGAAGGCTGTATTTGCTTCTGTTTGTAGGGAATGCAGCATTCACGTATAAATCTTACATTATATTGTTAAAACTTAAAAGATATTGTCATTGTCCTTCCCTTTTTACATGTGCATTACATGTAACGTATGTAGCCATATGAAACAACTTTTATAGTAAATATTGTGTTTTTTATGATTTGTGTTTCTATGGGTTGATGTTAATTCACATAAAGATGAAAAATGGTGTCAATACTTGTTCACTGTAGAATTAATGTAAAATTACTTTCATATCGCCAGAAATGGGAGGGTTTTTTAGACAAGCTGATATGCTTTGTGTATTCTTTTCTTAATGATTTCTTAATGAAGCATTAATTACACGTTACCAATTTGCTCTATTAATACATTATACGTGGTACAAAGTGAAAATCCATGTCCAATATTTTATCATGGAAAAACGTTCATACTCGCTAACCTCAAAACTGTAACAGTAGTTGAAATATTCATAAAATATACTCCATTTCATATCCACAGATGACAGACAAACCTCAGTGGAGAAACAATGTATAGTAAATTTGTAATTTATAGAGTTGCTTAATTAATATGTATAATCAATGATTGACAATCATTATTATTATTATACACCGGAAGTTCATTTTGGGCTCTTTGTAGGTATGTGAGAGAGCCCAGATTTCAGTACACTCGCTTATGAATAGAGCCTCGTTTTCAATCTGACGGTCGGTCCGGCTTTGGTAAAACCTCAAGTCCAAAATATAACTCAATGCAAATTAGCACTAGCCAGGAAAATTCTCCACTCTGTTTGATATTTTTAATAGTTCCTATTTTTGGGTCACAAAGTCAATTTGTAGTTACTATATAAAACAATAGATAAGGTTTGACGTAATTATCACCAAATTGGCGTCCTTTAAAAAAAATCATATCTCCCTTATTATATGTCATAGAGATGTGATCTATGGCTCATTTTAAAGGTCTTTTTAAGCTCTATCCAGTGATTTCCATACATTCATCCAACCACTTTCATTTTTTTTCCTCGCATACCTACTGTTTGCCTGTCCTTATATCCAGTATGGTTATCCGCATAGTAAAATATAGTGTTTAGTACTTTATGCTTAAAAATAAAGTTCTGCATATTATACTTACGACTTAATGCTTTCCCATTAAATTATTAAATACAATTGCCTAGGAAATATGAGACGGTATATTTGTTTACAGGACGCCAAGCACAGGTGACCAGCTCGCTCACATACGGTGACATTGCACCCTGTCGCTGGTATTTTCGAGTATAAATATCATGGTTAATAGGTATTATGTGTGTCCGCGCTTCTGTCGGGTTAGAGCGTTTTCCATTATGGTGGTCAGCTATGTGCTGTACATTATCTTCGGCGGCTTGGTCTTCGTGGTTCTCGAAAAGCCGCAGGAGAGCGCTTTGTTGCACGAGGTCCGGCGGCTCCGACTGCTTTTTCTGGAACAAAACCGATGTGTCGAGGGAAAGCGCCTGGACCAGCTGCTGAAGAAGGCGCTGTTTGCCAGCAAGCGACGGATAGCTGTCCTGGATGCCGACACTGACGAGTTAAACAATGATTTTACTTCATCCCTATTCTTCGTCACTACTTACTTAACGACCACAGGTTGGTGCCATCACTTGATAAACACCTGCCGTCACTTTTATTATTTTTATACCATATTTTGACTTATAGGTTATAGCCATGTTTTATTTGTAACTTTCATGCACACTCAACCTTCGTTTTATTTCGTTTAACTAGAACAGTGGTTTCCAACCTGGAGGATGTTCCCTCTGTATATTTTGCCGGGGGGGGATTTTAAATTGTTTCACGATCAACGAGAGATGTCTAATATCTTGACGGCCGACCGATTGAGCACCCCTGAACTACACCGTGTTTTTCATTAAGTAAACTTTTATATTTTACACATACTTCATGAGTCATATCCATCCAGCCACACACTCTTACCACCTTACCTATTCAAGGTCGCGGTCATGTCTTGTACGTTAAGTTATTCCATACTGACACTTTCAGACGTTTGTAAATTATTACGTCTGTGGGTGACGAAAAGCCGGAGTGGCCACAGACAGTTTCTTGTACTAAATAAAGTAAAATTAAGTTTAACGTGTACACAAAATACTAAATCGCAAAGCCGGAAGCTAGAGTCTTGGGTCTGCGGTCTAGCCATCCGCAAATAGTTAAGCTGCCCTGAAGGAGGTCCCACTTATATGCCTTCACTCCTCCGAAACCATTTCTACTATGTTTAGGTCAGGTGGCTACCATGAAACCCATAGTATACACCCACTTAACTCCATCTTCTAGCATTGCAGGCACATCTTCAGGCAAATACACTAATAACCAAAATGTGAGCACAGCATAATTAGTTGAAGAGCATGAAAAAGTGAGGGATTTTCAGTTTAATTTTAGAAGAGCAGTGGGCATATTACACTAATTTTTACAAGTAATAATAATTGAATAATGCTGTCCATGGCCCCGCCTGGATTGCAACGAAAGAGAGGGTGCCTTAGACATGAATGGCATGATGTACTCAGCAAGAAGAAGAAATCAGCATGGTGACCAAAATTATCCATTTACTTCATTGATTCGTTCAGAAACAACCAATTATTTACAAAATTTTAGTGGAGGGTAGTGACCAAAATGAATCAGTGGAGGGTATAAATTATGATTGTACTGGGAGCCTCTGGTTAGTTTTCATTTTTCTCAGTTCACCTTTGTAAATAACTGTATGTCAATTCCCTTGAAGGCTCACATACATAACTAAAGCTTCTGAGGTTACCCCATGACCAACTTTACACAGAGTGTGTGTCTCTGCTTGAATGCAGGTTATGGCAACACTGTCCCCCTCTCTGATGAAGGAAAGGTCTTCTGTGTGCTGTACTGCCTGGTGGGCATGCCACTTACCATGCTGCTGATGTCGTCCTCCACCCAGCGTATTCTGCCTTCTGTCACCCACGCTCCAGTGCGCCACTTACAGGAGCGCTGGGGGGTGTCCTACCCCCAGGCTGCCCTGCTCCATGTCACTCTGCTACTCACCTGCACTGCACTGCTCTTCTTCTTGTTGCCTGCTGCTGGGCTCTGCTTGCTGGAGCGTGATTGGAGCTTCCTGGAGTCCCTGTACTTCTGCTTCATCTCCCTCAGTACCATCGGCTTGGGGGACTACCTACCGGGACGGACCCGCAGCCTGGCTGTGCGGCGGGGCCTGGAATTCGCCACCTCCTGTGCGGATGCCCGTGCCTCCTTCTTGCATGCACATTACCTTTACTGCAAATTTACTGAGAAACACTTTCCAGCGGCCAGGGCTAAAAGCAGACACAAGTTTTAAAATCATTTTAATGTATAAATCAGTGGTTATTCATGGTACTAATATACTGCAACTATAAATTTAATCTAAATATGACATCAACATATAGATTTACTAATCCAAAGGGAGAAACCAAATTTGCCTCAATGTGTAGAGCAAGCCATCCACTTTTTCTGGGCATGGTGTGTGCTAATGTTTAATGTTGGGGTAAGTTTGTATGGAAACATGGAATGGTGATATATAAAACTTTTCTTTGTAGGTTACTTGTTGGTTGGCCTGCTGGTGCTGCTGGTGCTGCTGGAGACCATCTGGGACCTCCCACAGATCCGCGGCCTAGTCCGCCTTGTTAATGGTCCTCGGGAGGGGCCACTGGTGGGGGTTGACATGGATGAGCTGGTTCTCAGTGAAAGCTCTCTGTCTCCAGGAAATCAGGAAGACAGCATGGACATAGTGGAGGTGCCCCAATACAAGATGCATATCTCCACAATCTCCCCCTCCATCACAGAGGAGCCCCCAGCCTTACGCACCCAGTTCATCTCTTTCACAGCACCTTGATCATGTGTGTGCTTTGACTCCGGACTCAGAGGTAATAGGTATTTAAAACATGTAAAAGAGCAGCAAATGGGACTTGGAAGAGGCATAGGCATGCTGGCACATTTTGAGGGCCCTGCACTTGACAGGGGATTTTGAACACAAGAAATTACCTGGAAAATTGAGGGCAAGGTGACATTTTATCAGGGGGCCCAGAATTTCTAGCTACACCACTACTGACAAAACTATGTTATACATAACAAAATTTTAAAAGATTTATTAAACAGTTTTTCTTTGAATTAACTCTATGATTTAACCAGTTGCACCACATTTTTATGACATTTTCAGGCCATAGATTTTATTTACATTTGCTCATTTATCTGATGCTTTTATCCATACATTAAAATACTTCATTAAATTCCAACTATTGGATAGTTCTTAAAAGTTTCTAAGTCTAATCAGTTCATTTTATTCTAGCATGAAAGGCAGAAATGACTGTCATTGATTTGGACCACATTGAAAGTATCACATTTTTTGACTGAGGCTTCAGTGTAAATTAGCAGCACAATGTAGGGCACTGGTTATTTCACAAATCCATACACCCGTCCATTTTCTGCTGCTTATCTGGGGTCGGGTTGCAGGGGCAGCAGTCTAAGCAATGATGCCTAGACCTCCCTCTCACCAGCAACCACCTCCAGATCCACCAGGGCAATTCCAAGGTATTCCCAGGCCACTCGAGAGATATAATCTCTGTAGTGTGTCCTGGGCCTTCCCCAGGGACTCCTCCTGGTTGGAGATCCCCAAAACATCACAACAGGGAGCCACCCAGAAGGTATCCTAGACGGATGCCCGAACCACCTCAACTGGCTTCTTTCAGTGTGAAGGGACAATGGCTCTACTTTGAGCTCCTCCTGAATGTCTGAACTCCTCATTCTTTTGGTCACTACCCAGAGCTCATAACCATAGGTGAGGGTAGGAACGTAGATCGACTGGTAAATTGAGAGCTTTGCCTTCTGACTCAGTTCCCTCTTTACCACAACTGAATGGTACAGCAGCCACATTACTGCCAACGCCGTACCCATCCATCTGTCGATCTTCCACTCTCTTCTTCCCTCAACTGTGAACAAGACCCCAAGATAATTAATAACTTCTCCACTTGAGGCAGCAACTCATCCTCCACTAGAAAAGGGCAATCCACCCATTTCCGATTGCGAACCATGGCCTAATCCCAGCCACCTTACACTCAGCTGCAAACTGCCCCAGTGCATGCTGCAGGTCACTGGCCGATGACTCCAACACGACCACATAACATGCAAAAAACAAAAAGGCCCCGAGGCCCCCAATCTGGACACCTCCACCTTTTGGCTATGCCTAGTAATTATGTCTGCAAAAGTTATGAACAGAATCGGTGACTGGGCACTCTGACTTCCTTGTTAGGGTAAAGAGATGATCCAGGAAGTCAGAGTGTTTTGCGACCAGGACAGATGTGTGTGTCTCAGGAGAGCAAGATGGGATATGTGAAGATTGTACTTGCTATTTGAACAATGACAATAAAGGGATTATATACTTAACACAGGTGCTATTGAGTTCACCGGTATGGTTGTGACCACCATTGCATGTGCTCCTTTCAGTCTGCTTCAGTCTGCTTACCATGTTAATGCAAACACTGATGATGAAGCTGGAAGGAGAAATATATGTTTTCACAAGTGTTCACAACCACCGGATATGTGCATTTTCTGCGAAATCTTGATGTGGGCTAAAGCTGTTTGATGATAAAAATAAACTAGTTGTGGTATTCGATGGATATCAGTGTACTTGATGTTTAATTACACTAACTGTGTCAGCTGAAAAATCAAGGGTTAAAACAGGAAATGTGTTTTCAGTAACAGCATGCTTATGTGTTTCTGTATTGTATACAAACTTAAAGAAGTTTGATTTGACTTGAAGCTAGGATGTCCACTAATATGTTTGTTTACCAAAAAGGCAGTAGTGGAGCAAAAGTCACAAAACTGCAATCCAAAGATTTATTTTCATGGGCTCCATAAAAAGAAAAGGACAAAGAAATGAGAATGCCTAGTATGTCAAATAGTGGTTCGCAACACCTATGCCAACAGAAATGGTTTAACCCTAGTCCTGAGCAGCCAATGACACTCACCTGTTCAAACTGGACAAGTGGTTGAATGGCTCAAAAATACATGAACACATTTTAACACATAGAATACATATATAATACACATTAACAACACGTGTTTTTGATCTGCTTGGTGTTACATAGTATTCTGCTTGCGAGGGCAAACGTGCGCATGGTTTATATGTGCACGATTTTGTAGACTAAGTAAATGCCATAAGCATCCATCCATTTTATATACCCACTCATTCAATACAGGGTCTCGGGGGTCTGGAAGGCGAGACAGGGAATAACCCAGGATGGGGCAAAAGGCAGACACACCGTTCACATCTACGGGCCATTTGGCATTGAGTTATTATTCTAGCAATTTTTTTTGACAATCTGTAAGAGTAGTACTTAGAATTTCTAAATGCATACTAAAATTTGCAAATGTGTATTCAGAATCTATTGGTGTAATTAGATCTGTATGCATAAGGAGATTTGCCAGTATATTGAGATTCGTACGTGTGGACAAATCTGTAAATGCGTACATGAGTATTAGTGGCTAAAAAGTATTTTGTTCCAAGAGCTGGAAATACAGACAAATCATCAGTTACAGCTCTGACGGACCTTGCATTGGTCTGTCTTTTTACATGTGATTTTTGCTACACTTCTGCCATGGGAGGTCTGCAAATGTGAGGTAAGATTTGTCTGTGTGTGGATGTTTTGAGGGCTTAGGGTTTAGCGCTGTCCCACTCACAAGCTTTTGAGGGCTTACATATGGAATGCCGTCAGGGTATAAACTGTGAGACAGAATACCTCTCCACACTGATTTTTCTCCTCTATATGCCTCAGCAATCTTTTTGATGACGCTTATCTGATTTGTCTGGCACTTGTTTCTATTTCAGGAGAGATTCTAAAATGTATCTCAGTAGATTTGAAGCTGACACGATTGTTTTGGTTAGTGTTATGCATATGCATTTTGCCAATATGAATGCATCTGCACACAGCTTGTTTACAATAGCTTGTTCCACAGTGCACTGCAACTAACACGCCAAAGCCGTTTCCCATGCATTGTTTTGTTTGTGACGACATAATGTGAACTAAACATTAATGGCCACAATTAGCATATCGTTTAGCTGTTTTCACAATAACGGTCATGTTTAAATTTTATTGTATGTCAATGGCTTGACTATAAACAACATAACAAATAATGCACTAAATAGTTTTGAAGAAAAATCTTCTTTGTCATTGAACCTGAGAAAAACTTTGAAAATAACCATAATAACACAGTCTCCATGCTACAATAATAATGATAGAAGCAAAGTTTTTCCACTGTGGTGACATATCTTTATAAGTACAAGTTGACTGTATTATTTGTGTCCCCTTCAAAAATTGCTCATGAGAAATCTGATATTTATTGTCCCCCCTACTGTTAAGTGAAAGTTACGCTCATGGTCTTGCCCCAGGGTGGGGGTGGTGGGGCCTGGTGGTTGTGGCCCTCTGGTGTGCCCCTTAGCTGGGGTCCCGTGCTTGGTGTCTGTGGGGTGCCCGTGCCTCAACTGCTCGTCCACTTTTTGCACTTTAGTCATACACACAGTACATATTACATTAGGGCCTTGGGGGTGCGGGGATGGGAGACTCTGCCATCTGCCAGTGGGGGGGCCCTCATACCCGAACTGCACCCACTGATTTTAATGCATTATAGGCATAATCACACAACTCTCTCACACATATGCATGCATACTTTACAGTAACATGGGACAGGGAAGTGATGGGAGCTGAGGGCCCCC
>JABFEA020000002.1:16180218-16192052 GCA_019775915.2 Cyphomyrus plagiostoma
TCCGGGATAGGCTCCGGACCCCCCGCGACCCAGTAGGATAAGCGGTTTGGAAAATGGATGGATGGATGGATGTTAAAACGGCTTGCCATACATCATGATCTTCCGGACCTTAGCTTCAAGAATTTTTCTCTAACTGGACCTCTTTAAATTTTAGTTGAATACCCCTGGTGTAGTATATATTTCAAAATTAGTTTAAAGTTTCCACTGCTTTTGCATGAGCACCGCATGCATTCTCTGAAACAATCATTTTCTTCCTTAATTTTATTTATCTTTACATCTGTGACAGAGAGAGGACAACAGTAAGGACCATGCGCTGACAGCACGTTGCTGTACAACAAAACACCTCAGGGATGAGAACCTGAGTACAGCCATGTGGCAGGTGATACCTCAGCATCACACTAGTCTGAATGGACCAGTCAATCCTGCCACTAACCCCAAATTTCCCCTCTAAGTTGGAGGACCTTCTCGCAGGGCTGGATGTACATTAATGTCATACCCAGGACAAAGCAATTGCAGGTTAAGAGCCTTGCTTAAGGGCCCAATGGAGTAGGACCATTCCTGGCACTCACAGAGTTTTAACCAGCAACCTTCCTGATTACTAGCACAGATCCCGAGCCTCAAAGCCACCACTCTGCCTAATAGGTCAATTGTCATAGGTGAACCAGATAAAGCCCAATACTAACAAGCTGAAAGGAGCCATATCGCCACCTGTTGCAGAGTTGTACATACTTCAGTCAATAAATCGATTCCCCTCCTGTGCATGAATACTGGGACAAGGACATAGTGATTAAATGACATACTGAAGCTATAACCGTAGGTTGACTTAGCTGTGCATCTAAACATACTGACTGTGTCATGTTGCAGTTGCTTAGTCAGAATTTAAGGAGAGTAGGTTGATGGAAACTTGCCTCTCCTACTACTTTTTAGTCATAAACTGGAACTGCATCTTGAAAGTTGCTTTGATCCACTAGAGGGCAGAAAACTTTTTTTTTTGCCGTTACTAACCATTATATATGTAATACAGTAATAATGTCTGATCTGTAACTTGCAGCTGCCAATACAGATATTGCTGTATACATGATTACTTTTATAAAGTTAAAAAGTTATAAAGTCAGTGCATGTCTGTTTAAATGTTTAAATATAACTCTACTTATACACCTGCTTTGGAAGATAACTGCATACTTCTTCAGTATAAAGACAGCATGTTAAATTGGTCACATCCATGCAATCAACACTGTCATCACTAGAAAGTTATGGAGACCGAATATAACAACCTATATAAAATAGGCTATTTAATTTGTGTTTAAAGTCTTAGGGTATTAAAGGCTGTTCAGCACCAAAATGATTACAGCCTTTGCTCGTTTTCCTTTACTAAAATTTATCTCTCATTAAACCGGCATAAATTGATGAAAACTAAATTAAAAACATATTTGCGTTTTCGCATCATATTCGCATCTTAAATGGGAAGAAATGTAATGCGTTTCCATAAGCAAGTCAAACACACCCAATGACCGGACTGGGGAAACAAACTGAAACGCACATGGGGATCCCACACGGGGTTAACGAGGGGGCGTGGCACACGAAAGGAGCCAACGATCGGGGCAGGACAGGGGTAATGTTGGGATAAGATCTTTATCGTTTTGGAAGCCTTAAGAAAAAAATGCTCTTCTTGTTTTATCCCATTCATCTTGTTTTTACATGATAAAAATATATTTAGGTGTAATTTTTTTTGCAGCTGGGAACCAACCAATTAATTGGTTTCCCATTATTTCTTAATTTTGATCACAACTCCAACTTTTTAGGATTCGATTCGGAGTTCTGAACGGATTAAATTCGAGTTCTGAGGTACCAGTGTACATGGCAAATACTGCATGAGTAGGAAAGAACAAGGAAATGTGTCATTACATATAGTAGGTTATAAAGTCGTACGCTTGAAAAACTTGTTCCCACACTTCACACCTTATGACACCTCACTTGTGTTTCACAAACACACCGGTTGTCTTCCAATCACAAGTTCAGTAAAATTTGTAGTCCGACATGCATTTTATTTTACTAGCCAGCAGGATGTTGTTTAGTGTTTGTACACGCACTTAGTCTGAATTACTCGCCTCTGGCAAGAGGGCGAGCTTAAGCTTAAGCTTGGTTGAAACCTTTAAAAAAGCTACTCGCAGCATTTTCAGTAGGGCTTTTTAAGCAAAAACATTATGCAGAGGAAATCTGTAAACACAAATTCTGGTATGAAGACACGTTATGATGATAAACCGTGAAATGAACCGCGTACATCGAGTGATTTCCTTGGTCTCAATGCTACCGTCATACACTGCTTTGAGTTGGATTGGTTAATAATCTAAAGTGTGAAATCGTTTTGAAACAAGCATTAAATTGGACATGTTTGACATGCAATATTGGGGCAGTGTTAGAGATCAACCATAAACAGAAACACGTCTTTCTTGTTGTGTACAGAAAAGGGCGGATGCTTCTACATGCAGCTGCAGGTCCTGAATAGTCAGTGCTTGGGTGAGTGTCCTGTGGGGCCTGGTCACATGATATGGCTTACGTCATGCCGCCATGTGTCTTTAAAGAAACCTCATTTGTATCACAGGCAGTTCCGAGGCGTTACCTGCTATTTCTCCCGAATATCACGTAAAGCAGTTATAACTGTTTTTCAGTCAATTTACCTGGTAAGATAGAGTTTAAATAAATGAAATAAATGCTCTAAAAGTGCATGTAAGTTAGCGGTTTATTAAGGTTTAGTTACTGTATTGTTGCGCTGCTTTATTTGTTTAATCGTACAGTCTGTGAAGAAGCCATTCAAGTAAGAATTGCATTGTACTCAGTACGTGACAATAAAAACTTTGATTCCTTGAAATACATGTATATGATTTTTTTCCTGGCAGCTATCTCTTTACACAGGGCCACTATACAAAATAGTTTATTTTTTTCTACTGCTAACAGTTTGGATCGGGAGTTGGTTATTGGAAAAGAAGTAATGTGCATGCAGGTGATATTTGTATCATCTACAACCTTCTGGCGGTGCTGCCATTGCAGGCAGGTCTCGCAGACTATGAGGAGTACAGATTGTCTTGGCTGCAGTCAGTTTATACTCCACCCCTGCAGCTGCAGCCAGATACTCTTGTCATGTCAGCTGCAGACAGGCCTAAGCCCAAATAGAACAACGCCACAGATTCAATTGCTTAGTCTTGTATCCCAGATTGTATTTTTGCATGTGAATTCGGACCATTGAATTGGAGCAACTTTGAAATGCTGTCTTTGTATTTTTAACCTTGTATTTTTGCCTGTAAATTCAGACCATCCAATTTCCAATGCATATTTCCAATGCATAAATATTCAATGTTAGAATTTCAGTGGCATATAAAATTCAAATTGTGATGACACAGATTTACTTCCATATTCCAGTAGTTTTGAATCAGTAGTTGTAAATTTAAGAATCCATTGAAGAATCCATTGAAGCACATAAAAGTGTAAAGGGTTGTTCAAGGTTGTTGTCAGTATTTCTGTATCAGCCCTGCTTGAGCTGTGTTTTTAGCTGCTGTGTGAGGGCTTTTTCTTACTTTCATTACTGATGCCATCTGTTTTTCATGTTGACAGGCACAGGCAGGTGCACAGAAATTCAGCTCTAAATATATCAGGGTCACGAACGCAAGGAATAGCCCACTGCTGTGTTTGGGGTTATGTTAGGTGGGAAATCTCCACAATGTCCCTCCGGATCTCAAAATTAAGACTAGACATAATTTTTGTGTTGTAATTGTCAGTTTAATCTGATTTAATCAGGTCATTAGTAGGTAGACTGATGATTGGCATTGTGGGTCTATCACAACATCGTTCATGGTTCTGTTATAAATTTTACAAGACCACTAATTTTTATCCACATTGTTACATTTATTGTTTAAAAGCATTTCATTGCTAACTCTCACATGTTTGAACTCTGAAGGTTCTCATTATTTCAGTGTTACAAGGACAAACATTGTTCAGGGAATGTTATGCAACAGCCATTAGAGAACCACGAGTGAAGGTGACAAGAACATTTTGTGCTACTTCAGATTATGTCTCAGCCATTCAACCGAGTAAAATAATATGACGCAAAATAGTATATGACGGAGCAACGGAAATTTAACCATCATATTCTAAGTAGCCTCTTATTGAAATCAGAAGCAAAAGTTTATTTTGTTTATATGGTTATTAATGCGAATGTACATTTTATAACTCATTTCAATTCATATGTTAATAATCTCTGAAGTGCTGATGGTCACATGCCATTATTACATGTCTTCATTTGTCTACTGATATTGTGTCACATATTTTAAAAGTAGAAATTATAATATTTTTCATAACATTATTCATGTTTGTACCTAAAGTGTATGAGGTTTACTGCAAAATGAAGTTACTTTATAGCAGTCTATATAGAAGTCCTGCCCAAAGGATGATGTCAGCTAACCTGACATTCCAAACCAGTCTAACTGGGACTAGACAGGTAGCTCCCTCTCTCATCCAGGGATAATTATATATGTAATACAATATACAATGATAATGGTAAAAAATACTGACTTTCACCATGAAATATTCCCCCATATGGCATATCTTCCTACCGAGGGAGAATTCACTCAGAAACTGGGCATGTAACCAGATCGTATCCCATTTGATTTCAGACTCGGCATCCATTATGAACATGTATCGCAGAACATGAACAGTGTCTTGAACATTCCAGGTGTTTAAAAAGAACGTTATGATTAAGTCGAAAACAAAACAAAGAGACATATTTCGGTCTAAAATATCCTTTAATGGTTTGTAGCTTCTTACTTAAAGTTTCTTACTCTACACATCTATGTGATGTTTCTGCTGACTTTCTAGGGAGCATGTATTTATTTTCACATGCACAATATGCACAAAAGTTTTGGAACACACCTCTTAATCATTGAATTCTGATGTTTCATTCAGACCTATTGCCACAGGTGTGCAAAATCAAGCACCTGGCCATGCAGTTAGGGTTACATGCGTTTGTAAAAGAATGGGTCATTCTGAAGAGCTCAGTGACTTTAAGCATGGTAGGGGAAATTTAATCCCTGCTATATATTCCACGGTCAACTGTAAGTGGCATTATTGCAAAGTGGATGCATTCAGGAACAACAGAAACTCAGCCACAAAGTGGCAGACCAGGTAAAGTGACAGAGCAGGGTCTC
Organism: Cyphomyrus plagiostoma; assembly: GCA_019775915.2. Taxonomy (NCBI): domain Eukaryota; kingdom Metazoa; phylum Chordata; class Actinopteri; order Osteoglossiformes; family Mormyridae; genus Cyphomyrus; species Cyphomyrus plagiostoma. The sequence goes on from JABFEA020000002.1 coordinate 16,185,417, forward strand.
TGAGTACTGAGGCGTATAGTGCATAAAAGTCGGCGATGCTCTGTTGACTCAATAACTGCAGTTCCAAACTTCTCTGGCATTAACCCCAGCAAAAAAAACTGGGAGCTTCATGAAATGGGCTTTCATGGCCGAGCAGCTGCATGCAAGCCTCATATAACCAAGCGCAATGCCAAGTGTTGGATGGAGTGGTGTAAAGCACACCACCACTGGAGTCTGGAGCAGGGGAAATGTATTCTGTGGAGTGACAAATCACAATTCTCTGTCTGGCAGTCTGATGGACATGCCTGGGTTGGTAGATGCCAGGAGAATGTTACCTGCCTGACTGCATTGTGCTAACTGTAAAGTTTGGAGGAGGAGGGATAATGGTATGGGGGTGTTTTTCAGGGGTTGGGCTCCTGTAGAAAGCCTTCCTAGATGAGTGGCAGCTTTTGTAGCTGTATGGGGGGACCAACTCCATATTGATGTCTAAGGATTTAGAATGGCATGCCATACAAATTCCTTTAGGCATAATGGCCAGGTGTCCCAATACTTTTGTCCATATTGTGTATATCCAATGCTCTGCACTCTAGTATAGTCCACAGGTTCCAGCACTTGCCATTTACTGTGGGATTCTGTTTCCATTAATATCACACACAGGAAATGTATGCTTTTGTTCATGATTTTTCTCAGTGTTTGACCCGAGGCAGATCTCTTTGGTTGACTGCAGAGAAAGTGACTCCTTCACTACCACTCCAGCTCCTTTCTGTGTGCAGACATTCCAGCATGCAGGCAACCAGACAGAGACATGGAGTTTCCTGTTATCCTTTTTTTTGCGTGTATGTTTTGGTGACATCTAGTAGTGAAACTGGCTGTCGTTAACTTGGATATCTTGGGAAGATCTGGCTTCTCTCTCTTTGGCTGCTGAATTGAGATGACTTAATGACCCACTTAAAATAGAATTGCCCTCACTGGTATTTAGATGTGTACCCTGACTTGTTGCAAGTTTTAAAGATGGCCAGTAATTAAACAGGAATTCCAACTAATAATGGTTAATTATTAATTTAATAATCACTAGAAAGAGGTCTTGATCTCAAAAGAATATTTCATGTATATTCAACTCTGTATAAAAAATGCCCTTTTGTTTTATCATGTTTTGTTTTCATATGTGCTGCAATTTTATATGGAGTGAAACTTATGTATTAAGCAAACAATAATATTTTTTCTAATCATTGTGCAAACACTCACTGCATTTGTTATTGAATGATACCCTTTGGTGTGACATACTGTGTTCCCCTTAGCACTGTATTGCTTAACAGGGCACACATAAACACAACTGTAGCCTGTTCTAGATTTAAATGTTTCGTCCATGCAATTTAAAAGCTATTTCATTTTTTATATAGTCAACTATAGACAGGAAACCACCACGTATAAAAAGCATACATTATAAATGTAAAAGGTTTTCAGATGAAAAAAACATTTCACCCAATTACAAAAGCTAACTTCAGTTATGTCCTGACAAAATAATTTGCTTTATAGCTAGCCAATGATGTCAATGGAAAGGACACAAATGGAACTTGTACTTCGTACAAGTAAAAAGGCATATTAACAACTGTTGTAAATAAATAATTTGTTCAAACTGAGCTTTATGAAATCTAAGGCTACAGTGGATTACACTATTGGCAATTCTCCTTGATTCACATGTAAATGAGAATATAATTGCTTTTTAATTACAATAACTCAATTACATACAATGAGTTGTGATTTATGCATAGTAGACTAAGATATGCCTATCTTACAAACCTTTCATACTGTCCTATCATGGGCATAAATTTTGGCTGAGTTTCTGTTGTTCCTAAACACTTCCATTTTTAAATAATGCCACTTACAGTTAACCGTTACAGTAGAATATCTAGCAGGGAAGAAATTTCCATAACCCTAACATGCCCGATAATCAAAACCGGCCAATAGAACCCCCCAATAATCATGTCTTTCCCTAAATGGGTGGATACCTCAAACCCTCCAGTATCCAAACCAGATTTACACCCTTGTGTTATATATATCATTACAATACTTACAATACAATAATGTGAATAACACGGGGGAATGGTGCAGTTTGATACATGTAGTCTTCTGAAAACCTACATTCAAATTTGTTTATACAGGAGACTTCCCTAAAAATGATCACAGGAGGAAATGGATTTGCTTATAAAGGTGTATATAATATTTTAAATGATAACAACAAAGTCAGCTTAGGATACTGGAAATAGTTTTAGGAATATTATAATAATGATAAACTGGTAAATTAGCTCTTTCATGCCTGTATTTACAGTGACACATCTGTTTGCAGAGAAAAAAAATCATAATGGAGACATTCAGTTAAAAACACAACTGGAAATAAGCAGAATGTACTAGTAGGTGGGCTAATAATGAACACTGCAATAACAACTAATTTGCATCAGATCGCATACTGCCTTATTATCCCCGCATGTCCCTACATCCCCACATCCCAAACGTTGCTGCTCTTTGGCTGTTGGCGACAACCACTCGATTGTGTCTATGATGCCAGTCGCTGCACCGATCTGCCGCAACACGCTTGTGTTGTCCGTACACGGCCAGCATGCCATTCGGGCTCCGAAAGCGTGGACTCAGGGTGTCTGCGGGGCCAGGAAGAATGGGACAGGGCGTTGGGGCAAAGGCACCGGCGGCGATCATCGTTTTAAGCCTTCATCGGGGAAACGGCGACTTCTGTCTGGTGATTTAGGATATTTCTTAAAACTTTTTCCTCTTTTTAACACGATATAATTGGAAACATGACTTCAGTTTGGAAGAGACTTCAGCGCGTTGGAAAACGAGCTTCGAGGTTTCAGTTTGTGGTGTCTTATGAAGAACTGATTATCGAGTGCACGCAGAAGTGGTAAGCTGTCTGATAGACCCGCACTTTTCTTTATTGGGCTATATGGTCTTATTTTCATGAACGTTTTTATGAATGTTTGCTGGCGCTGAGGGCGTTCACCTTGCAATACAGTTGTAGTATATGCCGCACCACTTTCAGATCGGCAGTTTATGTCTATAACCACATAAATGGCTTATTATATGGTTATTAAAGCCATATATGTGAAAGAATTTGCATTTTATTATCAAGGGGTACCTAACACGGCAGTGTGCTGCGCTCAGCTCGTGTCTACGATAAGATATTTGACAGCATTGAACATGAATTAAATGCATTGCATTTCCGTGTCGCCGCTCGGTCATTACAAGGTGGAGCAGTGTTCGTGGATAGTGCGACTGCTAGCCTACAACTTTAAATCGTGTTAAACTATATCGTTTATGATGACATTAATTAGCATTAACAAAAACTGTAGTATACATCGTAACAGTAATGAGTTGGATTACGGTTAATAACAATAACGATAAAAGTGTTCTCGTCATTCACAAGTAACAGTATTCTTCGTGATAAACTATGTGAGAGGTTCCTATGGTTCTGAGTAGCCTATTTGATTATTTTAATATTGTGTTGCCTAATATCCCAAGGTCAGATAACCAGCACATGGGACAAACAGCTACACACTTTGACATCTTGTGGAAGATTTGACCTGTCATACAACAGCTTTTAACTCGGCCTTCTGTCTTGTATTTGTCTTTAATCAAGTGACAATTTCTTACAGGGTTACTGTACTTATGCTAAATAGAGGCTTGTTTTTAACAGAACTGAAAAATGTTGCTAATCTAATTATTATATGATTCTGAGGCATTTGATAACTATATTAAAATATATCTTTTATACAAGGAAGGTGACACTATAGAATTCTACACCCTGGTTTTGCGTACCTGTGTCATTGTCCATTTTGTCCATCTTTCCTATTATTCCGAATGGGAATTCCGCCAAAATATTTTAATTGTATTTAGCATGTAAAAAAATAAGACTTTTATTTTCTTAACCGGCTTGTGTATTATGGCTATTAGATTCTCAGTTGTGTAAAATTCATTGCAAGGATTTTTCCATAATCTATGGTATTGTTTACCTTTTCCCTGCTGAGTCATGGAATCCTATGATACGATATAAAGTATTTGCTTACATTGTTTGACAGGAAGTTGACAAAGAATTTCAAGGTTTAAGAATCAGTATAGTATCTTAACTTCAAGATGCTAAGCATATATATTTATTTCCCCTTACTTCCAATGTATATCAGAATGGTAGTGTATTTTGTGAATGTGGTAGACTAAAGTCTTTGAAATAACTTTGTGCAAGTTATCCATGTAAATTAGAAGCAATATAAATAATATTATAACTTATTTTTGCCATCAAAGACATTAAATGGAAAATGACAAAATTATATTAGTGTCATTATTAAGGGGCATAGTCTGTAATTATTTTGTTACAAAAGAGGTCAAAGGCAAAGAGCTGAAAGGCAGGAATAAGAGTATATGTCATTAATGACTGATAACTACACAGTTGTACCAGACTAATAATGTTGAAAAGGGATATATTGTATTACTTCATGCTAGGTTTTATCTTGAAGAGACCTTCATGTGTTTTGCCAAGTCATGCCAAAGCCTGGAATGCATGTGTGATGTCATCAAGCACACACCCCCAGATTTTAAACAGATTTACATTACCAGTGATTACTTCAGCCATGCCCAGAAAACATTTGTTTTTAAACACAATGTTTAAAAAAAAACATTAATCCATCTGTTTGCCGAATTTAGTTACAACAGCAATGGATCAGTCACCAGCACAGAAAAAAACTCAAAATGGAGAAAATGCCCCAATAATAATAATGTCCCACTTTCCCCATTTCCTGCACAAAGTAGATTTTCAACCTTTCCATCAACTTCCCACTTGCTCACTTACTCATCCACTTTCCTTTCTTTCTTTCTTTCTTTCTTTCTTTCTTTCTTTCTTTCTTTCTTTCTTTCTTTCTTTCTTTCTCTTTCTTTCTTTCTTTCTAATATTACTGCATATATTAGCTTTAACAGTCTAGTTATGACCTACACAGGAGTTATTTTCACTTGTAAGTTATTGAAAAAGACTAATAAACCACTCCGGTGCTGCATTGTGCTTTGCATACTGAAACAAGCAGCTGACTGTTTTGGTGGACTGGTTTACATGACCAGCCAATACACATGTGTAAAATGTGATTCAGCCAGACCGGTTTCATGTCTGTTTACGCAGCTTAGCAACCTTTTTTTAATACTTGTTGATATTTAAACCTTTGGAGGTGCTTTACTTGACTCTCTATAGCAGTTTATATAATGACTTGCTGGGCTAAAGAGAACTTTCAAAAAAATCTTCCCTTTCCCCTGTTGTGGAGGTAGGGATTATGGTGTGGGCTTGCACTGCTTTAAGTAAGAATTAGGCATTCAATTAAGAATTCAAGTAAGAACTACTTTGTAGTATGACTCATTTCCTGGCGCGTACAATTTATATTAGGTCAGCGTTCACGGTTCAACTTCTGATATTCAGATCGAGTTCTAGGTCAAACTGGTTTGTTCGACTTTCAAGAAATTGGAGTTCTAGTGAGTTCGAGAACCGAGGTACCACTGTATAGTGTAGTTTCAGTGTAACACTAAGTGATAACGGAAATTTTACGCTTTCTTATCATTAGATGTAACGGCCATCATTAAAAAAAAGTTTAAAACTGGTGACAATGGCACACATGTAACTAATAATTTAACATTAATTAAATTTTAGCAACTGCAACAGTTGTTACCGTTTCTGCTGATTTAGGATACAACAAGGTTGCTGACTTGATGTGTCAACCAAAGTCTAGTCGGTTTACGTCAGCTGGCAAGGAAGAATAATTCATCGCCCTGCCATTATTTGTTTTGTGTGAATCCTGTTTGTATTCCTTGAGCTGGAGCATTGTCATGACATAAAATGAACAGTCACTAGGGCAGGCATTTGGAGAACCAAAGGGGGTTTTATTTGGGTCAAAAACTGGATCATGGGAAATAAACAGGGCTGCAAGGGGTCAAAACAAGAGGGCTACCATGGGGAGATCATGGGCAGCTGGGCCTGGGATGTGGACACTCCTGGAGTTGATTACCGGTGAGGCGGGGCCTGCCAGGACTGCAGGGCCTAATGGCCTCAGAGGGCCAGCGAGGCTGGAGGGCACCAAGAAACCAACAGGGCTGGAGCAGCAGGGTCGCGAGAAAACTACTTGACCTTAGCAGGAAAGTGGTCCAGCTGAGTCTGAGTGACTGGTACGGATAGTGTGCTTCCATCTCTCCCTACGGGAGACAGAGACTCGTCCAGCCCCTCCCTTGGGCCCCAGTCATCAATGCTGACCACACTGGGACCCAGGACTTTGGCATCAGTAGGGTATCTGCCTGGCAGCATCCAGGGAGTCAGGTGTTAGCCTGGTGGTGACCTGCAGTGAATGAGGAGACTGCCAGCGGGGAGCCATGGGGACTGCAAAGAAGCTGCTAGGGCAACAACAGGATAGGTGCCAGTGGGATACCAAAAGACATGGCAGGTGCCAGTGGGATACCAAAAGACAAGGCAGGTGCCAGTGGGGTACCAAAAGACAAGGCAGGTGCCAGTGGGATACCAAAAGACATGGCAGGTGCCAGTGGGATACCAAAAGAAAAGGCAGGTGCCAGTGGGATACCAAAAGACAAGGCAGGTGCCAGTGGGATACCAAAAGACAAGGCAGG
>JABFEA020000002.1:16192152-16206757 GCA_019775915.2 Cyphomyrus plagiostoma
TGATTGGTTGATTAGATAATTGCATTAATGAGAAATTGAACAGGTGTTCCTAATAATCCTTTAGGTGAGTGTATGTTTGAGGGACAGGCCTGATAATTATGTATCACATTCACTAACCTGTCGCTCATTCTGTCAGTCGGCAGAATGCTTTGCCAAGTTCAGCTTGTTGACTCTCTTAGTCTGTTGATTTAAAACATCTTTAAAAACACATAAGCTTTTTGGTGCCTGTGGGCTTTGCCCTATTTCGCTTTGTGGTGTCTGTGGGCTTTGCCTTATTTTGCTTTGTGGTGCCTGTGGGCTTTGCCCTATTTCACTTTGGATGTCTGTTGACCTGCTGTGGACAGTTGGCAACAAAACTTACACTTGCAGTCATGGTTCTCCTGTAATGGTGTGATGTTCACAAACTATTTATTTGTGGGGAATGAGTCCCTTACAGGAACAACACAGTCATGTTTACTTCCCTGAAAAGATTTGTTTTTTTTTCATTATTCTGCCTATCCTCAGAAATATGTTATGAATGCTGCTTCCCTCCCTGACTATGGCCAGTGAGGCATGTAAGAGCATGCTGTAAGCGAGGATATGATTGGCTAGGAAGTAAACCTGGGACTGAACATATACGCCTATTCTGAATGAACGACCAAGTTGGAGAACGAGAGACCCAAAGAAGTGCATGAGTTGGTGAGCAAGTTGGCGAACGAGACTACTGAGCGAGAGAGGGAAACTTGAGTCGTGACTGAAATACATCTGCCAGTGTAATATATCCTGCATGTACAGTGACTTCCCATAGGCTGCGACTGGGTTTTAGGAGATTCAATGTTTTCACAATTAAAAATGATTTTAACCAAGGTTGGTTAGCGTTTGCACTCATTAGCTGGCTATGTGATGAGCTGTTAGGTTTGCATTTTTAACAAACACGAATAGCTAAGGTACAATGTTGAAATGCTTAGACTACAGTTCAATAACAAATGTTATTAATTTTTCGCACATGACTTATTGGTGGTATTTAGTTTACCCCTTAGCAGTGTTTAGTCTAAATAATAGGCTATTTTTGACATATCATAACACAAGCATTTTAGATTTGTTTTGTGCAAACAGGAATTGCCACTGGACAAGTTGGTGAACGAATCGGAACAAATCTTTTGTCCCAAAAAAAGCCATTTCACCCATCACTACTCTCTTCTCTGTGAAAGTTGCAGGGTGAAAGACAAAAACCTGTTGTTGCACACTATACTTGCAGGGAGAGGAGAGAAAGAGGAGCGCTGCTGACCCGCTGCTGGACAGTAACACAAATTATAGGGAATATTCTTAAATTTCAGATACTAATAAATCAGAAAATTGTATAATTTTAAATAACGGGTTATTAAAGTACTTTTTCAGTATCGGTATACCGTGCAACACTGCTAACTCACACTTACATAGTGCAACCCACTGCAAGACAGCAAGACCCAGTCCATTAAATTAGCTCAGGGATACACCAGTGACTTGTGCTTCTATATAAAGCTTGTCATGTTTGTTTAAGTCATAATTGGCACAGGACCAGTGGCCTGGATGTTCCTTTACTGGCCAGTACACAGCTGTCTGAATGAGGAGGCACTGATATTGAGTAGGTGGACCAGGCTTCTGGCCTGGATGTTGCTCATGCATGTACATGAATGGTCAGATCAGCCATGTTTAGTTACAGCATTTAGTTACTTACCCACCCTTTTTTTCCCTAAAGTACAGTTTGTATAGGTGAACATTTACTGGTGCCTTTTACTAATTTATTAATCCAGTTTAACTAGCAAAATTTAGATTAAACCTATGTGTCCATGCCTTGCTGCGCTGTGATTGGTCCCCCTCCCCTGCTCCTCATGAAGTACCTCTTGGTTGGTGAAGTCCACCGAGGGGAGTATTTTAATTTAAGTGGAACTTGGATATCTGTCACTGATGGAATTTGGACCGGAGGGAAAACTAATTGCCCTAGACAGTTATTTATTGAGGGGACACATAAATCCAAAGTGAAGTATACCTGAGGAAGCATCACACTGCTGATGCTGGGATTTGAACTGACAATTTTCCAATCATACACACAGTGTCCCAAATCATTGAGGCCTACATTACCCCTAGTGGATCTCAGCCCTGCTTCTGCTGGGCCTGGTACACAGTGTTTTGTACTGGTCTTAGCAGGTCTGTCATGTGGCCTGGGCAAACCTGGGCTTTATCCCAAAACCCTTATTTGTGCCAGCCTCCTTCTCTAACTTCCCTTCACCCCAGAAGTTCTGAAGTGCTGTCCCACTGCCTTAGGGAACTAGTCACTGAGGGCCGATTTTTGCTCATGTCACCCCTTCAGGGGGGCGTGCAGAAGTCTACTGAAGAGTTCCTTTTGCGGAAGTGAAATTCACCTCTGGTGACACCCAGACATGATGTAGCATAGCTCTTACTTGAGTGATGACATCATACATGCAGGTGGAGCATGGTAAGTTATCCAAGATGCAAATGTGTCCTTATACCATTTTTTTGTGCTACCATCCATGGTTACTCAGTTGTTTTTTCCCTTGTCAGCTATATGAACTTTCACCATTAGACAGCAAGTTATTGAGGGAAGGAGCAAGGGAGCTGTCATGATGTAGCCTGGGCATTTGTTGGCGGTGCCAGACCACTAGAGGTACACTGGGAGGGTTGTGATAGTATTGCGCAATCACCTTGCACCTCCATCTTGGTGCAACCATCATCAGTACGCAGCATACTATGACGCCAAACAGTGTTATATACAAAGATATATAAAACCCAAATAAATAAAAGTACATAAAAGCAAATTATATACAGAGAAAATTGATATTATTTGGTGTGACCCATAGATACTAAAAGCAGAATGGTTGTGAGCCATCCGCTGTCCATTAAGAGGATATTGTTTGATTTCTGTTATTTCAAATTTAGCTTCATATAGCAAATGGAAGTGACTAAAAGTGTTTAATTTATTCCTGGCTGGGTACAAGAACTGCAGATAAGCATTTGGATGAAGCATTTTAATATATTTAGTATATACCAAACAAGGAAACAGGGTAACAGAGGTAGCAGGATTATAAAACAGGCAGTCTCAAACACACTGCAACACACAGTATGTTTACATTCACGCTAAGGAAATCTAGTCATTGTGTTAGTCCAACTAACTGCTCAAATAAAGGGCACTGTAATGGTAATTCAAGAAGGTACCAAAGGTACAGTACTTCAAGGTGTTGGCTTTCCACTGCTGTAAAATTTATTAATATATGAATACCATACTAATACTATATTAATACCAGTATTGCATATTATGAACATCCAATTTTTACATCACTAGTTGGCTAGATTAGGATCAATCTTTTTTACCTATAAATTGGTATGGATAATATCACACAGGGAGTCTTGCTAAAACATTTTCACTCTTTCATAAGAAAAAAATGTCACCAGTTTTGCAATTTTTATAATTATTCCTCTACAAGATTATCTAGTATATATTTAAAAATCAGTTTAAAGTTTACCTCCACTGCTTTTGCATGCGTGCTGCTTGCATTCCCCAAAATAATCATCATCATTTTCATCCTTGCTGTTTAAATCACTCCTAGACGGGATTTTGAGAAATTTATGTTGAGCTCTCATTTTGCTTCATAAGTACCTCAATATTTATTACAAACAAAATCACATTGCAATATTTGAAAGAATTGCAATACCGTGCTGTCATAATATATTATACAAAATATTTCATGCTATAGGCTGACTTTGTTGAACTCTGTTCTTTTGACCAGATCGCAATTAAAGCTTGTGTCACTTCATCTGTCCACACATTCATTATTATTAATTGTATTATTTTTTTAGATCTGTGATGTAATAATAATAGATACTTTATTGATCCCCTTGGGAAATTGTCTTTACACCTCTCCCAACTTTTCATAGAATAAGTTGTCCATGAAGGGCAGCCACCCATAGTTGCCCACAGGGAGCTGGGGGTTAAGGGCCTTGCTCAAGGACCTGCAGATATGCTGAGGCTGGGTTCGAACCAGCGACCCCCGGTATATGATATCTATGGCTGATGTTCCACGATATCATACACATAGATGCCACAGTAGTCACTGCTGTATTATGCAGTGTTGGGGAAGCTACATTTAAATGGTAGCTTTTCAAGCTACAAGCTACCTATAATTAAAAGTAGCTAATCCACAGCCAAGCTACTGTTTAATATAGTAGTCAGCTACACTACAAGCTGCAGAGAAAAAGTAGCTAACTAATTCAAAGCTATTTCATCAGGTAATACTTAACATTTGTGCTGTAGGATACTCTTAAAGTAAATTAATTAAATAATGTGAAACATGATGTTAAAAGTTATATATCAAAATCTATATATTTTTTCCAATGTAATGTCAAAATTTTGATAATCTGTCCAAAAACCAAAGTGCTCCTATGCATTTTTATGAAAGTGTCTAAAATATTTGCTGTTAAGTATTTTTCAACCGTTGAACGTCTATCGCCAGAGAATTCAAGCAAAACACATCAACAGAAACACTTGGTAGCAAAAAAATACCTGTATTTCTAAAGAGATAAATCAATTTTCAGCTGCGGTCTGTTCTGACTGACCAGTTGTAAGACAGTGTGGTCATAAGTCGGCCCTTTTTATCACCATTTTCTTAGTTTATTATTGTTACACAAATGGTTATGAATGTATACTGTACTATGAGCGCTGCGACCAATAGCCTGAGTTTTGCCATGCTGCTTCGCCATTTCTAAAAAAAATAGCTAGTTACTGGAAAAGGTGCAGCATTTTAAAAGTAGCTGCATTGCTAATAAGCTACTGAAACAAGTAAAGTTAGTAGCATCACTAATTGTAGTTAGCTACTACTACAAATGAAGTGAAAGGATAATCCCTGTTGTTTAGTTTTATGATTTCTTTCATTTGAACATCCATAAGCAGTACAAAAGTCCAGCATCTTCCATTTGTGGTGTATACTAGTACTGGTTGGAACCCTGTCACAAGATGGCAGTGGAATTTACGCATGATGACAAGCCCAATGCATAATCCATGTATATGATATCTATGGCTGATGTTCACCAGCTAATGAAGCCCAATACTGTTATCTATGGAAATGAACATATAGAAACAGTAGTAAATGTAGCATTATTTTTACTGTTTATAAAGCTCCACAAACTCTGGTGCTGTTAAGGGTCTTGTCAATGAGATCCACTTTTATCAATCCTCTTTTTTGTTTTTGAAGAAACATTTGGCCATGGCTATTAATTCACACTCATGTTTACATCCCTACACAGATTTGTTTTTTTTGTTCTTCTGCTTGTCCTCAGAAATGTGACTTAAATGCTGTTTCCCTCCTCAAAAATCACTGGTGAAGGCCAGTGACGCATGTAAAGGTGTGCTTTAAGCACGCATATGATTAGCTGGAAGCTAAATTTGGGACTGAACATATACCCCTACAGATAATGAACAAACGAGCACTATGAACTGTGAACGAAAGGCTCCCTCTCTTAATGACTTGAGTGGGTGAGTGAGTGAGTGAGCGAGTGGGTGGGTGAAATACAGACATAGATAGGCTACATCTTGGTCATGCCTGAACAAGAGACCCAAAGGAATCTGTTGTTTACACACTTATTCACCAAGTTGGTCACACTTTCAGGTCTTTTATTTTCATTTTGAATGAGACAGTCAGGTAGGCTACCTCTTGATTATGACTGAACAAGAGAACCACACTCTGGTCGGTGGGGGTGTCATGATACAGTCTACTCATGATAGATGATTCAGGGCTCGATATAAACAATATAGTCAGCAAAATAAAACTGAAAAACTAAAATCTCACAGTTTATCAGATGCTTTTGTCCAAAGTGACAATTGAGGCAAATGGCACATTATAAACATATGTGCTGTTGAGGAGTTGACAAAGTAGAAGTGCAGCTAGACTACGCTTCTAGTGAATGCACAGTTAGTGCACTACTTAACACTCATTAAAACTACAAAACAAACCAGCAAGCACCTGCCTACGCATTCGGAGGCTATAATGATATTATAACTAAAATGGGCCTACATGAAAAAGCAATTTCAGCCTTCATAACCTCTCAGTGTGTTGCGTATGCGGTCCGTGCGGTGCGGCGAACAGAGGGAGTCCAGGCGAGGATACGGGAAACGAGGATTTAATGCACAACACACCGACATAGAACAACTTCAATGCCGCGTCTGCCGGAAGAGACGCAGACGCAGACCTAAAAACATAAGACAAGCACAGGACTGGCGAGCAGCAACGCCACACAGGTGGAAACGATGGTTAATCACAAGAGGTAACGAGGTGGGCGTGGCACACACAGGAGGAGTGGACGGCCCTTTACGTAACACAATGCTGTCTGTATATCTTATGTTTTTGCCAGTCATCTGTCTCAATGGATCTTAACTTAGCGATTAGATCTTGAAATAAAAACGTAATTGATCAAACTTGGTAAAAAAAAAATATAATTCTTCAGTCTGCTAAAAATCACCATCAAACTGCTAAAAATAAGACACTTGTGTCAAGTAGCAAACGAAATATGGTTCATGGATGGTTAGATGGCTCAGATGAATAGACTGAGCAGCGATTTGCAAATTTAGATTTACAAATTCGGCATGGACCAGTCTGATGTAATGTGCTAACATTTCTAAGATACCATTTGTACAACAGGTGGCAACATAACCAGTATAACTTAATTGTTTGTATTTGCTGTAAACTGAGTTTGGCATTGCACAGTTATTGGTCAAAGTGGTAAATGTTGATTTGTACTTGAAACTTCAGTATTGTAGTTCTGGCGATTAAGACTCGAGACGTTTGGGTGATATGGAGTAGTTCTTTGTAGCTCTTTCTGTATACCTTGCTCTTCCGCCCAAACAGGTGGAGTCTTCCCTCCCTTTCCTCCAATGGCACCCAGTCCCATCCTGTTGCCTGCAGCCCCATAAAACCATGGGACACATGCTAGCAAGGCTCGGGGAAGGTCTCCCAGTACTACAGGACCCAAGCATCAAACAAAATTGAAAAGCACTATTGCTTTAATGAGTCAGTGAATTACATACATTAATAATTGAGTTTATTATTCTTATGCTATAAGCAGTGCTTCTTGTAAGGATAGAATTGCTGCTTAAGTTGTTAAACGCTGAATAAAAGCTATTGCATACATTCCAATTGGATTGATTTGTAAATAAACAAACAATAACAATAAAATCAAAACACAGTGATCCATATCATGACATTTTGGCCATATTGTCCTCCCTTGGTTTCAGTTGGCATTGCAGTTATAATAACCTGTTTTTGCTTCCTTGACTTTGTGGTTACAGGCAGCCTGACAGCCTCAGAGTGGTCTGGACCAGGAGAAGTAGACGCATCTGCTCCCGGGTAAATATATTACTGTGGGCCATAGTGCCTTGCTAAATAGCAAGATATAATGTAGAAGGGACACTATTAGAGATTTTGGGCCCCCAACCAAAACCAGTTCAGTTTCAGTTATGTTCAAGATATTTAAGCCTCCTGTCATTGTCCTTTGCCACCCCCCTCACCCTGGCCTCCAAAACACTAATAATACACTTCTGAAGGGGGGATTGTAGCAGCAAATAATTAGAGAAATAGCAAAATGACATAATGGAAGCATAATGACAGTAATAATGATCATAACATACTATTGCTATATCAAATGGGTAGGCAACCCTGATCCTGGAGTGCCGGTATCCAGCAGGTTTTCTATCCCACCTGATGAGTTACTCTCTGACATCTGGTGTGATTCATCAGAGACCTGGTAGGATGCAAAATCTGCTGGATGCTGGCACTTTAGCAGGGTTGTCCACCCCTGCTATTTCAGATAGCCATAAAGTTGGTGACATCAACTCACATCACTGCTATATACTCCAACGACCTCAAAAACACCATTCACAGATAATAAAACACTAATTGTAGTCTTTTGTGGAATTAATGTCCCAGACTCACAAAGCTGGGATTGACTTGTTAGGGGATAGACAAGTTACAGTTTGATTTCTGAGGGACTGGGGGTAGCTGATTCTGGCCATGTGCCATGGTCTCTGTTGCTGTTTGTTCATTTGCTTCTAGTAGTCAGCCCTGACATATAATTTGATCTGATTTTGAATCTGAAGTGCAAAGATTGATTTGATTTAATTTTGCTAAGACATCTTTTTAGAGAAATTATTCAAGATTCAATTCATCATGTAGATTCAAATATTACCAAAGGTAAATGTTAAGTAATGAATTTTTATATGTAACCAGCAAACAAAATAGTGTACATTAAACTTTTCAGAGCTGTTAAGTTTACATAGAGTAATAACTTTGTACATGCAGAGGCACAATTTAGATGGTTTCTACAATATATAAAAAGGTCTAAAAAGGAAATGCACAGTGTATTGCATAATACTGTTTGTTTAGAAATTGGTAATAAATAGACTTTTTATGTTATTGTTCAGGGCCCGTATCCACAGAGCATCATAAGGCTTTCAGGTTTTCAGGCGCGTCCACATGCTCTTCAGTAATCTGTAGACAGGAACTAATGTTATTTGGAAAGCAGTGGCTTTCTCCTTGCAACCTTGCGAGTGTTCACTTTTGTTCAGTGTTCACCTGATGGTGGACATAGACACCAAAATAATCTTAGACTCATGAACATTATCATTAATCGATGTCTGAGAGGTTGTTCGTCGCTTAGAAGTTTCTTGGTTCTTTTGTGACCTCGCAGACAATCACATGCCATGCCCTTGGAGTTATCTTTGCTGATTGATCACTCCTATGACAATAGTCTTAAACTTTCTCCGTTTGCGCACATTCTGTCTGACTGTGGATTGATGCAGTCCAAACTCTTTAGAGATTATTTTGTTTCCCAGCATGATGAGCATCAATAATTCTTTTTTTTATGAAGTCCTCTGAAATGTCCTTTGTTCGTGGCATGATACGCTGATACAGCACAAATGGGTTTGAAGATGAAACCCTTGATAGAATCCAATTCTTTTAATGTAAAGCGGGTGCCCATTCACACCTGATTGTCATCATATTGATTGACGATTATAACAATGATAGACAACACTTGACTAATCTCACCTTTAAATTACTGGCTAGGTTCACATATTTTTGCCATTCACAGATTTGTGACATTGGAGCATATTTATGCAGGAATATGGAAAATTCTGAAGGGTTCACTAACTTTCAAGCACCACTGTATGTGATTGCTAGTGAAATCCCTGTGATGGACTGGACTGATTCATGGCCACTTGTACACTTTGCTTACTGCCACCCTGTACTGGATAAGTGATTGGAAGATGAGTGCATGTCACAGCTACATCAGTCAGTGTAAATGAAGGGCAGATATATGTTAAAGAAGGAGGTGACTGAGATATGAATTGTGTATGTGAGGGAGAAAAAACTATTTTGGTGCCTCTGAACAGGACTGCAGCGTTGCTGGTTTTTTCAGTCGAAAAAGTGTCCTGCATTTGCACCAGCCAAAGAAAGACTGTTGCTGAAAATGATTCCTTGATCTGAGTTAGAGGTCAAAGGAGTCTGTCAAAGGAGACTGTCAAAGGAGACTGTCACAGACTGCGCAAATAGTCAATAGTATTTAAATGACACAGGCTTTTTCTTCAGGATCATGCCTTATCCCACAAGGCTAAGAATATCCAGGAAGGGTTCCACAAACATAACAATGAATTCATCTCAGTTGAGTTGCCTGGCAAGTCACCAGATCACACTGAAATGCATATGATAAATTCAAATGAGATTTTTTTTTATTTGAGAAAAATGATCAGATATTTCAGCACTAATGTGAGAAATACTCAAGTTCATCTGGACCAGCATTCCTGTAGAACAATTTTGACACCTAGTCAAGTGAAGATCTTGACAAACTAAGGCCATTCTGAGGCCATACTCTGTAAGGAGTATGCATTGCAATATCACGAAGACATCATCATGGATGCTTTATATTCTAACATCTATGAAAATATGCAGATTATCCACACTATATGTCTGACACCCAGAGGAAACCAACATGTGGGGAGAACATGCAAACTCCACACACACAGTGGATGAGGGATCCAAACTCCCAGACCAGGAGGTGGCAGGCAACAGTGTAACCATTGAGCCATTGTGTCACCCTTTTTATAATTTGTTTAATATTTTGTTCCCATGAATTGAAAAATGGGAACTACAGGCATTTACTGTGGCATCCATCCATACCCCTTATCCAGCAGCGGGTCAGAGTGAGAGTGGAGCCAGTCCCAGAAAACTCTGGGATGGCATGCCAGCCCGTCACATTGCACATGCTCACACGATGCCACAATTCCCCTCACCATATGTTTTTGGACAAAAGGAAGAAATGAAAGTATAGGGGGGAACATGCAAACCCATCACCCACAGACCTGGGGGTGGGATTCAACCCCATAGATCTGCTGGTGTTTTAATCATCATGATGTAACACCAAGGTTTGAAGTTTTAATTTCTTGACTACATAATTCAGTCCACCAAACAGTATTTGGTGGAAGCACCTTTAACCATATAACTGAGGTCCACGCTGTCACCTTCTGGTTCCCTCTAGCTTCATGGATGGCAGCCGGGGATTCAGAACCCGCACCGAGGCACAGTGGTGTGGCATGTGCCTGAAAACGTGGAGCTTGCTGTCACTCTCTTCAAGGTATGTCTTGTGAATTCTGTTATAATGTGTTTAGGAGAAAAAAAACGACATGATTTGACAGTGAAGTTGGTAATATCCTTATGTTATCTCCAATGGCATATATCCAAGAGTTGGTTTTGGGCTTTAGATATAGGCAAAATCTAAAGGAGGGAAGAATGGGGGGAGGCAAAATGCATCTGTTAAGGACACATGGTGTAGATTGGAACTGGTTACCTTTACATATTCCTGTGGTTTCCAGCAGTGACCTGAATTTTGGCCTAAGTAATATTATCCTCCATTACTAGGGAATATCCCCAGTCTTCAGGTCTTTGTGGTGTTAATGGTTATACAGGAGAAGTGAATGATGTAACTGTGACTCCAGCAGAGATGCCGTGTGGCATTAAGTCACTGTTGAATGAACTGCTGCAGATTGTTATGGTTGAGTAAAGTTAAAGCCACCATTTCAATTCTAGGACCCCAATGCTGAGGAGTTTGAAGACAAGGAGTGGACAGTAGTTATTGAGAATGTGAGTATCTGTCTGTTACTCTGGTTTCCATTCCATTGAGAAAGAGTGTCATGAGGAGGATGCTGTGCAGTGCCTGTGGATCTGAATATAGGGGGACGTCCTGTAGCATGCAACGGGGGGGGGGGGCATGTCAGCCATGCACACTTTGAGGTACCAAGTGTCACTGCGTCTCCCTCATAGGAGATGAAAGGCCGCCGCAAACTGCTGGCATGTGCGGAGGTAAACCTCAGGCGGTTTGCCGCTCCCTCACAGACCAGCCTACTGCTCCAGCTGAAGCCGCTCTCTGTCAAGGTGGTGCAGGCATCCCTCAGGCTCTCGCTGACGTGCATCTTCCTCAAGGAGGGCAAGGCCACGTGAGTTCAGCAGGGCTACATTTGGCCAAACAATGCACAACAAGGAACGCAGTGGAACTGCAGTACAGGACATGTATAATACAGTGTATTAGTCAGTTTGGTGATGCTTATATATAAGTATTGATTGTTAAAGGATAATTCTACTGGACGCATACTTTTGTAGTTGTTTATACTTTGTTATAATGGGTATCTG
The DNA here is from genome assembly GCA_019775915.2 of Cyphomyrus plagiostoma. Lineage (NCBI taxonomy): Eukaryota > Metazoa > Chordata > Actinopteri > Osteoglossiformes > Mormyridae > Cyphomyrus > Cyphomyrus plagiostoma. The sequence goes on from JABFEA020000002.1 coordinate 16,203,858, forward strand.
CACTAAAATTAAGAAATTTCATTTTTGTCTGTATGTATTTTGTATGCACTGAGGGTCACAGTTAGCCAATTTGTAATATACGAATGTCACTTCATATAAAAACACACCAGAACATAACCAGTGATACATGTGGGAAGAGAGTAGTATTAGAAAATCGGCACAGTGATTTTCGAGAATACAACCTTTACTGTCATTTGAATACAGGAACAGAAGTGTTTCCTGAAGACAGAACACTATTATTTTCTTTTTTCTGGAAAATCATGTGCACATTCTGCGTGTCCTTGGCATGTAAATACAGTTTGCTTTGCAGGTTCTTCTGGGAATGAGTACTGCTTTAATGTATAGCATGAAAGTAATGACTGAACCTGGGCTGAACCCACTTTCTGCACACAGGGACGATGACATGCAGAGCCTGGCCAGTCTGATGAGCATGAAGCATGCAGACATCGGCAACATGGAGGACTTCAACGAGAGTGACGAGGAGGATGACAGGAAGGCCGGACGTGGGCTCAGCCAGGTGACAGGTATGCTTCCGCTTCTGAAGGGGGCCTTTGGGCAGCACAGACACACACAGGCCGGTAACACCTGCATCCGGCTGCTGCTCTTCTCTCATTCCCATACTGCTGTTCTTTCCACTGCTGCTCCTACAGCTAATGGCTTATCTCTGCTCCCCTTTCTCTCATCAGCACCGACCTTTGCGGTACCAAAGGCTTCTCAGGAGTGCGGGCCCGTGACTGTCACTAGCCCACTTGTACTAGGTACCCCCCCACTAACACTCAGGGCATGTACACTTACGTGACAGGCTCCAGACTACCTAACCTTACATAGAATAAGTGAGCCTGGAAAATGGATGGGTGTTTAATCTTCTCCAAGTAACAAATTTACATCAAGCAGATTAAGAAATTAAATTAAAGGGCATTAGAGTAGATGGACACGTGGGTTTGGCCCTTAAGGGGGAAGGTGTTGCACTCGATGAAACTTTTATTGTTATATTTGAGTCCATTTTCTCCTTTCCTGTGACCCCTCTCCATTTATCCTTCTGTCTGTCTCACTTTATTCTGTTTATCCCTTTCTCTCTTTCTCTTTCCGACTCCCACCAATCATGGTCACACACACATGCCGCAGCCCCCCAGCACAGCGTCAGCACTATTCCTGCCCATTCTGGCCCGCCCAGGCCCTCCCTTCATCCTCCCCGATCCCGGCAAGCCGTGGCTGCCTGCACCCAGTACCCCCCACCTGAGGCACGGCCTTCTCCTTACTCCTACATGGTGCCCGCCTTTGTTCGTGCCCACCCCCCAGTGCTGCCCAAAATCTTCCAACCCTCTGTGGGCTCAGGTACTCGGAATATTCAGAGGTCAGTGGGTGGCACACTCTGCATGGGCTGCTGTGAGTCTCAGGACAGGCTCTTCCCTAAGTACAGAACATGCCAGTGCGATATGTTTAACATTTATCTCTTGGTCAGGAGATTATCATATGAAAAATTGCAATAAAATTAATCCTTAGCCTAATTATGTCACTTAAAAATTATTTTATTCATTATCAGTAGAAATTATTCCCAGGAATGCACTATTGTAATAAGCTCTATTGAATTGTGATCCATGCTACTTGGTGTATAATTAATTCATATTATTGCTCAATTATAAGCTTATTGTATAAACGGTTTATAAAAATATCTTTCAGTTTTGGTAAGTAGATCAAAGAAATTTCAGCATGAAAACAGTCCCAGACACTTACATTATACAATAGCCATGGTGAAGGCCCCAACTGCTGCATGTCTGTGGATTTGTTAACCAAAGTTTCAAAGTACACACTATTCATTTGTGTTTTCCCTCTTTATTATGTACTGCTCTGATTATCGCTATGAAGTGGCATTGAATTAATCAGGCCTTTCCTGGACAGAATCTGACAGCATTCAGAATAATGTAAAACAACAGGCCTGTGCTATGGAAGCCTGTGACACGCAGGAACAGCTTTTGGTTGCTCAGGATGATTGGTCAGGCATAGTCATGGTCTGCTGTGTGGGGCAGAGTAGAACAGGACCCCTTGGAGGGCTTCATGGTGTTGGAGCAAATTGGCTTCTAGACAAACAGACCATAATGTAATTATGATAGAAAAGTGAGCTCTGATTTTAAGTTTCCACAGCAGATGCCCATTCAGATTGCCACTTTACTGCGGAGTAGCACTTTCTCTTCTGTCTTTACTCTTTTCCTACCTGCTATGTCTTCCCTTCTCTGCCTGTCCTTGTTCTTATCCCTGTCACTCAGTCCCCATGTCTGTAACACGGGACTCTCATGGTGTCCTGAGTAATCCTGCTCTGGACTCTGGCCTCCCAGCTCAGGACCCTTTAACCTTCACCACCTTCCGGCCAAGGCCTGTTCCATCCCTGCCCTCCTCCACCTCCAGTTCCTCCACTGTCCATCTCCCTCCACCCCCCAGTGTTCACTGTAAAGGTATGGTGAACGAGGAGCCAGCGTGCACATGTAAGGACCGATTTACTCATCAGTACGAACACAATGCTGCTCGTAGTGAACAGAGAACAGTTCACCTGAAATAAACCACGTCATCTAAACTTCCATTGCTTTTAACATCTCCTTCCTCTACTTCATCTGAAACCCAGCTGTCAAATCTGTAGCACGTACTAATGCCTTGAAAAGGCATGGTGCTCCTGGCAGTCACGCCCACCCTGCCCCTGATGGTTCCTCCCCCCCAGGGGCACGCCAGCCTAGGATGGGCAATGCCATGCTCTCTGAGCCTGCTGGCATCCTCACGAAGCCCGCCAGCCTGCCCACTGCCCTGCATGCAGGTACCAGGCCGGCTGAGAATCGTGTGTGTCGCATAGTGGGGCGTCACCCCAAATGCACGGCCTCCTGCGTCACTACAGTGCAGCTCCTCCCCAAGGT
>JABFEA020000002.1:16224364-16234679 GCA_019775915.2 Cyphomyrus plagiostoma
GAAATTTTGTGTCAATAGCCCACTTAGAAATTCCCTTACTGATAAAAATGTTGACGTGTTCAATACTTATTTTCCCCCCTGTATCCATTATTTTCATAATTTTCACATTGCCTTAATGTTCCACATTAATGCCCCTGTTTCAGGTTTCTGCTTTTTACTAAAAAATAATGTTTGTCAGGTACATCTCTGTACAGCATGATTGATTTACATTATTGCAGGTAGGGATACTTTGTGATCCTAGTACTCACAAGTCCTAAATTATTCACCATCCTCACCTTAAAGTTAGTATCCCTGGCAACCTTGAACCTATGGAAAACTTACCAGGGGGTGTTCAGATTTTGGATGGATGCATGGATGGATGGATAGTGTTTTATCTGTTAGTATGTCCTGCTCTGTTCTCTGTGCTTTACCAAAATTCCTTGATTATTTTAAAATCAATCGTTTTGTTCAAGCATAGAATTCATGTGAAGGAACAAGACATGCAGTAAGTAAAACAAAGCATGTGGATGTCACTATAAAATAAGGAAACAATCAGCCTCAGTCTTCTTCACTCATTTCTAGAACAGTCCAAGATGAGGGTCAGCAACTGGTTTCTGAGAAAGAAAAGGACCATGACAAACAGTTAGAATATGATTTAGGCTGGGAGAATTTGGTGGAAGAATGCAATAGGACAAGCCACAAGGAACCTACAGCAGGGCTGGCGAAGACAGTAGTTAGCGCCTTTCCGAGAGGGTGAGTGTCAGGAATGCCGCTGACTGCTCACATGTCTGCTCTGCATCAGCTTCCACTGCCAGAGAATCTGGAATAAAGTTTATCTGAGGCTGTGTCTCCTTTCAGCAGTAACTCTCATGAAACAGCATCCGTTAAAAACTTTGTACGTGCGGCAACGATTCAAGATTTGCATGTTCTCTGCATTTGAGTTTGTTGAAGAAAGAATACAGAATTTGTTTACTTTCTTAAATAATTGGCCTGCATATTTGTATATAAACAGTGGACATGTGGTTTCTATGTTCATGTGACTTGTCCCCTGATGGTTTATTTAAGTTTTTGTCTCTCAGTTATGAGAGAGTGGCTGGTATGTTGCAACCGGCTCATCCAACATCAGTTACTGGCCATTTGTATAGTACCATGGTCACTGCTAGGAACATGGAAGCTATTGAGCCATCGTCCTTAAGTTCAAAACGGGAGCCCTTCATTATCAGCCAAAACCCACAAGATGAGGAGGAGCCTCATGCCATTGAGGTGGCTAATGATGGGAAAATGGAGTTCCCAAATAGTGCTGAACCATGCAGCCGCCGCTTGGTAGACAGTGAAATGAACCATGTGAAAGATCAATCTCCATCTCCATCATCACCTCGCAAAAGTGAGGATGCATTCAGAGGTGATGAAGGTCAGCCATGCCTGGAGAAAAGGCCACCTTTGTCAGAAGCAGTCAAACAAGAAATATCCTTTAAGAAACGTGAGGATGCAAACAATGATGGTATTGCCCTAGATGAAAAATCCCCATCTTTAAACGATGAGAAAGGCCAAAAGCAGGATTATGAGGAAGTATTAGGAAAGGAGGATGCATCGCAGGATGTGGGGGCCTTACTGTCCGCGTCGTCATGTCTGGACACGCGGTGAGTGTTCTGTGGGTACAAATCACTCTATATTTTTGTGGATATGATTTTACACAACACAAATTTAAAAATAAATGTTTGTGGATAGTGGAATTTTTGTGGATCATGGTACATATATGTGGATCGTCTTCTGTGGGTCACAGATAATAAAGTCCAGTATACATTTTCATAGTTATTTTCTAAACATCTGAGACCATGGCCTGACACATCATATGCATTTCTGCAAAACAACAGCAATTCATATGGCTTGCATAGTGGAATTTCAATGTACGAACAGCTTCTAATTGTTTTTGTGGCTTTGTTCAATAAATAATCCATAAATACCAATATGCACATGCTGCTTATGAGAGATCTTGCCTTAATGGAACCAGCATCATCAAAGCTGGTACAGATCACATATGAGTAGCCTTGTTTAGCTAGTTTTAATTGCCACATAGGCTGGCATAACTAAAAGGGGAATTACTAAATGTTGCAGTGGTAATACCATAAATATAGGATTTAATAATTTTGGTGCATTCTTTGCCAAATTAATTCAATCTTGGCCAGAAGAAGGCACTGCTCCTGCTGTTTGTCCCACATCTGAGGCTTCCCGGGTAGAGTATATTGTATGTCTGCAGGGTCAGGTGTCCTCAGGTGGAAACAGTGTGCAGTGTGTCCTATCTGGTGTATCAGCAGAAAATGAAACTGTTTTGTGTAGTAGGAGGGTTAAACTTCTCCCAGAGAGATTTAGCAAAGTATGGAATGTAGGGAATGAAAAATTCACAGACTAGAAACTGAAGAAACATAACCAATAGTCAGGATCAGTAACAGAACAGGAGGCATGAGTCAGATACAGAATGCAAAAAAGACATTGGGAGGGATTTGAAAGCACAGTAGAACACAGTGCATGCTCTATAGGCAGAGCAGAGCATACTGCATACTGTACAGGCAGAGCAGAGCACACAGCATGCTGTACAGGCAGTGCAGAGCACACGGCATGCTATACAGGCAGTGCAGAGCACACAGCATGCTGTACAGGCAGTGCAGAGCACACGGCATGCTATAAAGGCAGAAAAGAGCTCAGTGCGTGCTATATAGGCAGAGCAGGGCATACTGCATGCTGTACAGGCAGAGCAGAGCACACAGCATGCTATACAGGCAGTGCAGAGCACACGGCATGCTATACAGGCAGTGCAGAGCACACAGCATGCTGTACAGTCGGGAATGGCCTTGAATGGAGAATGGCATAGCTTCCCACCAGCACCCAGTCCGGTTCCTCCAACACGTTTGGTAAATCGCAATGTCTTGATCAAAGAGGGATCATAAAATATATGGATAAGTTAATTATGGATAATTATTGGTTCAATATTCTAATTTTACATTGTTTTATGACTTCCACAAACTACATTCAATGTTTATAAAATAATCTTTTTTTACATTTCATAGTTCCATTTTGATTAAAATTACTTTAGTCAGTACGGTTGAGGGTATTATGGATCCTAGAATGTTTTCAGGGTTAATCACTTGGCTCTGGACTGGAAACACAATGTAGTAAGCTTATAGCTCATTTGGTGATGCTTTACTTTAACTGCACCTTCATAATGTATTTACAGAATATTTAGTGCATCAATAACAAACATACTATGATTATACGCTTATAATTTTTGTTATTAATGTATATTAAAGCTGTCAATATATAATACTTACATGCTGCTTATGAATGCATTATGAAGCTGCACTCAATGCTCTACGAATGAATTATAAAGGCTTTATGAAGGTACAGTTAATGTAATGTATTAATATTCATTTTTTGTTTGAAATTGCCCATTCCTGGTCCAGCTGTTAGAATTTACCTTATGTGCTGTTGGTATTCAATCCATTGTATTGTAATGCCTACTTCTGAAACCATCACTAATAATATGACCAGCAGATATGACCGGCTTTACTTAATAGATGATACTGGATGTAGCAAATAGGGGAACGGGAATAGAGCTGCCCTTCAGTCATCTGGAAATGATCTATCCTCTCTTCAGCTCAGTGAGACAGCAGGTGGTGCCTAAAGAATTGCCTGTTCCGATGCCCCGTGTGAAGAAACGCCTTAGCGCCTCTTTGTCTGATGACACCACATCTCTAACCACCAGCAGTCATGGGGGGGTCCAGCCCCCAGCAGCCAGTGAGGTAGTACCTCCCTCGATTTTCTGTCTGTTATACAAGATGTTTTGACTAAAGGAAATGTAATTGTTCCTTGCCTCTCTAGGTTCACTTTCTCACATGTTTCAAAGACAGTCGGATGTACCGCTGTGTTATTTTGTCTGAAAAGCCAATGGTCCCACATAGTTTTAGCAAAATCTGTAATAGTTTACACATCTCCACTTACAAACAATGGCCTGCCGACACTCAACAAGAGGTGTATCTGTAGTAGGCAGCTCAGTGCCCTGCTTACCTGAAGCTGTGTTTGTTTAGTGGTGTAATGCTGTTTGCATTTATCACAACAAAATGAGTAATAGTGGCATATTCTACTTCCCACCCACATTGTCTGGACACGGCTGATGTGGATGAAGTGTCAGCAGTTTTAATTCTTACTTTTCTTTTTGCTTAAAGCTTCTTTACTGTTGTAACCCTAAAACCATATATCTGTCAGCCTCTGCCTCCCAAGGTGTCCACTGCTAATCCTGAACTGGTGGAGTCCAGCCAGTCCCTGCTGCAGTGGTGCCAGGGGGTCACTCAGGGCTATAAGGGTGTGAAAATCAGCAATTTCAGCACCTCCTGGAGGAATGGCATGGCTTTCTGTGCCATCCTGCACCACTTCTGCCCAGACAGGGTGTAGGTACCCACACCCCCATGTGCTCGTTTTTACCCGATGATTGTTTTCCTTCTCTTTTATCGCTGAATATCAGTGCATGCAGCTTATATATAATGTAACTGAGGAGTGTCATGGGACTTTGTGGGAGGAAAGCATGAATCACACATGTGGGGTTTTTATTGGTGCTTCATGTGAAATATGAATATCATGTCCTTGTGTAACACTTCCTGAATTCTTAGGAATTATGAAATGCTGGACCCATATGACATCAAAGAAAATAACAGAATGGTGAGCTTCCGCTTTCCATTTGACGTGAACTGTACACACAGTATCTTCACAGTTTCCATTGTCCCTGACTATAGTGCCATTAACCCTTATTGAAAAAACAATGAATGGCCTGCAGCTTGATGTATGGATAGTCCTGTATACATTTTTAGATTTAATGATACCAGAATATTTCATTCCAATCATATATGCATTATATGTGCAGTGGTGATACATAAGGCTGTATCAAGGATATGAATACAGAGGTAAATAAGTTTAAAAAAGTACCTTGAAGAATGTATTGTCTAACATTCAGAACCATAAGAGCATTCATTGTTCACCTCAGTCCTCCTCTTGCCATTCAGGCATTCAGCGGATTTGCAGACCTGGGTATTTCCCCGCTGTTGTCGTCCTCGGACATGATGCTGCGGGCTGTGCCTGACCGCCTCATCGTGATGACCTACCTGAGCCTCATCCGCACACACTTCACCGGGCAGCAGCTGAGCGTGGTGCAGATCGAGCACAACAGCAGCCAGTCCAGCTACAGTGTGGAGGCGCCCCTCAGCAGCACTGACACACATGAGGCTTTTCACTACTGTGCCCAGAGGCTGCAGGCTGGGACCACCCTGCCGGTGACTGAGGACAAGTTGCCAGAGGAACTGACTCAGTTCAATGGGACCTTGGTCCCACCTCCTAGAAACAAGCGTGTCCTGAAGGTTGAGGAAGGTAGGGCGACAAGTCAGCAGGAAGGAGAGGAGGCAGCACTGCCCCCCGTCGCCCCTCCCAGAAGCCGCACTGCAGCCTCCAGGTCCAGCTTCACCCGTGTGCGAGATGCAGACCTTGTGAAGAAGCGACGTTCCCAGCAGAGGAGTCTGTCTATGGAGGATGCAGATGTGCCTGATCAGAGTGCCCCCCACAAGAGTGAAGAGGTAACACATATTCCCTGCTCAAAAGGTAAAAAGGTCCAGCTATTTATCTAGCTGGGTTTGGATTTCCATGGAGATGGGAACATTCAGACCTCAGATATGTACATCCAGTCTGAGAGTCTGGTGTATTGATGTATCAGTTTCACCACATGGTTGTCTTTTCCCCTTCTTTTACATCATCTTTATTGGCCATCAGACAGGTTTGTCTCACTCTTCCCCATAGAGTTCTGAGATGCAGAGAGACAGCAAGTTGAAACATGGGTCTTCTGTTACAAGTGAGCCGGGCGAGTCAGGTACACACTTAGTCTGACTTCCATCCTGTTTTTGCTGAAAAATCCCAGTTTGGGTTGAGGTGCTATGGCCTGTACATGCTGAAAAAGCTGAAAAATGCCAGATAGAAAGTCAGTGCTGAGGCAAGAAAAAGGTTTGATTCATTTTAACAAGAAAAGGTAACACTCAAAGTAAAACATTTATAGGTCTCTTTTATTTTTTATAACGTGTATTTTTGGTCAGCGTCTCTTCAGAAACAGCTATTTATTTATATTTGAAGGAGAAATTACATTTATTTTTGTTCCTTTGGAATTGTGTCTGAGAATTCTAGGCCCCTGTGCATTATAATGTATCATACTGCACTATTACAGAGGAAATGTGAAGGTACACTGTCTAATGTTTTATGTATGTGTGTGAAATCTTAGCAGTTGCAGAGCCTGGTGTGACGAGGGAAGAGGGTGAACTTCAAGAGGATGAGAGTACAGTCAGTGTACCAAAATTTATTTCAACCATAAAAATTTGTAAAAAATATTTTACTTTATTATTGCAGTTCTGTAAAATATATTTGTGTGAAATTATAAAATTAAATAATATATACAGTGGTACCTCAGAACTCGAATTTAATCCATTCAGAACTCCGGACCGAATCCTAAAAAGTTCAAGTTGTGATTGAATTTTCCCCATAAGAAATAATGGAAAACCAATTAATTTGTTCCCAGCCCCCCAAAAATACAACTAAATATGTTTTTTTTTAGCATTTAAACACAAAATGAACCGGATAAAAGAAGAAGAGTATATACTGTACTAAACACATATAAGCACATTTATCAAAACAGTAATTTGTAAAGTAAGAAAATGAATGTATCCAAACAATGTGTCCTGCCCCGATCGTCCGCTCCTTCCATGTGCCATGTCCCCTCATTAACCTCGTGTGGGATCCCCATGTGATTAGCTGTTTCTGGTTTTTGTCATCAGTCCTCAGTATTTCATCTGCGTCTCAGTTTGTTTCCCCAGTCCAGTCATTGTATTGTCCGTCTGAATTTTGCCTGCCTTACTCGTAATTAAACCCCATATTCCCTGATACCCTGAAGTATGCGCCTTTGTCGCCTTTCCGTCCCTGCTCGACACAACAATATTATTATAATTAAACATATTAATGGTTTATTATTAATATTAAAATAATGAATAAGGAATCTTTATTTTTAATTGTATTTTATTATATAATAATAATTACTATTACTGTCTCATTGTCTAAATGTATTTTTACTGTCTAAATATATGTATTCAGTTAGTGTAAACATGCACGGTGCTCTCACAGCTAATGTGAGGCTGAGACTGAAGCTTTACCCTTTGTGTCCGTTGAGAGACTCATTTCCCCGCATGTACAAGTTATCTTAGGTCGGCGTTTTTTTTCTGGTTGGTTCGACTTTTAAGAAATCGAGTTCTAATGAGTTCGAGAACTGAGGTACCACTGTACTCCATAACCTGTATGACTCAAATTCTCAAGGATTGGAATAGAGGACCCCTTGCCTAGAAAACAGTTTAATATAAAGTATTTAAGATGTATGTATGTGCTATATTTGTGTGTATCATATCTCTTACATAATTTGTATGTTTGTGCACTTATGTTTGACCCTGGATTTACATGGCGTCCTCAGGACATCAGTCAGTATGTGCAGAGTGAGATGCAAGCCCTAGAAAGTGAACAGAGGCACATTGATAACAGAGCCAATGTGGTAGAGAAGGCCCTGAGACAACTGATGGAGAAAGGTAAGAGCCTGGTAGGCTGCAAAGACCAGGCAACTGAAATATAGTAGTTTAACACATTTCATGACATTTCAGGCGGAATTACTAAACAAATTTCGCCAGTCTTTATTCGAAAAATATTCTATTAACCCTGCACCCACTACACATGGAGATATGTGTATGGCGTATGGATCAAAATATTTATTTATTTCCGTAAAAAATTAGATTCAGTGGTACCTCTGTTCTCAAACTCAATAGAACTCGAATTTCTTGAAAGTCGAAAAAACCAGTTTGACCTAGAACTCAATCTGAATATCAGAAGTCGAACTGTGAATGCTAATCTAATGTAAATTGTACGCGCCAGGAAATGAGTCATACTACAATGCAATTCTTACTTGAATGCCTTCTTCACAGACGGGACGATTAATCAAATAAAGCAGCGCAAAATTACAGTAACTAACAATAAATAAACCACTAATTATGTGTAGTATTAGAGTATTTATGTCATTTATTTAAACTTTATTTTACCAGGTAAATTAACTGAAAACCAGTTCTCACTGCTTTACGCGATATTCGGGAGAAATAGCAGATTATGCATTGGAACTGCCTGGGATGCAAACATTATGCGTGTAACTAAACATTAAGAAAAAAATGCTCTTCTTGTTTTATGATGTTCATTTTGGTATTCAGTGCTAAATAAAACACATTTTGGTGTAATTCTGGGGGGCCAGGAACCAATTAATTGGTTTTCCATTATTTGTTATGGGAAAAATTCGATCAGAACACGCACTTTTTAGGATTCGATCCGGAGTCCGGAATGGATTAAGTTTGAGAACCGAGGTACCACTATATTAAGCTGTACTGTTAAAAGCTGCACCTACACTATGTATCTCTTTGAATTCAATTCCATTTTAATCTTACTTCCTTAGATTCAAATTTGAATTGCAATTCTACATCCTATTTTCCATTCTCAATTTGATTCAAATTCACAAATTAAACTGGAACTTCACAGTCATTCTCAATTCAGTTCTGAATGGTGCATAACCCTACCTCATAATAGCTTCCTTCATTGGTACAACTCTGGTCCTCATGTTGAACTGGAAACTACAGACTCCAAAGGTGATCAAAGTAAGCTAAGGTTTCTAATGCCTGTACTAAGCCAAATGTTCCAAACATTCTGATGCCCTGAAATGGAGGGACAGTGTGTAAAAAGTCCAGTAGTTTCATGGTGAAACTGAAATATATGCAAATATCTTTAAATTTAGAACTGTGAAGCTCATGGGTAAATCAAGGAAAGATGTGTCTTTGACCCAAACATGGAGGGCACTGTAGCCTTGAAACAAGGGCTCAATGATATTGGAGAAATTCACTTTGCAATATTTGAATTATATTATGATATTTATAAAACAAAATAGGAAGTTAAAGATTTACCCAAAATAAACTAGTCAGATATAAGGCCCAGTAAAAAAAATCATTAGTTTATCATCCCCGCCCACGTGGCGAATTTAGCCCGCATCGATTTTTTTTTTATTTTTTAAAAGTGTATTTTCCTGTGTAAATTCCACTGCCGGCGTTTACAAATTTCACAGGCAGACGATAGAAACCAATTGCCGCGCATTTGTATTCTTCCACCCCAGCTTACTTTCTTCTACCTTCCCTCCCGATCAGTACCGAACACGCACTGCTGAAGTTTACCGACCACTCATTCACTATTGAAACACCGGACATGTCATTCATGTCTAAGAAATAAAAATAAAAAATAAAAAAAAATTGCCCTCCCTCCTCACTTGTTTCTGATTGAAAGGATGATAAACTAATGATTTTTTTTACTGGGCCTAACTCATTATCTACCAATAGAGTCCGTCTTTACTTTGTAATTCAAAGCAGTACTTCACATTCTAGTTAACTCGCCATAAAGTGTCTACTGTTACCCTGACGATTCACTCTTGTTTAAATTTTTTTCTGAATGAATTTCACAGAACCTGAATTTCAAGAGCATTTTTAATGACAACCACAACAACCTACATGTATATATAAAATTACTGTTTGTTTTGTTAAATTTATCACTAACATGCCATCTCATGAGTGAGCAAGGGTGAGAATTATTGTGATTATCTTGGAGAGCATAAACCTCAGAACAAAGTTTTATTTGAAAATTACAGTAAAATATGCAGGCTCTTCAAAGGCAAACTCCATTTTGGAAGAGTGGGACAGTCCCAGCATCTGGGTCAACATTGTGGTTCTGCCTTAGGCAACGATCGTGCCGAGGAGGAGAAGCTGATCCAGGAATGGTTTACTCTAGTAAATAAGAAGAATGCACTCATCCAGAGACAGGATCACCTGCAGCTTCTGTGAGACCTTCCCCTCTTCTGTTTGTCTGTCCACCTGTCCTGATATGTGCTCCTATGTCTCGTAATCTCAGTTGTAACCCCTCTAAGCTTCATTTGTTGGTTGTTTGTGGCTGATACTATTATGAGTAGTTTTTGAAAGAGCCCGACCGATAAAGGATTTTGAAGGCCAATACCGAAACAAATATTTGTTGGTTTTAAAATCCGATATTCTGATATATCGGGCGATATATATATGTATATATGTATATATTTCCTTCTTATGGGGAAAAATCATGAGTTGTTGTATTAGAACTAATGCTGAAGTAACTATTTGGTTGAACAGCATCCAAACCTGTTAGAATCTTATAGACCTGTATC
>JABFEA020000002.1:16282881-16300155 GCA_019775915.2 Cyphomyrus plagiostoma
TTTGTGTGACAGTCCTCACACGATCTGCTTTTCAGTGTTTACACTCACTCACACACACACACACACACACACACACACACACACACACACACACACACACACAAGCAAGTTGGTCTTCCTATCTAAATAGGGACCGTCCATTCATTTCTATGATAAAAACCATAATCCCAATCATGGCACCATTAACCTCTACCCATCCCTAACCTTAACCATAAGTAACCAACCCAAATACTTTTGGAATTTTTACTTTTTTGATTGCATTCACAGATTTTTATAAAACTAAGGTTATCCAAATGGGGATCTCAAAACATGTCCCCAAAAGTAGGGAAATCTCAGGTTTTACTACACTTTGGGGTCAATTTGGTCCTCAAATGTGATCTTTGCAAACCCACACACGCAAAGTATTTCTAAGCATTTGCCCAGTTTCTAACATATTGGGACATATTGGGTCTTGTGCATTATGGGGCCTTTAACAGTCTTTAACAGTCTGAGGGTTGTCACTCTATTTTGTTTAGGATTTCTATGTCCACCATAAGGCGACGTCCTTTAGCGTCACTGCCGCACCTGCGCAGCCATCTTGTGTCTGGAACCAAGCGGAGCGGTTACCGGAAAAAAAAACATAATAGACCTTCGGGAAAAGAGCTAACTTTGAATCGTGTATCTATCAATCAAACGCAAGCAAAGTATCGCCCTTTCAGGGAATACTAAGAAGCGAAGAGCACAGCATTGTGTGTTTGCCAAGGAGCGCTGAGAGAACAGGAAGGAGGAGACGCGAAACCCGACCGTCAGGCAGACCATGAATCCTGAATAGTGAGTATAGCGGTAGGCACCCAGGGTCATTGGGTGGCTTTCATCGAGTTGGCGAAGGTTGCAGCTGCGGGAGAACGCAGCAGGGTACTCCCTGGCCAAAAGAAAAGCTATTTAGTCACGGTTTGAGTGGCGTATGCCGTGCCTGAGGGTATCGGCAGAACCGGACCGGCTGTCACACGCTGTCATGTCGTGCATCCTGCGTCCTGCATGCGTGAGGCGGCCTGTTTGTCCGGCCAGCCCCGTGGCTGTAAGTAGCCACATCGCTGAAAATGTTAGCTCATGCACCCGGAGGATTGTTCCGTTGTGGTCATTTTAGCAGTAACAGGTAGTTAATTTGACGAATCTGCTAATTTGTTGATTATTATTATACTCGTGAACGTCTATTAATTGAGATACCAATAAGTAAATGATGCAGCGCATGGAATATCATTAATACTAAGATCAGTTAAAGTAGATTTATTTGGATAACACAAATTGCATCGTTAGCTACTTATTAGAAAGGTGTGCCATTTTGATTTCATTGTGGGGGAGGTGAGTGATACACACAGGGTTTTTGAAGGGTTATTTGCTGGTCATATGACATCACTGTAATTTCCATTGCTGGATGGGGGGCGGTTACACCATCACAGTACACAATTCAAAGGTACATACCTGCATTCTGCATCATTTTACGGTTTAGGGACCTGGTGAGACACTGTAGGAAATCTCTGTAAATCCAGTATCTTCTTGCCTAAACTGCTTCATATACAGTAAAAAAAATTCAACAGAGTCACAAGATACCTTCTTGTTTTATGTGAAGGTGGTGATAAACTATTTAGCTTATGTGGTAATTTTGTAATTTACTGATGAAATGCAACATATGCAACCTGGCATCAATACCAGATCTAGTATAAGTTTACAGAGCACACATGGTAAAATGCCTGTTACACCACTGCTAAAAGACTCCAGAATACAGCATAGTGATGGTCAGGTATGACATATATTATACTTTAGTCACCTTGACCTTTTAGTTACTTATTTATTTACTTGCACATTATTTATTCTATTGTATGGAAAAATAATATATCATTCTTTCATGAATTTTCCTGTTCTTACAGTGACTACTTGTTCAAGTTGCTCTTGATTGGTGATTCTGGTGTGGGCAAATCCTGCCTCTTGTTGCGATTTGCTGTGAGTACTGCTAACAAGCATGACGTTTTTATCTCTGACCTAAAATGTTTTGCATGACTCAATCTGAATCTGAGATGCTGAATAGTGTCATACTAATTTATGATTCTAATGTTGAATTTAACCAGATACACTTCCTGGGTAAGGTCTAGGAATAGACCTGTGCACAGACATTTATTTGTGAAATCATTGTAACTGAAAACCCATTCATAGTATAGATCAGCATCAAATGGACAGCTGAATCCACAGTTGTCACTTAGGTGTAGGAAGGAATGGTGCTATGATTATATAATGTTTCATTTGGTACTTTGTTATACTTTTGTTTTCATGTGTGTGTATTTTTCTGAAACTGTAGAAACTCCAGCTTTCTCATCAGCTTTAAAGAACTGATTTTTTACTCCACCTTTGTAATAGTATTTTTTTTTCAAAATCCCATATAGCCAACCAAATGTAATGCTCCCAAATTATTAAATAACTAGTCAACGCAGTGGGGTCATTCTGGCTTAACTCGGCAAATATTTAGTATAATCCATGCTAGACCATCTTATAATTGAACCATTTTGTGGCAATTTGTTTGCATCTGGGCCAGTATGAAATGAAAAATCCAACATTTCTCTAGTTTATCTCCTATAGTTACACTGGCTTGAAATACGGTTAGATTTTTTCTTCATTTGCTAAAGGACTTTTTATTGATTCTAAGGGTATTATTGACAGTTTGAAGCTCAATGATCCCTTAAAACAGAAAATACCATTCTTTTAAAGTATATGAGTTAGGGCAGCGAAACTTTGGATTTTTCATATTGGCCCAGGGGCAAACAAAATGCCACAAAATGGTTCGATTCTGAGGTGGTTGAGCGTAGACCATTTGTTGAGTTATGCCAGAATGATCCAATGCTGTTGCATGTGAATTTATAATTATTAGCTAGGGCTGGGTGATAAAACAATAATGATAATTATCACAATATATTTTTCTCAAATATCAATATAACAAGTAACAAGGTCGCTTTACAAGAGAGAATACAGTAGGGCAGATAGGGAGCTGAAAGACAACAGTCATAATAACAGTGCAATTCACTGGCAGTGCGGGTAAATAAATAACCTGGCCTGCTGGCAGTCAGTACTTTGAGAATGGACAGCCTCTGCACAACAAATGCACAGTAAGGTTTATTGAGTTAACAGAGCAGCTGACATACTACTGTTCTAGTAATACCCGTGAGTCATGGGAGAGAAAATCGCTCCCTCAGAGCAAACTTTATCGGTCTCAGTAGCCCCAACATCTATTTAAAAAGGAAATATTGTGGATAAAGCAAATAAAAATATGTCAGTGCTGTGGCGGTACTTTGCCATGTTAATGAAGCCCAGGACACACAACAAATTAGTGCTGTGTATTGTTATTTCTGCTGATCCCTTGTGCCAAATAAATCTGGAAATACTTCTAATTAATTTCGTCACTCGAAGTCTCAAAGCAATGCCTTCCAGGAGAAAATACAGAATACAAGAGCTTACAGTTACAGACACCAGCAATCAGTGTGGCAACTTTCAGTTGCGCCCCATATTCATTCATTTTATTTATTGGCATGAGGTAGGTGGCAGCTCTACCAGCAATGTCAAACTCTCCCCCCACATCGAGCAGCGAGGTGGTCAGAGAAAAAAAACACACCAATAAATATTACTATAGGGACATTACTAGTGTTACTCCCTGTGACAAAGTTTATATTATATGATTCATTTATTGAAATTAAATTTCACTTTGCATTTCCATGCTTAACTGCAAACCTAAGGTAATTTTAAGCATAAATATAGCCTCAAATATTGAATTATTGTTGAAAATTATGAAATTTCTCATTATAATTAACAGAATCAGCTGACATGGAAAAAATTATTGTGATAAAATTTTTTACCATATTACACAGCCCTAATACTAGTAGCAATGAATTTGTATTAATAGATTTGGTTTCGTATGTTACAGGGAGAGGTAGATAGTTAAGGTCCAGGAAGTAAAAATCCAGACTAAGAGTTTATTTCAACCAGCTAGTTGAGTACTCTGTGACTGTGACTCATTATCCTCAACTGGTTGGTTGAAACCTGAACTATCTCCATTTGGCTACAGGTACGAACTAAGGGTTGGTCATTTATGTTTTGATAGGAATGGCATGAAAACAATATGTGTCTGCCTGAACTAATTTATACTTTTAACGTGTGGGTCATTTTAATTCAATTTTAATTCAAATGTCCATCTTTGATTTGGATGAAATTAGTGTGTCATCATGGGAATTGGAAAGCTCTAATAGAATACTTTTTTCAAGGTCAAAGTTCATGTTATGAACTTTTTTTTTACTACGATTGGTTATTAAATAACAGTGAAAGGCATGGAGTAAATAATTTTGTTTTTATAATGAAATAAATACAGTACATTCATTGAGCACTTTATTAGAAGTACCCATACACTTGATTATTCATGCAAATAACTAATCAGTCTGGCTACAGTGCAGTGCATAAAATCATACAGATACTGGCCAGGAGCTTTAGATTCATGTTCACATCAAACACCATGGTGGGTAAAAAATGGGATCTCTGAGTTTGACCTTGGCATGATTTTTGGTGCCAGATGGGCTGGTTTGAGTATTCTGTGATGACTGATCTCCCAATATTTTCAAACACAAGTCTGTAGAGTTTACTCATAATGGTGCAAAAAACAAAAAACATCTAGTAAGTGGCAGTTTTGCAGACAGAAACGCTTTTTTCATGTGGGAGGTCAGAGGACAACAGACAGACTGATTTGAGCTGACTGATAGAAAGGCAGATAGATAGACGGATGGTAAATTGGATAATGTTTCTGCACAACTATGGTGAGCAGAAAAACATCTCAATGCAGATGAGCATGTTAGGTTCCACTCCTGTCAGGCAGAACCTGAATGCCGAGGCTGCAGTGGGCACAGGCTCATCAAAACAGGACAGCTGGAGACTGGAAATCCATAGTCTGGTCTGATGAATCTTGAATATCTTCTAAGGCTATGGCTGGACAGTATACCGAATGTTTACGGTATAACAATATATAAAATGAGAGAGAGGCCCTATTCACACCTGGTATTAACATAAGTTCTGGGTGATCAGATCACAAGTAGGCGGTGCTAAATAAGCCCGTTCACACCTGGCATTAACGTGCGTCTCCACATGCTTCTCGACTGATCTCACTTTCCCACAACTTACTTAAATAAGCACGTAAATCTCTTTTGTATGCTTAGCCTGCCGAACATTAAAATAAGGAGAAGAAGAATTCAAAAACTATTTGCGCATTATAGGATGACCAAACCACCTAAAATGTATGTATGCTTATGGAACTCAAAATGAAATAAATAAAATATCTATAAATGGATAAATATTTCAGTGATTGATTTTGTTTATTTTTAAATAATTCCATAATAGGTATTATTTCATAATGTGTTTTCTACATATAACTTATGAATTGTATTTTCTAATAACGTTGATTTTCATTTATTATTATACAATAATATATTTCACAATATTTATATTTCTCAATAAAGTTCAACTTTTCACATTGTTGACATGCATTTTTATACTGCGTCAACAAAGTACAAATGTACGTGTTAAAAAGGTATTTCAGAACTAAGATACTTTGGGCAGGCTAATACTTTTCTATTCAGTAGCAAAGGGCCTACCAATGTTGGTTGCCATATAGTAATATTTTGGCTTTTAATCATAACCAATGAAACTCAAAATCGGAGAAAATTTCAACGAAGTTCATTGTTTCACTGGAGTGGGACTGAATTTCAGTTCAAACCCCTGGACAGTCCAATATAAAACTGTATAAACTATTTTCATATCCATTATTTATGCTATTTAACACACATTGTTACAGTACCTGCATGTTTTAATTTTACATTCATGTAATTTTACCTGTACAGCATGTAAAGGTTTGTCATAAAGAAGCCTCCTCCAAGTGCGTATTAAATATGATCTGTGCAAATTCTAAAACATCCTTAATAAATTAATCTGACGATTAACCATTTGTGTGAGTAATCATTTATAAATATAATATAATACATTCCCAATCAAAAGTTTAACACCACTTTTAAAATGGCAAAAAATCATATTTTGCATGGTTGGATCTTAACAAAGTTCCAAGTAGAGCTTCAACGTGCAACAAGAAGAAATAGGAGTGAGACCAACCATTTTTTTTGGACATGCATTTTATTGAAAACAACGGTTAAACTGAAACAGGCTGTTTCTGTGCAAAGATGTGGATTCATTGTCATTTTCTGTCAGGTAGTCACACAGTCATAACGTTCTGATGGCAAAGGCAAAAAGACTCTCCCTATTTGAACGTGGTCGGGTTGTTGAGCTGCATAAGCAGGGTCTCTCGCAGCGTGCCATCACTGCTGAGGTGGGACACAGTTTGGAATTTCTTAAATGATCCTGAGGCTTATGGAACAAAAAAGTCAAGTGGAAGACCCAAAATTTTTTTACCAACACTAAGCTGTTGGATCCAGTTGGCTGTCCGTCAAGACACTGGACGATCCTCGACCCAAATTAAGGCGGTTACTGGTGCTGACTGCAGCCCCATAACCATCAGACGGCATCTGAGACTGAAGGGCTTCAAAAACAAAAAAACGTCTTCAAAGGCCTCGTCTCCTTGAACGCCACAGCACGTAAGCAAATGTTCTGCTTACGTAATTCAGGAAAGTTTTCTTAACATTCCCGGAAGGTTTGTTTTTGAGAAACTGTACTGTTCGTGGAATGTTTTCCAAACGTTCGTATGACATTCTCTAAAGTTTGCGGTAAATAAAATGTGGCATTGGCTAGTTTTTTTTCTTATTAATATTTACATCTTACCGGGTTTCCTCACAGCGGAGCAATTACTGGATATACACTGTTTCCTCATGGTCTGCCCTGCCAGTACAAGAACCACATATTGTTCAAAGTACGGTCTGTCTAACGTTTATCAGTTCAATTTTCTAAGCACAGATGGATATTTGGAGTTCAAATATCCACAATTACCATAAATTACTGTCCCCAGACTCAAATAATAAATTCAATGTTGTAGTGATTCTGTTCCCAGTTCTCGATGACTATTAGTAAAACACCAAACCAGCCTACCAAAATAAATCCAAAATAATTCCAAAAATATACAAATTTAAAACAACTTATAACAAATGATCAGAACTACATAACTAAATATCAGAAACAGAAATAAAAAATTTTACTTAGCATTTTCAAAATAATAATTGGTTATTATGTGCCGTATTATGTAAAATGACGTGACGTAAGTCAAAGTGATGACAAAGACTAGGCTAGTCTACTTCCAGAGGCTAAATGAGACATATCTGTGGTTAATCTCGCATTATTGGTTGAGTCTGTCAAATCTGAATGTTTTCTTTTAAGATGTATATATATATTTGCTTTGCAGTTGTGCAGTGGTGATATTCATTATTTTACTTTGTAATACAGTGGTACCTCGACCCACGGACAGTCCTCTGGCCTATACTATGAAATGGGGTAACTGAGTTATCGGGGTAACTTGTCGGATTTAAGGTACCATGGTTTACATGGACTTCATATTCGTTCACTTACATTTTGACCAGACTACCTTAAATCCGACAAGTTACCCCGATAAGCCAGTAACCCTGCTTCGTGGTACAGGCCCCCATTCATGAACAAATCGGGATACACACCAGATGTTCGAAAAACTTTTGTACCGGTTCTTGAGCACACAGATATCCCCCAAAAGCGCCCCAACGAACCACCCGAAACACGAAGAAGTGTATATTATGTCCAAGAATGGTCGAATGTATAAAAAATTGTTGTAGATGTATGTCTTTAGTATATCTCTTTACTATATCTCTTCAGAGGTCAAATATCTGAAAAAAGAGAGACCGAACGTTCCGTTATACCGGTACCTTTCAGTGATTGATGATGAAACATGCTTTTGATCGTTTTTAACAGTCACATACCTATACATAAAATAACAGTACTTCATTAATAACATAAATTATTAATTGACTTCTATTTGTGTTATATTCTCCATTCACACATAGTGGCAATTACGTATTGTTTGTTTACAGTACAAACAATACAATAGATTGCATTTTATTGTCACTATACACATGTACAATGACAATAAAAGCAGCTCCTCCAGTGCAAACATGTATGTAGAACACACAACAAACAATAAATGAATAGTGCAAAGTTCAAACTTCAGCGCTATATACATATGGAAGAATAACTAAATAGGGTTTTCTAAATATATAAATATACAGTGTGATATGCAGTGTGGGTTATTGCACATTAAGTATTACACAGTATTATCATGTGCATTGAGTAGTATGTGTTGGACACAGAGCAATGATATTGTACAGTATACAGATATTACACAGTTATCAATACCATTTAGATATTGCATATTGCACAGTTGATAGAAGGAAGTCTAGGGGTTGGGGGGTTAGACTGTGTAGTCTACTTTACAGTCAGTGCATGTGTAAGTTTAGAGTAGAAGAAGTTGTTCATCACCATACAATGTATGGCATCACAAAATGTTCATAAATTTTAGGCATATGAAAATGTGCAGTAAAAAAAAAATCACATTTTCCAAATTACTGTATTGTTTTTGACTTCAGTTTTCTAATGTTAATTGTTTAGTTTTTTTTTGGGGGGGGGGGGGTTGGGGGTGTGTGTTTTGTTGTTCTCTTCCGTGTTTTGGCATCTTTCGAGTGACCAGCCCGCCAACAAGCGTATGCTCAGTTGTGTATTGGTCTGCCTTCCGTAAACATATTATTTGAGTAAATTATTTGTATTTATGTCATTTCAAATGGGAAAAATTGATTCAGGTCATGAGTCCTTGAATGAATTAAGTTTATGAACAGAGGTACCACTGTACTTGCAGACACCTGAAATCATTTACGTATTTTTTATAATTCAATTTTTATTGTTTTCATGCAGTACATGACAATATCATCCAAAACACAGGTTACAAATTTTTATAAATACTGCACATCGGGGCCAGAATATACACTGTGGCTGTAATTGGCAGGTGCAGACGGAATACTAATTAAGGAGAGAGAAGATAAGTAAATCATGGGACAGCAGTGAGGTGTTTAATCTCCATCTGCCTTTTCTCTCTTTGTCAAAGCAAATATCAATTCCTAACTTCAGGGCAGCATGATCTGATAAAGCAATAGCATTTATTTTGCAATGTGCGACCTGCTTTGTCAAGGTGTTTGAGATCAAAAACATATCGAGTCTGCAGTGGGATTTGTGACAATGTGAATAGAAGGTGTATTTCCTTTCATGTGGATTCACTAGACGCCAAATATCCACTAATCCATGATCTTCACTCATCATATGAATTGCTGCTCTGTCTTTAGGACATGTTTGATAACTATATTTACTTTTACCTATGAAAGCATCCCACACTTGGTTAAAATCTCCAGCTAGTATTATTTGGCCATCCAGTTCCCCTAAAGTCTTGTTTAATTTATGGAAAAAATTAAGATCCCCTATATTTGGTGTGTAAATGTTACATATTACCACTGCAGTTCCATTTATCATGGCCTGTTGACACACCGTTCTACCCTCAACATCTTTGATCTCACCAGTCAAAATAAAATTTAGATTTTTGTCTACAAGTATAGCGACGCCATTCCGCTTGCTGGAAAAAGAACTATGAAATACCTGTCCAACCCAGCCGTACTTCAATTTTAGAGCCTCTTCCCCTTTAGAGTGTGTTTCCTGGATAACCGCTGTATCTACTTTATTATGTTTCAAATAGGTCATCACTTTGCCTCTTTTTATAATATTCCAACAGCCTTTTATCTTCCAAGACATGCATGTTATATTATTCCACATCGTAGTGCCCTATATCAAAAAAAAAAACCTATGAGGTACAATAACAAATTCTCACTATTAAACTTTGTCATGACCAAATCTTTTTTTGTGAAAGATTTATAAAAACAAACACAATCGGGTAACACAAAATGCTCCCCCAAAACACAAACCGGGAGCTCTGACCAGTCTCTGGTCTATAATAAAAAACATATAAAAAAAAAAACAGTTGCAAATAGAACAGGCAACAACAAAAAATAACTGCTATTGTTCCGTGGAGTACCCCTCATGCAGCTAGTTACGTCACTATCCAGCTGCACGCTACTCGGGCAGCACGTCCTCTAAAGCTCAAAACCCACCTGCGTTTAATTTCCACCCATGGTTGACTTTTATATATTCCTCAACGTCCGTAAGCATTACTATCTTATGTATACCTGTTTATGACTCATCATTGCGCAATGTGCCGATGAAGCGTTCTGCTTCCTCAATACTGGTAAAGCTACGATTTCTACCTTTCCAGGTAAATCTCAGCGTAGCGGGGAAAGAAAGTGTGTATCTCACATTTAACTGTTGAAGCGCTTTCTTGGCAGGCAAAAACATCTTCCTTTTTTCAGCCAATTCCCTCGTCATATTGGGAAACACGGATAGTGTAAGATCCTCCCACTCAGGTCCTCGTGCTCACACACGTCTCACAGTACTTTCTCCCATGCTGACTGCCTCAGAAACCTAATCAGCACTGGTCTTGGCGCTTGATCCTCACTTAGCATTGGGGCCAGTGTTCGATGAGCTCTCTCAATTTTGAATTCCCCCTCCATGTCGATCCCCAGGCCCTCACCCAAAACTTGCTTCACACATCTCTCCAAGGTGCTGTTCATCCCATACTTCTCTGTCAGACCCACGAGCCTTATATGGTTCTTCTTGCTATAGTTCTCAAGCAATTGAACACGAACTCACAAAGCTTTAATCTTCTTTTCTTTAGCATCTTTACCTGTCGCCATCCCCTCTGTCATATCCTCCAAGTGTGAAATACGGCCCTGCGCCTCTTCCATTCGGCCTTGCAGCCCGTTCACAGTATCTTTTAATCCACCATTGTCTCTTTAATGGCGATTTTGTCTGCTGCCACTAGCTGAAGGGTCTTGCTCATTTTAGTAACTTTGGTAAAAACTTATTCCAGGCTCACTTTAGCGTCAGTCTGTTTTCCGGGCGGACTCGAAGTTGCTGTAGCCTCTGGGTAGCGCGGTTGCCATGCGGTTTGCTTACTTGAAATATTTGGATGTTGTCACCATCGTTATACCGTCGAAAATGTGGACGTTTTCAAAGTATTTTTCAAATGAAATGTCAACTACTTCGCCATTAATTAAATGAGAATTAGCGAATGGGTAACAGCTTATGAAGTGAGCCGCCATTTCGCTTGAGGTACTCGCGTGACTCAAATCATTTACTTTTAATGTGAAGTGCTTTCACACTAATGTTGTTTTCACTCTGTTTGCATCCTCCTCCTGCATGCTTCATCTACCTTCTGCCATATTGCCATATAATTGGAAAGGAACATTTTAATCGCTGCTTTTTAGTTACCGAGTAATCGAGTTTAATTGAGCAATTGTGACAGCTCTACAATCGATCGTTGCTTGTATGTCACAATTTGCCCATCTTTTACTGGCTACGTCTAGGACGATACTGCACCATGTCACATAGCACAGGTTGTATAAAACTGCTTTCATGAACATGACAATGAATTCAGTGTTCTTCAGTGGCCTTCCTAGTCACTGGATGTGAATCCAATAAACACCTTAGGGATGTGGTGGAAAAGGGGATTTGCAAATGAAAGTGCTGCTGACAAATCTGCAGAAATTGTATAGTGCAATCATGTCAGCATGGATCAAAATTGCAAAGGAATATTCCCAATATTTAATGGAATCCATGCTACGTAAAATTGAGGTTGTTTTGAGACCCTACCAGTATTAGTAATGTATTCCTAATGAAGTGCTCAGTCAGTGTATATATGTTTACTACTTGTTTATAAGACATTGACCTGTTACTTGGTTCCCTTCATTGGATAAGCACCCCAAAATAATACAAGTTTATCCAGAAATGCAATTATTATTATTGTTTTTTCTTTGGGGGGGGGGGGGGTTCTTCTTACTTAATTGGGAAGAAAGTATTCTTTACCTGCTTTCAAACAAAAAAATATGTATTTGAAGGATCAAATAAAAAGATCTCTGAAACAACACATGGAAATTTTAAAAAATGGAAAAAAAAACCTTTCTGCACTTAGCAAAATATACGCAATTCAGGTGTCAAATTGAATCAAAATCCAAGATGGTGATGCAGTGGCCATTTGTTGAATGAAATTGGGATGATTCTTGTAATTTATAACTGAACAAGTACAGTGGTGTGTGATTTCCATGTTTCTGTTGGCCACAGCTAACAATTTCAAATTGCTAAAGCAAAGAAACCCCAGTACAGCTGGGTTTTGATGCCAGTTAAAATGATCATAGAATCCATAAAGTAGTGAAAGTTTCACTTTGGATTGACTAGACTATATTGTTGTACTATGGTTCATGGTGCATATTGATTTTTCCCATGGTCGTGTGCTTGTGTGTCTGTGTTTTTAGGATGATACTTACACAGAGAGTTACATCAGCACTATTGGAGTGGACTTCAAGATCCGCACCATTGAGCTGGATGGCAAGACTATAAAGCTACAGATTGTAAGTGAAGTGGATGAGAGACTGCCACAGGACTGAGCCAAAACCCTGCATTGGGCATGCATGCATCTCTACGGCGACCAGTGAACCACTTTCTTTTTGTGCAAATATGTAGCAGTCAACATTAACACACTGTTTAACTGCCATATTCACCATGCTAGAATACTGTTTATTTTTGTGTAGGGTGACCAGTCAGGCAAGGAGAGGGTGTAACTAGTGGTATCAAATCAGGGAAGGGCCATGTGATGAGCAGGGATAAATTAGGCCGCCTTTAGAGTCTGTGTTTTCTTAAGTCTCACTTACCACTCCTCCACACTGCAACTCCGAAATGGAGAGTTCAGAAGTATACATGAGACTGTCTATTTTGGGGGCTGAAAACTCGGGTAGTGTGGATGGAGGATGGAAAAGGAGACTCAATTCTGTGTTCTTTTAAATGACAATGTAGCAGTGTGAACATTTAGATTATTATCTCTAGTGTTAATGCTTAACTATAGTATTAAATTGACAACTTAAGGTTTTATACAAGCAGTTGTGTTTCTTCAGCAAAACATTGTGTGCAATATTCTTAACCAGCAGAATTACATTCAAGGTGTTTTGCACATGTAACAAACAAAAATATCATTTCTGACCTGTAAAATGTTATTGCAGTACACTGAAATCCAACAGGAAAGTGTGGATACAGTGTTACCATTTGCATGCCCCTGAGTGCTTTTGTCCTGCATGGGCTGAGAATGATGGCACCGCATTGGCAGGAGCTGCTGACTGATCTCTTTTCCATAGTGGGACACCGCTGGCCAGGAGAGGTTTCGCACCATCACCTCAAGTTACTACCGAGGAGCTCATGGCATCATTGTGGTTTATGATGTCACAGACCAGGTCAGGGGCTGCATTCTGTACATTAGGCATGCATAACCAGAACATCTACCAAACAATGTGCAAGGGTGAAAATTTCCATATCAATGGCTGCTGGCCCATTGACTTGATAGCTCTCTCTTCATCTCTGGTAGCATCATTATCTTCTAAGCCTTACATTAGGGTAATGTTTTTTCCATAATGACACTGCATGAAACCGAGGCCTTTTTGGCATCTAGTAAACTTGGAGGCACATCTGGCTGCAGATGTGGCCAGTTAAATTTTTGTGATTGATTTCTTCACTCCAGGTCACAATGGTTACAGTAGCTTAATGGTGAATATGTTTTTCCAGCTGCTCTCTAGATTGAAATACAGAGGCACTGGTCAGTTTATATTTTTTTTCAAGGCAGACCTTCAACTTTGTGAATTTGTGAATAAACGTATGACTTTCCCACACTGAATACATAGCCAGAAGTATGATGAAGCTAGAAAACATTGCTGGGAGTTGAAAACTGATCAGTGAAAAAGGAACTCTGACATTGAATAGTGACAGCGTTTTCTTAGTTATCAGTTTGCCCTGCCGTGTGTGTTGCTCCCCATATATTTTGAAAGATCCACTGGGATGGAGGCTTTTAGCTTTGCCATGCATCACATATATACCTTGTTCCCCACCCATGCACTATATGCTGCAAATTTATCATTTGTAGTTGTCATAATATGATGCTGCATGTCAAAGGGCATCTTAATGTTTTAGGGCTTTCCAGCTATAAAAAAGGAGACCTAAAGTTGTGTAAGAAATGCTCAGTTACAAGTTACTTAGTGATATTTGCTTGAAAATAATTGGCAAAATACAATTGTTTTAAAGACACCTGATGTTTTGCGCTAATCAGGTTTGAGGGCATTTATTTGTAACTGCTCATTATGACCAGTGCCTGTGTCCTTTCTTTAGAGATTGTAGGCTGATAGCCCCAAGTGTATGATGGAAGAGAGAACAGAAAGCATTTAATATTTGATCATAAAGGAGAGAACAATGATAATGTAGGAATGGATAACCCTTGTGAAGCAGTTGGATTCACGGGGGATGCAAATTGGTTGATACCATAACAGTGACTCGGCTCTCAAACAGCTGTCTGGTCAGGTTCCAGTCTCCACTCAGCATAATTAACTATAGAGAAAATATTGCAGTTGATTTGTATTTTGACTTGAGTATGTTCAGTGTGTTCCAGTTCCAGATTGGTGTAACAGATGGGCTATAGCATAAAACGACATTTCATGTTGATCATTTTTGGTATATCAAAGTAGACATCGTGTTTGTGAAGTAATGAAGGAAGAACACATTTCTGATGTTATATTTTTGTGAGAGTAATAACTAAATATTGTCATTTGTGTATTATAATTTGAGTAGAGTATACCTTGGCAAAAATGCTTCCCAGACACAAGCTATATTTAGGATTTTCTTTGTATCTGCAGGAGTCCTACAATAACGTTAAGCAGTGGCTACAGGAGATAGATCGCTATGCTAGTGAAAATGTCAATAAGCTCCTTGTAGGCAACAAATGTGACCTCACAACCAAGAAAGTGGTGGACTACACAACAGCCAAGGTTGGTCTCAAGGATGAACTTGGTCTGCATGCCAACAGATACTATTAATTAATTTCCTCAAAATTGTTCCCCTATAGTGGAGAATTACTCAGCTTACAATATGTTGTGTTTTCGAGGAGTTGGTATTGTTTTGACCTGAAATGTGCTTGTGTTCAAACATGTTCACGGTCTCTTGGTAGGAGTTTGCGGACTCGCTGGCCATTCCCTTCTTGGAGACAAGCGCCAAAAATGCTACCAACGTGGAGCAAGCTTTCATGACCATGGCGGCTGAGATTAAAAAGCGCATGGGACCTGGTGCCACTTCCGGCGGAGACAAACCCAATCTTAAGATCGAGAGCAGCCCCGTGAGGCCGTCTGGGGGAGGCTGCTGCTAGGGGCCCCCTCCTTTCACTGGTCCTATCTCCGTTACTTCCATCCACCCTTCAGGGTGCCATGAAGAACGGCAGGGGCGGGGACTGAGTTGGGGGGTGGGACCACGAAAGAAAGGCAGGGAAGACAGTGACAGAGTGAGGGCAAGCTCCTGACTGACATTTTATCTTGACCACGGGCCTTGAAGATCAGAGAATGGACTGGATGTGGGTGGACCATCTCTGGCCCTAACAAGTGTGCATGAAAGACGATGTAAAAAAAGAGCCGTAAGGAGTGGAGTGGTTGTTAGTAAATTTAGTTTTTTTTTTCCCCCAACTGAGATGCAGGTGGGGAGAGTTGGAGGTCTTAAAGTAATTGTCTTTGCCAGTGTCAGAATCTCTTCTGGAATAAGTCATTCCAGCCCTGGCTCAGTGGTCTCGCCTCTTTCTTTAATGTACCAGTAAAACACAACTGTTCATTCCCAGAGTGGGAGCTGCTCTTACAGTTTCAGGGTGTTTGATCTTTCCATGACTGGTCATCTCCAGCATATGGATCTCAGCTTTTGGCTTTTGCTGTCAAGCTCTCACTCTTTCTCTTCCTAAGACAGACAGACAGACACACACACAGACAGACACAGAGTGGACTGATGCTAGCCTAGATGGAATGAATGGGAAGACACTGGGAAGATCCTGTACAGGTAGCTGTAAGCAAAGAAAACAAAATGGGGTTCTTATCATTTGTGTATCATGGTGTTTCTATTTAATTTGACTTACTGTGATTGCTGACTGTAGAATGAGGGTTTGGTTCTTTCTGCCTTTCCTGTTGTATTGTTTGGTACTTTGGGTGCCTGGTGAGACCTATGGTGCTTGCTGGTACCTCGCAAGGAACGCTTCTCAGCCATCAGTCAGCGAAGTGCTAACCCTCATAACCTCGGCATTCTCTGCTGCTCTTCTATTTGCGGAGGGCACTGAAAGGGGCTACTGTGTCTCTCCGAGGCACCACTTTGCCCCCCTCAGTTATCCAGGATCAGCAGAGAACATCAACATACAATGGAATCTGTAAAAGCACCGCACGCTAGATAAACAGAGAAATGCAGAGCAGTCCTGGGCACTCCATGTGGAGAGCTGTTACTCAGACGTCTGTAAGTCTCTCGAAACAAAAGGATGGAGACACGTGAAGGGTCTTTGTTGGCTTTTTGGTGACATGACTCAGGCCCATTTGTTCAGCCTGACAAATGAGAAAAGATCAAGAAATGCCGAATGGTCAAAGCACTGGGATATCCTACTTTTTTTGGTCTACCCTGTTACAAGCCTGCCCATGGAAAAATTATGCTTTTTCTTGGTCACCTTTCACATAAACGGTGTGAGAAATGTTGAGAGTGGAGAATCAGGCCTTTCCTTTGCCTCAACTGTGTGATCTGCCGCGCTCTTTTGAAAAAGTGCGTAAATACAGTGGCCAATGTGCTGGCCTGTGCAAAGGTCTCTTAATTGCTTTATACTCATTAGATAGATTTTCAGTGAAGCACTGGAAGTGGTTGGTCAGAAGCAGAGGTTAGCTTGTACTCACATTTCTGTGAAGGAGGAGCTGAAGTACTGAGCCACTATGGAGGCCAGCCACGCGCTTCTGATGGAGCAGGAAATGTGAAAGGAGATGGCCTGCAGAACCTGCAGACAGAACACACAGCAAAGTGGGCTGTGTCAGCGCATAGTGACCTAGCATTCTGGCTGCTCTCCAGTCCTGCTCTCCAGTTACTTTTCATACGCTGTCTGCGACGTTTAGATAAACACACAAGAAGAAACACCTGTGGAATGTTTGCATACCTGCCCCCTTTCTGACTACTGTTGATATTTCTTTCAATAGAAATCATTTTAATGTTTTTGGCATTTGGATGTGTGGAGGATGGTAATGTTACAAGAAGGGGCAGAGAGGTGCTGAGGGGGGCTTGGGC
>JABFEA020000002.1:16325461-16337513 GCA_019775915.2 Cyphomyrus plagiostoma
CTCACATTTAGCTGTCCACTTTTCAGCAAAAGGAGTCTTCATGTCAGTACTTGAGAAGGGCTTGGTTCTACACTTCTTTCTTGATGGGATGTAGCCAACCGTCAGATCATTTAGGGGCTTTGCAATCCTTAAAAAGTCTTTGATAAACCTTCTGTAATATCCTGTGAAGCCAAGAAAGGACTTAAACTCTTTCATATTGTTCAGCCTGGGCCAAGTTGTGCAAAGATCTTGTCAGGGTCAGTTTCTACTCCATTCTCCGAGACTATGTGTCCTAAGTACTTCACTGACTTTCTGAAAAAACAACATTTCTCAGGCGATAGCTTGAGCCCAAACTCCTTCAGTCTGTTCAAGACTCGCATAAGCATCTCTTCATGTTGTTCAAGGGTTTCAGAGTAAACAATAAGATCCTCAAGGAAGACAAGAACTTCCTTTAAGTTTAAGGAGCTCGTGCACTTCTCCATGACCCTCTGAAAGGTACTTGGAGCATTTGTTACACCTTGCGGAACGAGATTAAACTCCCAAAACCCCATGGGAGTGACAAAGGCTGTTTTAGGTTTGTCCTCTTCTTCCATTTCCACCTGATAGAAGCCAGATTTCAAATCCATCACAGAAAACCATCTGGATCCTGTCAAAGCCGTAAAAGTTTCCTCAATAATTGGCAAGGCATATGCATCTTTAATGGTCTGAGCATTCAATTTCCTGTAATCAATGCAAAGTTGGATCTTGCCATTTTTTTTTCTTCAGTATCACAACTGGTGATGCAAATGGACTTTCAGACTCTCTAATGATGTTCGCGTCATACAGTTCCTTCAAATGGAGGTGGACAGCCTCATAATCAGATGGGTGGATAGGTCTCACTCTCTGCTTGAAGGGTGTTGGATCATAGAGACGGATCTTGTGCTTAACAGCTGTTGTATGTCCATAATCAAGGTAATCTCTTGCAAAGACTTCAGAAATTAGATTCAGCTTTTTTGTAATTCTTTCTTTCCACTCCTCAGAAAGGGGCGAGTCACCGAAATCAAAGGTGATATCGTTTTCTTGGGACACAGGGTGTGCGGCATAGTATCCAGCTGTCAACCTAAAAGATGGTGGATCTTTGTTTTCCATGCGACTGTCACCCTTTGGAGAGGTAAATGGGGAAACAGGTACAGGAACTGTCAGTTCTGCCAATATACAGTGTGCTGGCACTGTGATGTTGTGTCTCGTTTCATTCTTTAACAAGATAAGCACTTTGAAAGACGTATGTCTGGGACTCGTCATAATGTAACAGAAAGTCAACCCACTTGAAAATATGAATTTGAGGGGTAATCTACTAAGAAGGGAGATCCAGTAAAACTATTAAGATTCTTTGCGTAGCCATCTAGTACCATTTTCTGGCCTGCAGGGATGACTATCCTTCTCTTGTGTAGAAGTTTGACTTTACCAGCTTTGTCTTGTGCTTTACTCTTGTATACTGTATGCTATGCAGATGTTTGACAAGGACAGCATAAGCAAAGTTCTCCATGACAGGCCCACTAACCCTTTCATCAAATCCTTCATACAGAATGTCCAAGGCATTGGTCCCAATGAGAACAGAGACTTGAGCAGAGGCACTGGAATTAGGGACAATGAGGGCTAGCACGGTGATTGACTTGGGCCTACCAGTAAAATTCTCAGGAAAGTGTATATCAATTTCAATGTAGCCAATGTAAGGTACACGTTGGCCTGCTGTTCCCTTGACTTCGAGGAGGTTATCAATGGGGCAAATTGGATGGGACGCTAAATGGGCATCATAAAATGACCGGGATATTGTGGTTACTTGTGGACCTGAATCTATTAGGCACTCATGTTGAATTCAGTGAGTCTAACCAATGATCTGGATCCAACTAACCCAATCATAAACTCACCCTCAGTAGTTCGAATGGAACAACAGCTGGGTTTCTGACTTTGCCATTTTACTCTGGGCTTACTCTCTCTGTCTCCTCTACTGGAGCCCTGCCCAGTTTAAAGAAGAGCCCTGCTTTGCTTTCCACTCATTTTGCATCACTTTCAGTTCTTTGTACTTCAGCTCAACTGCAGCTTTATTTATAGAGTTCTCACAGGTTCTGGCAATATGGCCGTCATCCCCACATCTGAAGCAGAACCAGGCCTTGGGCTGGGCCCTGGGTGTAAACCTCGGAGACACATTGTGAACTTGGGTTTCAGCTTGGGGTATGGGTGGGTCTTGGGTGACTTCAATTGCTTCTGCTTCACGTTTCCTCTCCTTTTTAGACTTTTTACTGTTGAGTTGCATTAGCAGCTCAGCAACTTGTTTCCTCAGGCTCTCAGTCTCAGAAATGTACGCTTGAAGCACACTGGCATTACCATCAGAAAAACAGGAGAAGTTAACTGCAGCCTGAACGTGCATAGAGGACTTTGCTTTGGAGGACCCCAAATGACGGTTCATGCGGTCCAGCTTAGCACCCCTTTTATCTTCCTCTGTTCTAAGCTGCAACAAGAACTCAGCAAAATCAAGAGGCTCCTCTGTTTTCAACTTTTAACCGGAGGATGAGGTCATGATCCCAACAGCCACGTTTAAACTGTTTCATCAGGTGACGCTTCACATCAGATGGACGGACACCTTTTCTTTTCACAGCAGTGTTCAGCAAGGTTTGCAACCTCTGCAGGTAGCTAGAAGCTTTCTCTCCTGGATCTTGGTTTGTGTTCAGGAATTTGGCAAATATCTCTTCTCCGTCTTCCACTGGGCCATAAGCAGGCTCCAGCAGCCTTATGTAGTCTCTGGGGTGAGCTGAGGAACCTAACTGCCTCACAAGATCTGAAGCTGGAAGAAGCAAACTTTCTAGTATTTTTCTCCGCTGCGTTTCGACAGAGTCGGGGTCATGGAACATTAGCTCAACATGAAGTAGCCACGTTTCAAAGTCAGCCTCACCTGGTGGGTTTGGAACTTTGCCGGAAAAGGAGCGTAGCCTCTTTGACTGATTCTGAGAACTGGATGCCTCATTCTTTATTACATGCTCAACAACAAAGCGCCTTACTTCTGATGGGTTCAGCACGTCTCTCTCCAGATCGTCAGCTGGGGTCAAAACAGTTCTCTCTTTACCCATAGATTTGCGCTTTATCTTTGCTCCCTTGGCAGGCTGAGGGGGAAGGGGGGTATTTCAGGCATCTTTTTAGACCTACAAATCAGCAAAGTCGAGCTCTGGTCAGAGTCAGTGCTACTATTGTCATCTGAGTCACTGGAGTCTGGGGCAGTCTGTGTGAGTAATTCAACACTGTTTATGTGCCATGTAACAGCCGCGTTGCAGACGTTCTGTAGGCAAAAAGGTAAATTAGGTTTAATTAAAGCATAAACAGTGCCTGACTCAAATTCTACAATTGCAATGCAGCTACCTTCTCTATCTGTATCTATTTCTCAAAAATTGCAACAATGTCCGCATCTAAATCTGTCTGAGTAACACCCATTAGAATAATAGAATGCTCTGCCCATAGCTCTGCTCAATATCCATGACTTCCATACTGTATCTTAACCTGGTATCAACTTCACTCAATGCAAAAAGCTTTTACACAAAGGAAATGGAAAAAAAATCTGTTATGTTACTGTACCTATACAATATACCTAGGCCGTGCTCAAAACATTCCTGGCTGGCTTGCCAAAGATGTAAGCTACTCTCAATATCAAGATCCACATTGGACTGGGGTTACCAAATCATCTTAGGATATCAGTGTTTGCATTTTTCTCAATTGTGAACTAGGTTCGGCTATTAGGAGTAAATTGGCTCACGTTTCAGTGCAGTCTTAGAGTCTTAGATCAGTGCAGACAATGGGCTCGTGTACTTTTTGCAGTCTTAGATCTTGGAATGGAAGAAAAAAATATAAAAATAAAACTCTTGCTCATGAGCTTAGCTGTATCCAAAGTGTTGAGTCCAGTCCACCGGCTCAAGCAGGTTGGTATGACTGGCCACGGTCAATGGATGCACTTAGATGTTCAGGATTGCTGGCTCGCCGTTAGGTCGCTCTCAGTCGTCTCAGAAAATGTATACTAACAAAAAAAAAAAACAATCTGCACACAACAACATCCCATTAGTGATTTGCAATAGCTTCATCTTACATACATATCTATAATCAAGCTTATTTCCCTTATTAACAAGATTATTAGACTGGGTTCAATTCAACAACATCATTCAAACTAAACCTGTCTTGACAAAAACAAAGTCTGTTATAATTAATTGGTGCAAAAGTAATGTATCCATATATAAAATAGATTAAATGTCTTAACTAAGAAAAGGGTCTCGTCTTATTAGCACCACATTCAAAGAAAAAGACATTCACATTTAACATCTTTAATTTGGCTCTAAGCGTCAAAACATTAGCCCGATAGAGTTACTTCGTAGCTGAATAGACAGACATAAGCCATTTTACCCTCGCATTAACATAGCACGGACGTTCAATCAAAATGGCGCTCCGATCCAAAATGACAGAATACCGGAGAAAACAGAATTCTCAAGCGTAATGAACGATCTCATAACAATAAAAACAATAACTCAATCAAAATGGAGACTAACAGTTACAAATCAAACACCTCCGATTGGTTTTAAGCATAAAAAAAACATAATACAACTTTAGCATATTAGCTACTCACCGGAGATTCGCTCAAGTAAATCCAAAAAAACTCCCAGAGGTTTATAAGCTGCAGTCCTTCAGGAAAATATGGTCTGTGGGTAACACCACTCACCAACTTCTATTAATGTTACTATTAGTATCCACTTCAGTGGGCCAGGAAGCTCCTCGGTCGTCTGCATCGCCAGCTCACTGAGCAGCGGGGCAGCATCGGGTCTGGCTCCATCTTCCGCCGCAAGCGGCAGGAAGAACAAACAGCGGATGACGCGAGAGCAGCAGGAAGAAGCAACTCACTTCCTGGGCGCCTGCTCGCTGGTCCCTGCCTGGGAGACGGGCGGTGGACAAGGGAGATCCCCGGCGGCCTGGTGAGACCCCGCCACTGCCCACATAGTGGACATGGTGTTGAGGACTCCACTGGAGGCATATCCTTACCGGCCAGAACACATCGCCGGTAAGTGGATTAGCCCAGTGAGGGACGCTATCCCGCGGGTCCCCAAAGCCATTAAAGGAGCAACACATGTCCTGCCTGCACCTGTCCTGCCTGCACCTGCCTTGCCTGCATCTGCCTTGCCTGAGCCTGTCCTGACGGCGCCCCTTGTTGGCCGAGATTTGGCGGTGCTTGCTGCAGCCTCGCCCGCTCCTGCTCTGCCCGTGGCTCTGCCTGTGGCCCTGTCTGTTCCTGTCCCGCCCGCGGCCCTGCCTGTTCCTGTCTTGCCCGCGGCCCTGCCTGTTCCTGCTCCACCCGTGCCTCTGTCTGCAGCAGCAGCCACCGCCACACCAGTCCCGGACTCTCATTGGCCAGAACTCTTGGTCTCCTAGGGGGTCCTGGACTACAGCACCATCGCTCCTCTTATGGTGGAAGAGGAGGAGCTCAAATGGGACCCCTCGGGGCTCTACCTGCTGGGCCCTGAGAGCACTAGTGGGGAACAGACTCCTCCACCTCAAACCTCTAGAGGTGGAGCCTGACGTGGTCCCCACCTGTCGTTGTCCCGCAAGGGAAGGAGACACAAACGGCAGGTCCGGGTCGCTCCCGTCCTGCCCCCTGGCTCGCCCGTGAGGCCCCTGGCCATGGTCCGGTGGCTGCCTGCGGGTCCTCTGGCTCTGCGTCGTCTAGGTCTTCCCTCGGCCCGTCTCCCTGGCCCCTGCGGGGCCCCCTCCTGCTCCTGCCTCCCCCTTGCCTGTGGCCCCTCTGGCCGCTGCCCATCACCTGCCTGGGTTCCTTTGGGCTCCCTGGTATCCTCCTCCTGTTCCTGTCTCATCTGCTCCTCATCCCTTTGTCCCGCCTGTTTCTGTCCCTCCTGTTGGCCCTTTTGTCCCTCTGTTCACTCCCGCCCCTTTTGTTCTGCCTGTTGGTGTCCCCTCTGTCTCTCCCTTTCTTGTTTGCCTGTCCGCGCTCCCTGTTCTCTGTCAGGTCCTGTCCTGGTTTCTGTCCTTGTGCTTGTTCTGTGTTTCGGTTTTGTTCCCTGGTCCGTGTTAATGGTTTTGTTTTGTTTTCCAGGTCCTGTTGTCCCAGTTTGTCTTGTCTCGTCCATCGCCTCTCCTGAGGCGTGCCTGAGTGCCTTTGGGGGGGGGGGGTTCTGTCACGTCCTGCTCCGAACGATCCTCGTGTGTGCCACGCCCACCTCGTTACCCCGTGTTTTTACCTGATTGTCCTCACCTGTGTCTTGTTCTGACCAACGTTTCCCCGGTGTTTTAGTCTGTGTCTAAGTTCAGTTCGGCAGATCCGGCATTGATGTTAGTGGTGTTGTGTACGGATGTGCGTCTCTGTCTGCCCTGAACAAAATCTGTTCGTCTGCAATTTCGGCTCTGCTTCCCTGCTCTCCACCGGACCGTGCGTGACGGACTGTGACAGATGCAAAGCAAGAAAATGAATGCTTTTTTTTTCTCAGTAACTAGAGCTGTATTGGAATCAAGAAATGGCCCTATACTTTTGGGCCCTGCAATGGTACATATTATTGAATTGGGGGGATGTTGTCCCCCACAATTAATTTTGAGAAGTGGGGGGTGGGGTTCCCATTATAACTCTACATTTTACCTACAAATTTTTTTTCCAACCACATAGCCGTCAGCTCCACTGGGAAAATGCCCAGTATGCCAGATGGCCAGTCCAACCATGCCAGTAACTGTAACGGATTACAGATGCATTTATTTTGTAATTTTATTACGTAATGCTGTTAAACGCAACAATTTACTCCCCAAGACTTTTAGTAGTAGTACCCATATTTATTTGTTTGTTTATTTTATGTATATTTTATACATTTATGCCTGTTCTTTTTATGCTCTTTTATGTGTGCTCTTGGACGTGTCGTTCTGGGATTTGCATGCTGAATTTTGTTGTACTTGCTGCTTGTACCATGACAATAAAAACATTCTATTCTTTCAGGCAAGACCTTCAACTCCAGAAGACTAAATGCCTCTTTACCCCTCAGTCACAGCTAAATTCTGTAGTAGCTTGGCCTTGTGGTGCTGGCTGTAAAAGGGCAGGAGAGCCTAATGATTCTGGTGATAAGCTATGTTTTTAATAATACAGTCAGCCATGCTCAGTCGTGACTAATAGAGGTCATTATGTCTGTGTTTAGATAGGGCTCTGGAAAGTTCCCACCCCTATATCTGCCTACAAGTGTTGCTTTTATTGGACCTGAAGCATGCAGCCTTGATTCCGAAAACAATTCCCAACAACATAATTTATCATGAAGACTCTTTTAACTCCTTGTTGTAATGTATACTATTCTGTTGTTTTTTTTTCCTGTTACTATAACTATAGAAGTCATGCTTTTTTGTTGCTCTTGGGATTTAGGCTGCCACAGTGCTGTTCAGCAATAGCAGCCCACACAGTGAGGTTGCATATAGATCTCAAGCAAAAAAAAATGACAGAATGTTCCTTAATGTGTGATACTGTAGTTTCAGTATGAAAATCCATAGCAGCATGGGAATAAAGCTGCCCAGAGAATATAGCATACCCCATGTCCATAGCTTCAGTAACCTCAATTTACAATCCAAAAACATATTTTTTTCATTGGTCCTTCATCCATTGAGAGTTATAAAAAGCATTATTTTCATTATTCCGTTGTCCCTTTGTTTTCATGTATAGTCTCTTAAGAATTAGGCTAAAATGGCAGAATCCTTTTCATGCGAGAAAGTACATTGCTGCTCCTTAAATCTGTCCTTAAGTCAATTTGCATGAGGAGGTAAGGAGCACATGGCGATTACAGCACGTTGCTGTAGCAGCCACACAACAAACCACCTCAAGGATGAGAACCTGAGTGTAGCCATGTGGCAGGTGATACCTCAGCACCACACTATTCCGAATGGCCGAGGGTGAGTTTTTTTCTGTGACTGAACTGCCAATCCTGCCAGCAACCCCCAAATTTCCTTGTAAGTTGGAAGACCTCCTTATAGGGCTGGATGTACATTAATATCATACCCAGGACAAAGCAATTGCAGGCTAAGAGCCTTGCTCAAGGGCCCAACAGAGTAGGATCATTCCTGGCACTCACAGAGTTTGAATTAGCAACTGATTACTGGGACAGATCCCTTGCCTCAGAGCCACCACTCTGCAATACAATACATAATTCAATACATAATAATAATAATAATAATAATAATAATAATAATAATAATAAATATTGTAATAATAAAAGTAAATACATTCTTAAGCCGCAGACTGTATTCTGTGTACAAGGTTCTTAACTATTTCCGTTTTCGAATATTAGTAATGTGTGAGTATGCATATTTTATTCATTACCATTTCTACAGTAAGCCCTCGGACATTTGCGAGGTTACGTTCCCAGAACTCATTGCGAATGAGGAGGATTCGTGGATGTTTGGTAGTCACTAAAAATGGTAATATCTGCTTATTTCCATGGTTTAAATCATAAATATGCTCCCCAAATACTTTAATTTCATTTAAAAGTTAGCTTAATACATTACCATTAAAAAAACACATGTTTGGTGTAAAAATAGAGAACAATATCATCTATCGGATATTTGTCACACTAGCACATTTACAGTACAGAATACTAATGTTACCCCTACTAATTTATAGAACACGGCATTAGCGTCCATTTTTTTTGTATTCACAGTAAAGTAAAATGAGTAAAGAAACCCTTTCAGTGTTTATAGCAAATGCGTCTTGAGAGGGAAACATGGGACACATTTGCTATGTACATAAGCATTAGCACCTTTCAATTAAATTTCAAATTTTTGTTAATTGAAATTACGTTAACATAAGATAGTAAATTAACAATTTTTTTCTAGCATTTACGTAACAATTAGCGTCCCTGTCACATATTGCCGGGGCACCATTTAATTACTACGAAAATGAAACATAAACACTTCTGTAGCTTTTTTTGAGGATTCCGCAGACGTGCAAAAAATAGTGGATGCAGATAAGTTCGGTTCCAATGACATTTTCACAGATGCGAATTCGCAAATCACGAAGCGTGAATGCACAAGGGCTTACTGTATATAAATGAAAATGTTCGCTGTTATCTGCGGTTTCAGGTATCTGCTGTAGGCCTTGGAATGGAATGGAATTTATCGTAAATAAATTTTACCGGTAGAAGGCTAAAGAACATAATAGCTGATAAAGGCTTGAACTGTGAGGGATGGGAACTGAGAGAGTGCCATAGCTGTACATTCCATGAGAAGCTCCTCCTTCTGTTCCCTTATTTATGTGGTACATTGTGTGTCTGGCAGCTTGAAGGACAGCTCTAAATAAAGCCTGTATCCCTTGGCAGGGCTGTGCGCAGCCGCAACATCCCTCTGGACATTGCCAAGCAGGAGATCCGGGCAGCCCAGGGGACGTGAGAGCAGAGAGCGGCACAAGGCGGCAGTGTCCCCAACCTCGCACTCAACGGACGGCTTGTCAGACGTCTTGTTGCTGTTTGTGCTCTTCTCCTGGATATTTGCCTGCAAAAAAATTCCAGAAATGTTCTGACAATGACAGTGTTTGCTTAATGTCCCATGTTCTTCAGCAAGCATAGAAAGTCTTCATCATAACTCCTTATCATGTAATTTTTGTCCTTATATGGTCACAGATGATACATTGAGATGCTGGTTTGGCATCTTATGGCTGTATGTATCTCTTACTCTGACCCCTTGTTTTAAATGGCACCTTTTGATTTGCATCAGCTGTAAAATGTTTTTACATTGGGACAGTTGATACCAAATATAGAAGTTACAGCTTACAGTTTACATTTATGTGGAGCCAAGAAAAGAGTTCTCAGGCAATCTTGAGCAATTATCCTAAATGAACTACATTAATGTATTGATACTCTGTCCCACGGGGGAGTCTGTAACAGACTTTTGATTTGTTTGGGCATACATACTCTATTTGGACTCATAAACCGTTCTTGCTCATAGGTAGGTTACAACACTCTTTGTGCAATATACTACTTTATATTATAAAGTTGCCTTAACCACTGCGTTGCTTATCTGTAATGCTGCAGTTTAAGTAATAGTCTGAATTTCCTGTGGTATCGGTATTATATCACCTACATCTTTGGGATTTTTCAAAAGTTCTTGTCTAGTGGACAAGTTCATGTAGGAAAGCAAACACAAACTTTCATTTCAACAGTAGAACACTATGGTCACTAGAAGGGGTACCATGCCACCCGCTGCATTACATACTGTAAGCTATGAAACAACAAACGAAACCGTCACTGATTTCCTGAAGATGTGATGTGTGTTCACTGGACTGTAAACATGTTACATGTGCTGTGTGTGTTGCTGGTGAGTTTTTGTGGGGACACTGACTGGGTTTCAGCTGTGTGGGATTAAAAACAGACATCTGTGAGAAGCTGCATAACCCCCCAGAAGGAGATTTCACACAGAAGGCCCAGGCTCTCTCAGCCTCTCCTTTTTCCCACTCATCAAACTACAGCTTCCTGTTGTATATTTAGCTGACTCCATCGGGGCGTGAGAAAAGCTGGTGGCTCCAATGGGGAGCTCAAGCATTTTCAAAAAGAAGGACCAGCATGTCATATGTTATGGGCTTTGTACCCATTTCCGTCAGGAGCCATCATTCGCCATTAACTTATATAAGGAATGAGACGGTATGTACACCTAATTTATAATGACTGCAAACTCCACAGATAAATCCAAAATAATTTTGGAGATCCTTGCAATACATATCGCATAAAAAAATTGGAAATATGCAATGTAGGCATATTGTTGGGTTCAGATCTCACCAATTACTCCCCCAGATGGCTAGCTAATAGTTTCCATATGTGTATTGAGAGCTGTTGCCCTGTTATGTGACACACAAAGATAGGTTTAATGCAAAAGCTTTTATGTAGTTATAGTCATTATAGCCTATATCAGAGATCTCTGCTTTGTAATAACTGCTGAAAGTTCCCTCTCTAACAACAAAAACAAACTGACATCCTCAACAGGGCCTTCAGATTAGTTGATTTAATAGCCCTGAAGCTTGAAAATAACTGCCCCAGTGGGCAATACAGTAACAAACTATCCGTTTATCTCTCTGTGTTTATCAGGGTGCCCACTGGTTATATGTAACTGGCTTAGGTCCAAAATCATTTAGTTGTAGAATGGTGTACAAAACAGAACCAGTTATAGGAGTTTGTCTTGTCAGGGCTATTTGCAGGCATTGAGCAGAGATGCAAATAACAAAATACAGCAGAGAAACATAAAAAATCAAGGAGATGTTTGCAGAAGACAAAGAAAATAAACCCTTAACAGGATTCAAGGGATTTTTCAGAAATCTTGTTGAGTTTACTGGAGGTGAACAAGCAAACATGGACTGGGACATGTTTTATGAGTCACACAAGGAGGACATGGGGCTTAGTCATTATATTGCTGAATATATCTACTCTCCTGTGGATAACAGTTCCCATGAAGACAGTGGGCTGGTCCCCAGTAAACAAGAGGAAGAGGACCTTCATGTCTGGAGACAAGGAGATCAGGAGGGTGTAGGTCAGGGATCTCAAACTCCAGTCTTGAGGTGCCGGAGTCCTGTGTAGCTTGGTTCTTTCCCAGTTCCACCACAAATTATTCAGCTCAAGGTCTATGTGGTAATTAGCACAAGGAGTTGAATCAGGTGTGTTAAATGAGTTTTATAATAAATTTTATAAAATTCCGTCCGCTCAGCTCCTCACTCACGCTCTGCTCCACTTCGCTCACGTGCTCTGCTATCTATCTATCTATCTATCTATCTATCCATCTAATCAGTGAAGAATGACACATACAATTCCTTTACAGCACAGAATCCTTCAGCCAGCATTTAGCCATGGCCTTCCTGTTCTACACATATGATTTTCTAGTTATAGTATACTCACCGTTTCTACATCAGTAGTCTGACACAAATAATTCTACTAATAAATTAATCAATGCCACCGAAATGAAAAATACATTCATCAGTCAGTATGTCAGTATATAAATGTGCTCCTAAGCTCCACAATTATGATAGTCTGAATGATAGTCATTTCCAACTTTC
>JABFEA020000002.1:16342497-16352715 GCA_019775915.2 Cyphomyrus plagiostoma
GTATTGTTATA
The DNA here is from genome assembly GCA_019775915.2 of Cyphomyrus plagiostoma. Classification (NCBI taxonomy): domain Eukaryota; kingdom Metazoa; phylum Chordata; class Actinopteri; order Osteoglossiformes; family Mormyridae; genus Cyphomyrus; species Cyphomyrus plagiostoma. Next base: position 16,342,509 of record JABFEA020000002.1, read on the forward strand.
CATCATACTTTTCTCTGTTCATTATTGTTATACATCATGATTTTCTTGGTTCATTATAGTTATACCGTTACTGGGATAACAGTTAGCGGCTTAGCGCGCGGGAATGGTAGTGCTGCCAGGAACTGGTGCGCTACGAGCCGCAATCATAGTCGTAAAGTCGATTGGTCGTATATTGGATAGGTCGTAAGTCAATGAGGACCTGTAGTATGAAGGTCAAATTGTAGAGAATGACATGGTTGTTTAAATAAGAAATAGGTATTACATGAAAGACCAATCCACAGGTGTGGGGCAGATGCCAAGTATGTGTTCTTGGGGATTATATGCTTGCACTGTCAGCACGGTGAGGCAGTGGTTAGCGCTGCTGCCTCACAGCAAGAAGGTCTTGTATTCATTCCTGGTTCCTGTGCCCCCTGTTCCTGGGATAGGCTCCAGCAACCCTAGTTGGGTTTGAGTGGCGATTGATGCTTGCACTGCATTCCTGGTGCTGGTACTGAATGAAGCCTACCTCTCCTCATTCTCCAGTCATGCTTTCATTCTGTGACTGACTGAGGTGATGGGTGGCATCACTCGAAATACAGTTGGATTGCTGTAGTTATCAAGATGCCCCCTGGAGCTATCCTGTTGAATTCTTAATTTTTCTCATTGTTTTGTGATGGTGTATGTGTTATGTATTTATATTAAATCTGCCTCCAGAGAGTCAAAAGGGACGGCTCATTCAGGTACACCTGTCCTTGGTTCTCTGTCTAGGGGCAATTCTAACGGCCCATTTCCTTTACTTGAGTAAGTTCAATGAAGATGTTCATCTCACCCATATCCCCAACTTGCCTGGTTTTTCCTCATAATTTTCATACTGGTCAGTACAAATGAGTCCCAGAAGTTTTATGTCTGTTATAATTATGTTTTTTGTTTGTTTTTTGTGGTTTATTTTAAGTGAATCGGCCTCCTTCCAATCCCAGCTCTTAAAAACTGTCCTGGTTACAATTTCCTTTCATAGTGTGATTGCTTCACACTTGATGAAATCAGAATGTTCACAGAAAGACTTTCAAATTAAATGCATTAGTTGAGTTCCATCTGTGTTTTAATTTGTGTGTTTGAGGGGGAGCCTATGAAAGCAGACGTACCTTTGGCTGCAGTTTTATATGGGCATGATAGCTGCCTACTCTGTAGCTGGGGCAGCTGCGCAGGGTCAGTGAGGAGTCATCGCTCTCGGAGGCTTTCCCAGCCAGTCACACTTCCTGTGCTTATTTACTGTAGAGTGCTCCAAAGTGGGGCTCTGGGGGAATGTGGGGGGAGTGGGGAATATAAGTCATGTTTCTTTGAGGTTAAGGCCAAGCCTCGACCACCATCTTTTCAGTTTCACCTTTTGAAAAGAATGAGATGTTCATTTCTGCTGGGGAGCTGTGACCCAGTGCCTGTTATGTATCACTCCTTATGACATAAATGCCTGTTCACTCATTTTACTCTTCCATGGTAGTTTCTTCCTTTTGTTATTGTTGTGGATTTAGGCAAAAACAGCAGCAGTCACAATTTTTTTTGTGGTTTCTGTTATTAAGGAGCAGAAAATTGCTTTGAAGACCAGACTGTTGGATAAGAATAAAGATATGTGAGGACAGTGGAATTATTAAACATGTCTTACAATTCAACTGTTTCATACAGTACTGCGTAAAATAAAATTGTTTAAAGCTGTTTATCTGGGAAATAAGTTTATATATACTCAAAAACACATTAGAACATTAGCACATATGAATCATTAGAGCACATGTAAACACAAATAAAAAGTAACACAATAAATTCTAATAATTTTTTTCCTGTTCTCTGAAAAGTTACTGATATCTTGTTGGATGATTAGAGGAATGTGGTTCCCAAACCTTTTCTCAGATGCATATCAGCCATTCTACGTCTTTGTTAAATTTCGCCATCACCTCACTTAAATAACTCAATGAAGTATTGAACGGTCAAACATGGGGGGTTAGTGGTCTATTCAAGAAATACATGAACGTATTGGAATGGTTTATGCAGATACTGGACTGACTTTAGGAGAGGTTTTGAAATGGCTAAGTTGACATATTTGATAGATACAAATTTTTCACCAACATGGTAATTTAAATATAATTTTCTTTGACTGCTTAAGATGATTGTACATACTGTATATTACTCACCTGTAGATGACATCTATTAGTTAGCATTTGGTAACATGGATTTCATTAGTCTGACAACCTTCAGCTATAGTAAATGTACCTGTTATGTCTGGCCTTTGCTGACTTTGAGGCCTCTCTGCTCCTAACAAATTACCTCCAGTAGCACCTAGTCTGCATATCATATGGCAAGTAAGTACAGGCCACAAGCCAAAGCAGAGCTTCCAGAACAGTGCAGACCCATGTTTCAAACTCACCGTGCTTCTTTCTATCTTTGGCCCCAGCCTAAGTGCTGGTCCCCGGGGCAGGTGATTGAACACTCCCAGCTGACTTCTCAGGCCCTCCAATGGGGCTTTTATTTAGAGGCAGGCTGCTGCTAATGAAAGCCAGGTTCACTTGTGTGTGTTTGGTGAGAGTTGGGGAAAGCTCACCACAAAGCCTTGGCAAGCAAAGGAGCACAGATGTGTGCTATGCGTGGATCCTGAACAGGGCAATTTACATAGTTTACATATCAAGCGCTTGTGCTGTATGTAGCCATATTTTGTGTTATTGTTTTCTTTTGCATGATTTACATTTGGAGATTATACACAATTCATATGGCACTAAGGAGAAGGCTAACACTGAAGGATATTTAATTTTGTTAGTCATTGATTCCTCTCTCTGTCACTTCTTTTGGGTTGGCATTCTAACGTAATAATCAATGTTCATTAGTCAATATTACTTTTGCCAAACACTAAAATATCACCTTATATTTACAAATTGTGAATGGAATCTTGCATCCTGCTTTCATTAGCCTTCATATCAGCTGACACATTTTTCAGTAGTTAGCTTATCAGCATAATTAGTCAAAAAAAACCAAACATACAAAAACAAAATATGTAACTAATTAACTTGGGAGTGGTTCAACAGGTTAGGGCCTGTGACTGTGATCATGAGCTTACTGGTTCAAATTCTTCCGTTGTCATGGTAATGCTACTTTTGAATCTTTGAACAAGGCCCTTAACCCCACTTGTTCACCAAGGACTGGTTGGTCCTGCTATCTGAATTGTGTGTCACTTTGTATTAGTGTCTGCTAACCTGGAATGAAATTTAAATGTAATGTTTCTATGGCAGAGCTGTTTGTTATAACCAGAGGTCTCTGACATTGTGAAACTGCTAGATTACCAAGCCAAAGCACTGTTGGTTCTGTTAACTCATCCGTAGTTGTGCTCTCCTGCTATCATTGTAGACACTAATACACTCATGTAATGCAATTATAAATGAAATCGCCACCCCCACCCCCCAACCATATGAAAGAATTGCAGTTGAGGATTAGTGCAGGGTTAGTCTATTGCATAGACTCTTTGATACTGGTAATGGTGTCAGAGAGTGATGTGCATTTGTGCACCAGTGACATGGACTCAAAATTAGAGCAGGCCAGCTTGGCTATTAAGATGAGGGGAGTAAATTCAAACCTTAATCGATTTCAAAAACAATTGTCTAAGCAGTCCATCAATGTTGATGGCATACAGAATTATTTGAGACAGATCTGATTGGATGGCGTTTTTGTTTGTAGAATTGTTTTCACTGTTTCTTTTTTGGCTTAAACTACTATGAAAAATCTAGTCTGTAGTGGAACATATGTGCAAGATCTTCTATAGTGCTTCTATCCTAAATGGAGAAGTCTGCAGTGTAACATCTACAATTTAGTGTCCAGAAGAAGCATCTGTCATACACATTCCATCAGATTAGCATATAATTCTGTTACTTGTGCAGCAAAGCCCCATTTGTTCTCTTTAAGTGATTTGCTGTTTTCCACATGGCCAAGAATCTTCACGCACAGACATAACAGAGGGATAACCCCAAAGGTGACCTTGTGAACCTTGGTCTCCAGGCATTCCGAGTTTCTTGGTGACCAAGCACTATCATCTCTGCAGGACATCAGGAAAAAGAGCAGCTCAAAGGTCTATCTGCACACAGCCCTGTTTCTTTTCCTCTCTCCTCCTCGCCCCTTTGTTGTTTTAACTGGAATATTACAAATAGAATAGTGTATTCGAAATAAGGGGGTAATCTAAACCATACTATAATGGATTTTGATCCAACTATTTTTTCTGATAATGCTTTACCAGCTATATGATTCAGACCTCTAAATGCATTGGAATTCTTATTTTAACTATAAGCTTAGTGAAAGTATCAAGATAGCACTGTGACCATATATGGACTTGCACTGGTTTTCACAGGAATAGTCCTGAAAATATGATCCTTTGACATTCTTATACCTTTGCTTTTTCCCATGAGGTTCCATTGCCCCCATCCCTTAAATTCACCCTATTTATGTGGATTTCCAGTGTGGATGCCACACTACTGTGGCCCATCTGCTGGGCTGGGGAGGAACCCCAAGCTGTTAGAAGGTGATCCAGAGGGAAACAGGCTCTTTTGTGATGGTTGATTGCATAAGTACTGTACTGGAAATATACAAGATTTTTAAAGTTGATGGATCATTTGCGTTCCTAATTCATTTTGAGTAAAGGACTGCTGGATATAATGCTAAAAATAGCTCACTTTAATACATTAAAATACCATACCAATGCAGGAAAAAGTTCTTGAAGTGAACATATTGGTTGCATGATTCTTACAACAACTTTGAATAAATCTGAAGTTTTATTTACCAGTGGCTGCAGATAAGCAGGGAAATTTCATTTGAAATCCCAAAGTCAAAGAATGCATCATTTGTGTTTGCCCAACTATTGAGTATTCAGCCGCAGTATACAGTCTACATCATAATTTGCTATCTAATTTTATTGTAATTGAACCTCATTATACATTACTGAGCTTTTGAAATTATTTATTAATTTTTACTCAACTACTTAAGAAAAACCCATGAAGTCGCATTTCACACTTAGCTGAATGTCACTTGACAATATATAATATATAAATATTGACAGTATGAATTAATTACAATCCAAGCTATTTGTTGTGATTAATCACTCTGTTAAATGCTAAATAAAATACAAATACAAGGAATTTGCTGAGAAAGGTCCCCTGGCTCTTTTTCCTATTTTTTTTTTTTTGCTGTTATTTTAGACACAAACACTTAATATGTAAAAATAATATAACAGGATAGTCAGACTCCATATCCATTCATCTCTAAATACCGCCCTATTAGACATTGTGGATTATTGGTTATTAAAAATCACCTTAGACTCATTATACTTATGTTCATCCTTCCCATCTAAATCAAGGGGATATAAGAAAACATCAGTGCCATGTGCCTGGGAGTGCTGGGCAGGGTGGGACCCAAACCCTTTTAATCACAGATGTATGAAAACCATATGCCAGCGTTCATTAAACCAACAATATACCTTCTCTCAGTTATACAGACGGTTCCATATGCCCCCCCCCCCCTTGTCTTGTGTTCCCTCCCATGCCTCCTCCCTTTTCCCTCACTCAGTTGTCCAGGAATAAGCTGCAAGTTGTTACCCCAGCTGAGAGCTCAGAGAGCAGGCAAGAGATCAGAGGGGAGGTAGTCAGACGGCAAATGGGAGCAACGGGTCTGAGGAGGCGAGTAAAGCTGGAGTTAGACTGAGTAAGAGGGCAGAAACGAGTGTGAGGTGCTCATTGCCTGGGGGCTCTGCTTTCTGTGTAAAATGCTGTGTGATACTGTGTCAGGCAGCATGCTGCTGGTGTTCTGTGCACTCTGGACTGCCTGTGCTTTAGGCCAGCGCCTGCGAGAGCAGGACGTCCTCTGCAATGAGCACGGCTGCTATGTGCTTTACTTTCAGCCCAAGACTTTCTTGGAATCGTGGAGGAGCTGCAGGCAAAAGAATGGAAGTCTGGCCACGCTGATCCACCCGGCGGAGGCGGCAGAGGTGCGGAAGCTCTTTTCAGGTGTGCAGCTGCGCGAGAGCCCTGCCCGCGTGCGAGTATGGATCGGCCTGCAGAGGCAGCCCCGCCAGTGCTCCAGCACCCACCCGCTCCGAGGATTCACTTGGACCACCGGCGACCAGGACACCATGTACACCAACTGGCTGCAGGGGGACACACCTGAAAGGTGCTCCACGCCACGCTGTGTGCACATGAGCTACAGCACTGCCCCTAGCGAGAGCTACAGGAACTTCAAATGGGAAGACACCACATGCTCAGAACCTGTGGATGCATTCCTGTGCCACTATGCCTACAAGGGGATGTGCCCACTCATCCAGGCTGAGGGCGGGGGTCCTGTACAGTATTCCACCCCCTTTGACTTTCTCAGCACCCAGATCACTCACGTGCCTTTAGGCTCGCTGGCCACTATCCCCTGTCCGGGCAGCACTGTGCCAGACCAGACAGCTTTTTGTATCCTGAGGAATTATGAGAAAGTGATCTGGTCCAAAAACAGCTCTTTTTGTTCCGAGGAATTACCGGACTTGTGCCATCAAGACAATGGAGGATGCCAACACACCTGTAAGAATGCAGGCACCCAATATTACTGTGAGTGTGACAGTGGCTACATTTTAGAAGATGATGGGTTCACATGCTCTCCAGGTAATGATTGCCAGTATGTGCAATGTGATTATAAATGTGTGCCCAGCTCTGAAGGGTACTTATGCACATGTATGGAGGGATACCTGCTGGCATCGGACAACCACAGCTGTGTGGATGAAGATGAATGCCTGCAGAGCCCCTGTCCCCAGCTCTGTGTCAACACTCCAGGCTCCTTCCAGTGTCATTGCCTTGAAGGCTATCAGTTTGATGAGACCGGTGATTGTGTAGATGTGGACGAGTGCCTGGATAACCTCTGTGAGTACATTTGTCAGAATACCGCCGGCTCCTATATCTGCCACTGCGAGCTTGGCTTCTCCCCTATGCCTGAGGATCTCAGCCGCTGCCAGGACATCGACGAGTGCCAGATACCGGGCACCTGCCAACAGATGTGTGTAAATTATGAGGGTGGCTTCGAGTGCCATTGTGAGGAAGGACAAGCTTTGCAATTGGATAACTACTCCTGTAAGCCCATCTCTGAGACTGAGGAGCTCTCTAGTACCACGGCCACTTATCTGCCATGGGACATCAGCCTATCACAGATTCCAGACTTGATTTGGCCATGGTGGCCAGAGAAAGACTGGCAGACCGAACCTCCAGCTTTGGCCTGGTGGACAGATCAACCCAAGTTGCCGGCTCCCAACCTGAAGGAGCTGACTGAGATCCTACAAGATGAAAAAACCAGCAGGCCAAATGATGATAGCCCAAGCTGGGATGAATCTGATAGTGGGGATCAGACACCATACCCTCTAACATCTTCTCCCGCTGGCCCATCCTTCCCGTACTGGTTTCAGGCTGAAATCACAAACAACCCTTTGACTTCGTTCTCTAACTTCATAACGTCTGCCAGCGCAGAGGAAAGCGACACACCACAAGGAACCAAATTACACAGCAGAGACAATGACAGGCCTGAGACAGCAAACTCAGACTGGCAGACAGCTTTGCCACCAGCCTCCACTCTTAGTCTTATCTTCCCTACCACACACACTGAAGAGTTTACAAAAAAGAATAACACAAAACATAAAGACAACACCTGGTTGCTTGTGGCATTGCTAGTGCCCCTCCTCATCATTGTGCTGGCATTGGTGGTACTGGGCATTGTGTATGGTACCCGATGCGGCATCAGGCCACGCAATAAAACCACATCTGACTGTTACTATTGGATCAGTGGCTCTGGAGACAAAGTGGACCCTCCTAAGTCCCAGATTTAAGCTGGTGGTCCTGGAAGGACTCAGTGATAATAGAAGAGTAAAGGAATTTTAAAGGGGGTAAGTATTTTTTTAACAAAAAGGGCCAGGGGTTCACGTGGAGAGCACAGGACTGCGGCCTCAGGTCCTGCCAGGGACCTAACTATAGAATACCCTTGGAGAAAGGGGGACTTTCTCTCCAAACCAGTGACAATTTACCTTCTTGAAAGGACTTGAGAACATGTTTGTAATGCTCCAAGCCGAATTTCATCGGTATACTTAAAATCTTCAATTGTCATGTGCAAACGGACCTTGCTAAAATTCCAAAGAAAGCCATGGGTGTAAAGAGTAAGAATGAGATCTGATGAATAGTGTGTGAAAAATCTTTGAGGCTGACTTGTGAAATTACAAATCTTAATATAGTGCTAAGTAAGCCTCCCCTACATGTTCTTTACTAGCTGTAAAAGGTGTTAATGATCACATATTAGTTACAGTGATAATCACAAGTGCATAGAACTTGATGAATCTCGATGAGTTTCTTAGACGTGTATTTTTTACAGCGTGTCTTATCATACCTTTATGTAATTGTCTTCAATGCTGTGGTTTTACTACTGATTTGTGGATGCTAAGCTTGGTCTTTTAGGAATAGTAATCTCCTCATATGAAATAAGAAAATTAAAAATAGTGGCTCATTAGACTCTGAGAAGCTACAAGATTCATGCCAACTTCATCACTTTTGGTGGATTAGAAGAATTTCCAGCACTTGAATCTGCAGCTCAGCAGGGATTCTGGGAAATCTCTAAGAAAAATCCCTGCATTCCACCAGTCTCAGAGTGATTCCTGCAAGCTCCAGGAGGACAGTTCCCCCAGATCTGCTGTTGCCATGACCTGCAGCGCCCCCTGGGACATTTCAGAGGCATAGACGTAAACCCATCTATACACTAAGACTTAAGTCTGTGTGCTTTTCACTTTCAAAACATGCTAAGTTCCCATCTACTGCCTACTGGAAATTACCCAGGCAAATGGATATAAATAATGTGTTACATTTTTGACACAAATAACATGTTTCTATTCACCTTAAAGGCAGCACAGTCTTAAACGATAAATGTTTTTCAATTTATAATCAGTTTGTCTAGAAATCGTAAGACTACAAAGAACTAGACAGAGAAGCAAAATGTAATATGATAGAAATGCAATATATTGTACAGTGGAGTTTTAGTATATGCTATTTTTCTCTCCCAATCAATCTCAGAAGGAGGCATCTGGATAAAAACGAAATAAAATAAACAACAATTACACATGAGGACATCAGTCAACTTTAAAAGCACTGTCAAAATGTTTTTTTTTCCACAACCAACAATAAATGCCAGTAAACTTTCTGAAAAGTATGCATGTATATATTACAGAGCATTAATGGGAGATTTGCTTGTTTTCAGAAACGTAATACACTGTTTTCTTTTTTCAAAGTTGATGGATCATTTGCGTTCCTAATTCATTTTGAATAAATGGCTGCTGGATATAATACTAAAAATAGCTCAGTTTAATACATTAAAAATACTGTACCAATGCAGGAAAAAGTTTTTGAAGTGACTTGTTTGACATATTGGTTTGTTACGATGCTTTTTCCTTTTTTTATATCATCCTGTGTAGGAGGGTGGCATGCTGGCTGAGTGATCATTACTGATGCCTCACGCCTACAGGGCTGAGGGACACAATGGAGTTTTCCATGTTGTGGGTACTGTAGGTTCCTCTCACAATCCAGACATGAAGGCGAATTGGCATCATCGTATTGCCCATAGTGTGTGTGTGTATGTGTGTGTGCATAAATGCCCTGTGATGGATTGGCATCCCGGCCAGGGTGTACCCCAGCCTTGTGCCCATTGACACCTTTGACAAGGACCCTATCCTTATAAGGCTAATCCTCCACCAACAGATATGTCTTTTAGGTTTGATAAAGGCTCAGTGAATATTTCACTAAATTTCACAGTATGCCACAAGGCACAATACATAAAAGCATGTATTTAAATATATTTATGCCTATTTCATTATAGATGGCCATTTGGTGGGCTTGATGTTTTGTTCATGATAAATCTGTGGGTGAAATCGGCACAAAGCTCACTGTTAATGCAAAATGGATGAATCTGTAAACTTTAATTGTATGAGACTAAAACTAGAAACTGTGAACTGAATGGAGTTAAATAACAAAACTGTTGAAGAGGCATGGGAATTTTTTAAAAGCACATTAGTGCAAGTGCAAAAGGACTTCATACCTGTTTCCAGCAAGAATAAATCTAGGAAATTGCAACCTAGGTGGTTTACTAGGGAAATAAAGTATAAAGTAAGAAGGAAAAGGGCTTTGTTTCAGAAATGGAAAATAACTGATGA
>JABFEA020000002.1:16425986-16438451 GCA_019775915.2 Cyphomyrus plagiostoma
TTTAACAACTCTGAGCTATTAGCTAAGTTCTCCCCAAGCGAGCTTGATGGGCCGAATGGCCTCCTCTCGTTTGTATAATTCTTATGTTTTTAATTAAAATACACAGTTTAAAATACAACAGCTAAGCTCCTGCATTAGACCCCTCATTATAACTAAAAGTGATAAACAAATTTAAACTTATTTAGTATTTCATATTTAAACAAATTGTAAGCAATTAATAGTCACCGTCATGTAACCAAAGCACTTTTAAAAAACAAAAAGCAGTTACAATTAATTATTCGTTAGCAGCACTGGGGAAACCTACTACTTACTTACTACTTGGCTCTCTGCAGAGGCGGACACAATTTCTCTCCCTCTCCCTCCCTTTATCTTCCCTGCTTCCTACTCTCGTCTCGTCCAGTCTACTGTCTTCTATACTTGAGAGACTCTCTCAGCCTTGCTCTTCAAACTAAGAAAATTATGGATTTGATCAGCTGGTCTCTCAATTGACACGCACAGGTTCGGGGAACCTGACTGTCCTGCAGGGACGTACGCGGCTGGCTACACGATGTGTGGCAGCTCTGTCCGTGGAGGGCATGGAAGACATTTACCTATTCGGAAACATGATTACAGGTCTGATGCTGATTGGATTAGGCATTGCCCTGGTTTATCGGAAATTGAAGAAGACGGTGACAGCCGCTCAAAGCCCCACAAGGCTGGCCGGGATGATTGATGGAGTTGGCAGAGCTGTTGGGACTCAGACTATGGCTATAGATCGCAAATTGGATAACATCACTGGAACTATTGACCACAGACTTGATAACATCACGGAGAAGCTCACGGCTCTGCAGAGGATTTTAATGGTGGAGACCAGCGTGGACATTAGAGGAGCTGCGAAAACCTAAACAACCCTATTCTGTCTGCTTTTGGCTCCCCCTTAATCAGCACTGGCCTTGGCCAAGGCCGCCGCTGCATTCAACAACTCCCCCGGAAGAACAAGGCAGTGAGACTCTCTTGCATTCCTCTCCCCCAACCACAAGGACACCCTTCCCCCATCCCACGCCTCCGCCGCTTCATACCCCCAGCGTGAACAAGCTGGGTCTGTGACCAGCGCTGTCTTGGCTGCAGGGCCGGACGGATGTTTTGTCTATGCTGGGCTGCCTCTACATCCCCGTTTCCCTCTCCTGTTGCGAGTCACGAGTTTTTATGTTGTGTGATGTAGTATGCGCTTACGTTGCTGGGGTGTTTTTTTAAGTTCCTACATTATACTCCCTACTGGAGTACAGTCTGGGGGCTGTTTTTTTATTCTCCCCCTCTTTCCTCATGTAATCCTGTTGCTCTGTTTTTTCCTATATCCCCTATCTACCTGACCTGTCTACTCCCTGTAATGTTTGTATATGTATGGTCGGGTTGTTCGGGACAAAACTCATTTCACTGCATGCTGTACTTGTACAACTGTGCATGTGACAATTAAACCTAAACCTAAACCTAAATAAGCGATTCACATAGGCCATAGGATTTTCCCCTCTCTCTGGCTTAGTCTCCAGAATTCTCCCCCAATTTGGCTGTGGATTGCCAATCATGGCTAATAATGCTGCCTCTCTCTGCTGTGCATTTGCCCATTCACCATTAACAGTCATCTTGAAGTTGTCAGGAAGCAATTCTACTAGGTCTGCAGGTATGGTTAACTGAACTATTTGACAGCAATCTTGGTCATCTAGACTGTTTGCTCTGGCTTGTCTCTGCAACTCAGCTAAGTAGGAGCGAGGATCAGAAACACCATCCCATTTACCCACATTAGCGCACAAATCTCCAAGTTCGGACACAACCAGTCGAATATGCTCACAAACCTCCTGATATCCATAGGTCAACCTCGGCAGCTGCCCTTCTGCGTGTCCTGCGCTCTCTCACACGAAGTGGTGCAACTTTAACTAGGCCCACATTAGCTCCCTCATCTGAAGTGTCACCATCACTGTCAGAATCCACCGGCAGACTAATGCCCAAAGCTGCAACATGTTCCTTAACCCGTTCTAACTTGCTCTTTAGAACAGTATCCTCATCCCCAGCATGCTTTTTAAGCACTTCTGGGTTTTTAATGCTTCTGGACCAAAGTGCTTCATAAGCATTCCGACACTTCTCCAGTTCCTTTTGGAGGAATGCATTAGCTTCCTTAGCCGCTTCCAGGCCCTGTCTAAGAGAAGCTACCAGATGCCTCATTTCAATGCTGTTTTCCGTAGCTAGCCGACGCTCTGCTTGACTAGCAGAGTTCTCCTGTTCGAGACTCTCTATTCTATTCCTCAATTCACCGATTGTACTCCTATACTGAGTACACTCAGACTGCAAACCTGCCAGTCTGCCCTTAAGTTCTTGCTGTCCTTCCAGCAAGGCCTGTAACACGTTAGCATGCCTCTGTTTTTTCTTAGAACATTTTGTGTTCCTTTCCCTGCATGCCTCCTCTAGCCACTCTAGAGGGCCTAGCTTATCTGTGAGAGATCCATATGATCCCTCCTTGCAATGCTTTGCAACATATTCGATGGCCCACTCCATCATTGTAGGTTCTGAGTATAAATTTAAACTCTCACAGTAAACATTTACACAATATATATGGTGGTTTATCTCAAGGGCACAGGGTTCTAGTGTGGGGAACCCTGCTGGTGCTTTCTTACCAAAGCCCAGTTCCTCTACAAACACACCACCTGTTTACCCTCTTTTACTAATAAACAGGTCAAACCAGGAGAATCCTCATGCCAAAGTCTTGAATTACTCCCTATTTCCTATATTGCTTTACTGTTCGTCTCAGCGGACATCTGATTTTGCAAACCTGTTATACTCACAGGTGTGAATCTTTCTGTGTCCTTCGGTTCGCAGAAGAAGGTGGCAGGTCGGGAATGAAGTTTTCTGCTCAGTTTTTTCTGTTAGGTGAAGAAATCTTCTCTCTTCTTGAGGAAAATATCAGCCAAAAAAAAAAGGTTCTCAGACGACTCTTCCGATTATTAGCCCCTTCTCCTGGCTGGGTCGCCGATAAGATGTAAGGAACCCACTTTCAGAGTCTCCGCAGTTTCAGCAAAATGGTGTTTTTATTGAACAGTAAAAAATAATATAATGTAACACAGTGTAGACATACACCGGGTATTGAAAGGCAGCTCAAATACGAATTAAGGGCAGTTCTTCACCCCCCTTTATACTCCAAAAGACCCTCCCCAACAAGGTGCTGTGTGTAAGTGTTGAAAACATCAAACCGACCTTCACTATTATTTTCATACAAACTTCATATCAGTCAATAATGGAGTGGATTATTATAATAACACTCTGAGCAGTCTTCTGGATATACATGCCCCTGTTAAAACTAGAAGAGTCACTTTCTCCTGTTTAGCTCCCTGGTATACAAAGGAACTGAGGAATATGAAGACAGCAGGGCGTGTGCTTGAGCGGCGTTACAAAGCCTCCGACCTTACTGACAACAAGCTAGTCTATTGAGAACACCAAAAGGCTCAGTCAAAGTCATGGTCAAAAGGCATGGTCAAAATTCTATTCCAACATCATCAGAGAGAGTCCAGGAAATTCAAAACAGCTGTTCTCCACTATAAACCATCTACTCAAACCGCAATCATGAAAGCTACTGAGGAGCACTGCAATTAGTTCATGACCTTCTTCAAAACTTTGCCATTACTCGACCTGACCCTTCTACTCCTGCAATATATGAGATTTTTATACCACTAAACTGCTTTCCTGAAGTTTCAAAGCTACAAGTTGAAGATGTCATTATGAAGATGAAACCTTCCACCTGTACCTTGGACCCTTTTCCTACAGTCTTGGTGAAAGACAATATTCCAGCCATAAGTCCCTCATCACCTCTCTCTCCAATCCGGCACTGTTCCACCTGCTTTAAATAAGGCTGTAGTTAGACCAGCTCTCAAAAAAACCATCTCTTGACCCAGAAGTCTTGGCTAATTACAGATCTCCCATTCCTTTCCAAAGTTTTGAAAAAAGTAGGTGTTGCTCACCTTCAGGAACATCTCAAGTACCATAGCTTCTTTGGAACATTTCAGTCTGGTTTCCTCTCTGCCCACAGCACAGAAACAGCTCTGGTGACGGTCATGAATGACCTCCTGATGGCACCAGATGCTGGCAGCCCTTCTCTCCTCAACCTGCATGCCCTGTCTGCTGCATTTGATACTGTTGACCAAGGTCTGCCTGCACCATATGATTGGACTCAACTGGTTTCAGTCCTACTTCACCGACAGAACTGAGCACATTTCTTGGGGCAAAGTCCAATGCCCAATGCGCCTCGCCCATATAATGCCCTTCCTGACACTCAGGGCAGCCCATTCTACTGACAGTTTTAAAAAAGGACTTAAAACCTTCCTTTTTAGCAGATTTTATCATTCCTAACTTTTTGCTTTATAGCTATTATAACCCCTGTACAAAGATGCCCAAAGGCTGATACCTCAGAACTCAGATTTAATCCATTCAGAACTCCTACCTAAAAGTTTGAGTTGTGATTGAATTTTCCCCATGAGAAATAATGGAAAACCAATTCATTGGTTCCCAGCCCCCCAAAAATATGTTTTTTTTTAGCATTTACTGTAAACACGAAATGAACTGGATAAAACAAGACGAGCATATACTGTGCTAAACACATCTAAACACATTTATCAAAACAGTAATTTGTAAAGTAAGAAAATAAATGTATAAAGACAATGTGTCCGCTCCTTCCGTGTGCCACGCCCCCTCGTTAATCCTGTGTGGAATCCCCGTGTGATCAGCTGTTTCTGGTTGTTGTCATTAATCATCTGTATTTAGTCCATGTTTTAGTTTGTTTCTTCAGTCTGGTCATTGTATTGTTCGTCTGCATTTTGCCTGCCTTACCTGTATTTAAACCCTGTATTTTTGTATCCCTGACGTCTGTGCTTTTGTCTCTGTTGTGCCCCTGCTGGGCATGCCAATATTATTATAATTAAATGTATTGATGGTTTATTATTAATATTAAAACAATGAATAATAAATCTTTATTTTATAATGTATTTTATTATAAAATAACAATTGTTATTACTGTTACTGTCTATTATTGTCTAAATGTATTTTTACTATCTAAATACATGTATTCAGCTACTGTAAACATGCACGATGCTATCACAGTTCATAACTATTACATATTACATATTCATATGTAAACATGCACGATGCTATCACAAAGGCTGAGACTGAAGTGTTACCTTTTGTTTCTACTGAGAGAAGTGCCGCGTGACTCAGTTCCCCACACGTACAAGTTATCTTAGGTCGGCGTTCACGGTTTGACTTCGGAGATTCCTCATCGTGTTCTAGGTCATTTTTTTCGAGTTTGACTTTTAAGAAATTCGAGTTCTAATGAGTTTGAGAACTGAGGTACCACCGTATGTGGCATCACACTCAAGCAAAGTATCTTTGTTAGTCATCTACATGGGTAAATCCAAAGAACATTAATCTGAAATGAGATTAAATGTTGTTAAGCTTTACAAATGATATAATAGCTATAGAAATTGTTTTTGAAAAATATCATTATTTATTTAAAATTAATAAACATGGAACAATTGAAAATGTACATTGAAAAGGATGCATCTGCATATTGTCTCCACGCACAGTGAAACTTATGGTGAGAGAGGTTATAAAAACAGAACATAAAAATCACAGCTTCCTAACCACAAACTCTGCTTGAACCTTGAACCTTGGGGCTTTGATATTTAAAAATAGACTGTTAGGTGCCAACTGCATCACCAGAAGCTTTATGAAAGAGTTTATTGAGATAACCCATTTATAATGTGAAAAAATGCAGCACTTGAAGTTTGCCAAGCATTATAGAAATTATAGTTGGAATCGTGTGCTGTGGCCAGATGAGACAATAATTGAACTTTAAGCACACTATTGACCTGTTTGGGAATGAAGGGTTCTGCATGCAAAGGAGAGCCCATGGTTCCCACTGTCACAAATGGTGGCTGTTTTCGGCAGGTAGCCCAAATGTCTTGTGAAGATTACCTGCATCATAAATTCCACAAAATACGTGAACATTTTAGCAGAAAACCTTGTTGCCTCTGGCAGAACGTCAAAACTTGCTCATGGTTGGACTTTTCAAAAAGATAATCAACCCAAGCCCACAACACAGGAATGGTTGCAAGAACACAAAACCAATGTTTGGCAATGGCCATCTCAGATTCCTCTCCAGATTAGAACCCCATTGATAACCTATGATGTGATTTGAAGAGGACAGTGTACCAGCGTGAACCCTAGAATAAAAAGAAACTGGAATTATGCTGTATGGAGAAATGGTCCAGCATCCCTCTACAAGTGTTCTCCAACCTTACTAAAAGTTACAGTAAGAGAATCAGTGCTGTTACTATTGCTGGGGGAGGCCTCATTCAATATTCAAAAAGTCTGTGAAACCTACATTTTCCATGAAAATGGTATTACTAAACAATGGTTTTTGTTTAAAACAAACAAACAAAAAAACAAATTGTGTTCAAATAAAACGTAAGACTTACACCACTGTTTAAGCCCAAAATACCACTAATTGCCCTTGTGATTCATCTTATGCATTAATGTTTAACTTACCTTCATGGTTCTAGTGTTGACTGTATAAACTTAATTACATGAAAGAGGCCTTTAGTCAGACAGGGAATGTCTCCCATCTGTCATTTACAGGCTTGCTGACGGGTGTGGTTGTGGATTCTGGTGATGGGGTGACCCACATATGTCCTGTGTACGAGGGCTTTTCACTGCCGCACCTCACCCGCAGACTGGACATAGCGGGCCGTGACATCACACGCTACCTTATAAAGGTGCACCATCATTCTCTCTTAGTCCATACTGAAAGGGACCTGGAGTCACTTTATGATAAAGGTCTAAATTGTACAGAGGGTGTTTCTGAATCGATGTCTTCTGAGATTAAAATATATTGACAATATAACATAACGTGATTTGTCACTGATTTCAAATGTTTATTGATGCATTAACTGCATTCTAAAATTGGGCCAGCACACCGTACTTATATAAACATCCACTTGTAACAAGACTGTTGTGATCCTGACTCCTTCATTCTTTACATAATAGTCTGTTGTGTAACATTCAATGCATACCAGCTCAGATAGACTGTATATTTATGCTCCAGGTAATGAAATGGGGAAAAGGCTGTAAATTGGAAGAATTACAGAAGCTCAGGCTGTAGAGCTGTGAGTTTGGCCTCTGAGCCACAGCTTTAGCATTTTGAATTTTGCTCTGCTATCAAAGACTGTACATGAGCCGTTTGCAGAACCTCAGGCAGTTATTGGGGGTGGTGGAAGGGACAGTGAAAGCAGCCTAATCCCTGATCCCCATCCTCTGTCAGCTCCTGCTGCTGCGTGGCTACGCCTTCAACCACACGGCCGACTTTGAGACAGTGCGGATGATGAAGGAGAAGCTCTGCTATGTGGGCTACAATATGGAGCACGAGCAACGGCTGGCTACAGAGACCACCGTGCTGGTGGAGGCCTACACGGTACTGCAGACCCGTCTCCCTCGGCAGGTGTTCCTTACTCAAACCCCACACAACCCATAAAGTTTCCCTAAAAATGTCACGCATCTGTCCAGCACCCTGACACAT
Organism: Cyphomyrus plagiostoma; assembly: GCA_019775915.2. Lineage (NCBI taxonomy): Eukaryota > Metazoa > Chordata > Actinopteri > Osteoglossiformes > Mormyridae > Cyphomyrus > Cyphomyrus plagiostoma. The sequence continues at coordinate 16,433,578 of JABFEA020000002.1, forward strand.
AGCTACTGTAAAAGTCATAGCAGGAAGACACTTAACGTCTTAATATCATTGTGAAAACAGAAATGTACATAATTAGTATTGTTTAGCAGGGATGTACTTTTCCAAAGGGATGTACTTTTAAGAGAGTGGGGTGAGCCAGTCTCAATAATTGTGATTAAGGGTCTTGCTCAAGGACCCAGAGGAGAAATCACTCTGCTGATCACAGAATTTGAACTAATGAGTGTCTGGCAACAGGCACAGCATTGCCATACGTCATCACTTTGGATCCTTACAGTATCATGCATTATACTTGTATAAGTGTATGAGTGAACAGATGTGACTGAGCTGGCCATGTTATTCAGTTAATATTACTTGGCTAATTAAAGCCAGATCCCTGAGCACATGCTTTCATGATAATCACACAGATCGCACCCCCCCATCCCACTTTTGGTTTCCCACCTCTCCAGTTACCAGATGGCCGTTCTGTGAAGGTGGGAGGTGAGAGGTTTGGAGCACCAGAGGCCCTTTTCCAGCCTCACCTGATCAACGTAGAGGGAGTGGGCGTCTCTGAGCTGCTCTTCAACACCATCCAAGCGGCGGACATTGACACCAGGTGACTCTCCCCGCCTCGGCTGCACATATGGCTGTCTGAGACTGGAAGAGCAACATCCTCCTACGAATTAGTCTGTCTGTGGCCACTCCTCCAGACACAGCATCATTCCAGACACTGTAACTATCATTATACCTTTACACGGTGTGATTTATAGGGTTAATGATTAAATTAAGCCAGACTTGTACAGGAATATTGTAATGCTGTCTTTTTCACATAATACATTATGCTCTCATTTAAGACACACACACATATGCAGGTGAGACTGGTTTGTGGGGACAGAGTGCAGGGTCTCTCATTAATCCCGCACCTATGGAGCATTTTCGGAAAAAGTTTAGCACCTTTCTCAAGGGCCCAGTTTTACTATTCTGTTGACCACGGGATTTGAATTGGCCCCAAGCAAAAAACACACCCTGTGGGCCCCTCCAACTCCCCCTCTCTCCACATGGTGAAATGTATTACTTTTATTTTACTTTGAAGTGTATATTAATGATATCAACAAAGATAATTTTATAAACACAAGACCTTTATTTTCACTTTTGTGAAAACAGAATACACAAATAAAGCGGATTTGTCATTGCGGTGTGAACCAGAAGTTGCTATGTAATCGGCCGCCCTCGGGGGCCCCTCCCAGCTCGGGGCCCCAGGACATTGCCATTGTCCTGCTGCGCTGCCTCTGATGACAGGCACAGAGGCCCAACCCTCTGAGCCCCACAGTGCATCCCAAAAGGCAAAACACCAACCCCATTGGACAGCATGTCACTCAGGGTTTCTGCATTTTTACCCACATTCAATTCATGTTCCACAAACTGGAAACTATTGTAGTTCCAGGGAGTACCTATCAGGTTCACGCATCCTGTGACTCGCTTCATGCGCAGAAGAGTGTTGATTGGGTGAGCTGTGCTGCATGTCTTAGCAATTGCATCCAATAATACGCCCATCAGATAGGTCAATGGTAAATGCTTGAAAGATGAGAAAATGCAAAATAGAAGCTCATATAACCATCATGCTAACATGGCTTCATACAATTTACCAGATAGCTTCATATTTTCAGAATGGATCTGACAGCTGATCCATCTTGGACTCAGCTGCACTTGTAAATGTTTGTAGATGCCATCTTGCCGCAGCCGATGTTGTAACAATCAGTATACCTCAGCCCAAATCTAGTAAAATTGCCTCCCCTTGTTGATCTGCACTGTTAATAGAAGAGTGCATTTGCTGACCTGACTGAGACTCAGGCGTTGCTCTGGGTTGTCGGACCATTCTGGTGCCGTTCCCCGTAATTCCTGGGGGGCCCTTGAATAATGCACCTCACTTCTCTTCTTTACATGTGATAATATCCAGATAAGAAATTTAGTTTGGGGAGAACTTAACTAATAGCTCAGAGCTGTTAAAAACTTATCTAGCTCTGATTTAAAGGACCACAGGGTTTTAGTTTGCACTACACTAACAGGAAGACTATTCCATGCTACTTTACACGCTGTGTAAAGAAGTGCTTCCTTAAATCCAGTTTGAAATGTTCTCCCGCTAATTTCCACCTATGGGCATTAGTTCTGATTTAAACTTATACTGAAGTAGTCATTTGGCTGAACAGCATGATTGTTCACTTGCAGGTCTGAGTTCTACAAGCATATCGTGCTGTCCGGCGGATCCACCATGTACCCCGGACTGCCGTCTCGCCTGGAGAGAGAGATCAAACAGCTGTACCTGGAGAGGGTGCTGAAGGGCGACACGGAGAAGCTGTCTGTGAGAACCCGCCACCCCAAACGCAAACGTGCAGCCTGAGTCACACATATAGTCAGCTGCACTGATACCTGCATTAATCACACTGATGCATCTTAAATGAGCCTGATATTTCTTTAATGGATAAGGGTGTCGATTCAACCACAATTCTACAGTCTAACATCTGAAACCTAAAATAGTTTTACCATTTCTTGCAGTAATTTTCAAACTCCCAAAGACTATTTACTTATGAGACATAACAATTAATTCATGCTTTTTAGTAGCTAGAGAAAGTAGCCATGCAAAGTATTTTAGCAATAATATTTGGTTTTTAACTTTGGTTTGATTGCTATTATGTGATTGTAAGTACTCAGAAAATGGTAGCTTGACATTGTAGAAAGACAACCAAATATAATTAAGCAAAATGTTTGCAGAATTCACCACCATCCATCCATTTTCCACCCCTAATTCGGGTCAGGCTGCTGGGGGTAGCAGACGTCCCTCTCACCAGCCACCTCCTCCAGCTCCAAAGGAATCCCAGTCCAGCCGAGAGATATAATCTTTCCAGGGTGTCCTTGGTCTGCCCCTGGGTCTCCTCCTGGTTGGACATGCCCAAAATAGCTCCCCAGGAAGGTGCCCAGGAGGCATCCAAAATAGATACCTGAAGCACAGGTCTGCACAGCTTCCTCAGCAATAGGGTCCAGGAACGACGATTCAGGCTCAATGTCTCCTGACTCCCTTGGGATGCAAGAGGAGTTCTGCATCTTCTGAGTTTGGACCTAACAGGTCTGTCTGGCATTTTCTCCTGCCATAAGATCCAACTCGACACCAGGTGGTGCTCAGTTGACAGCTCAGCTGCTTTCTTCAGCCAAGCGACTAAAACATTTGTAAGCAGTTCCAATGATACAATTACAAAATTGATAATTGAACTGGGGTTTAGGGAGCTTTGGTGCCAAGTGGTCTTATGAACATCCTTATGATGAAACATGGTGTTTGTTATGGACAAACTGTGGTTAGTACAGATATCCAATAACAGAGCACCGCTCGGGTTCCGATTGGACAGGCTTCTCCTTCCAATTATATTCTTCCAAGTTCCACTGTTGTTACTCACATGAGCGTTACAGTCCCTCAGCACCCTCTCTAAGGTCTCCAAGAAGGCCAGATGCTCTGGACTGGTGTTTGACCCATATACCCAGACAACAATCATAGCCCATCCCCTGATTCAAAGTTGAAAGGAGATGACCCTCTTGTTCACCGGGATGATCTCCAACATGCTGGCAGCGAACCAGGAGGCTATAAATAGACCCACCCCTGCCCGGCGCTTCTCACCATGGGCAACTCTAGAGTGGAATAGAGTCCAGCCCCTCTCTTGGAATTTGGTTCCAGAGCATAAGCTGTGTGTTGAGGTGAGCCTGAATATGTCTAGTCTGTATATCTCTACCTCTTGCACCACCAGCTCATTCTCCATTCTTTCCAGAGACATCACATTCCATTTACCACAAGATGATTTGAAAAATGAATTATCATGGCTTTAACTAAGGGTGTGTTTAGCGATGGGAGGAAGAGTGAGCTATTAGATACCAGCGTGAAGCAGCTGGCTGAGGGGAGGTAATGCACACACAGCTCAGAGGGGCTGCTAAGCTTGCCCTGAGATGACAGACAGGCTCAGGCAACTTGGAGCTCATCCCTGCGCTTTTGGGGAACTCTGTGATTATGACTACAAGCAGTTCTGTGTGTGAGCACCAGGGCACCTTGTGTAGCATGGTGGTGGCCGAGTGCCTGAAACAGAGGCCTGACCAAGCCAGTGGGCAAGCTTGCGATGGTGCACCTTGTGCTTCACCTTGGTGATAATGATGTAGATATGAGCAGACTGACTGTTCACTAGAAACTTTTCTGCAAGCTAGCAAACATAATGTATACTGTAGTTATTTCTGGAATTCTGTCATTGCTTCGTACAAGCATAGAAAAACTCAATGAAATAATGGTAATACACTAATAAATTCTTGGTGCAAGATTTATGTTAATCAGTCACCTTTTGCAATAGAAGCCTATTTAAGCCATAACAGTTGTGTATATGCTCTGAAAATAGAGGTGTGGGATTTTAATTTAATGGGTGCCAGAACAGGTTTTAGCATAACCTAAACTGGAATTATTAAATAGAAATATTTCACATGAAATAGTTATGTTTAAGATGCAACATAACAGAACATAACAGAGTATAGAATTTGTATGTTAATTTTTGTTAAACCTGCCTACAAACTGATCAAACTTTATTGATAAAACTGAATTATTTCCATTTTTTTCTTTTTTTAACAAAAGATTGTATTTGAGCTTTTCAAGAAATAAATTGCAGGGCCCTGATGGCATTTTACCTGCACTTTTACAGGAGATGAGGGATGTTATTTACCAACCTACTATTTCAGAAATCTTTATCTGCTGGTGTGGTGCCTTCAGATTGGAAGCATGCTAATAACACCCATATTCATAAAAGGGGATAGAAGTAATCCAGCAAACTATAGGCCAATCAGTTTAACTAGCATTACTGGAAAAATAATGGAAGCTA
>JABFEA020000002.1:16452372-16463489 GCA_019775915.2 Cyphomyrus plagiostoma
CTTCTGGAAATCTAAGTAGATCACATTGTAGGCCTTTTTGTGATCAATTTCACTTGTAGCTTCCTCAAAGAACTCAAGTAGATTTATTAAACAGGATCTACCTCTCCTAAATCCATGTTGGCTATCCTTCAGAATGGTATTTGCATCCAGGTAATCTACCATTTTCTCTTGGATTGTAGCTTCCATTATTTTTCCAATAAAGCTAATTAAACTGATTAGCCTATAGTTTGCTGGATTACATTTATGAGAGTTCCAAGGTCAAAAACAAATAGAAGCCAACTTACACTGACAGAGGACAAGGCACCAGTGTCACCCATGGCCACCTGGCAGAACCCACCATTGCCCCACTCACTAGGCTCTCACAATGTGTTTTCCGCAATTTTTTTTGTGACATTATAAACTGCAAGTGTGACCCTGGCCCCACTCAACACTTGTGTCACCACTTTACATGCTTCGGCCCCATTGCCCACCACGGGCTCAATACTTGTGTCATATCATTGTACACACCTTGGCCCCATTGCACATAGTGGGCTTCATACTTGTGTCAGAAAACTTGGTGACCCATGATGACAGAATATCCATTAGTTACATTTATGGATATACACCTACAGTCAATTTGGTAACTCTAGTTATCAAACTGAGTACCCAGAGTAAACATTACAATGACACGGGGAGAATATGCAAACTCCACACACATGGAGACAGGACAGAGACTCAAACTCTGGTCCCAGAGGTGTGAAACAACAGTGCTAACCACTGCATTACTGTGCCACATAAATATGATAACATAATCATTTAAATTATGTCGGTCGTTTGCATTTTTAGTGACAGTTATCGGAATAGACAAAGTTGCCACCCCACCTGAGATGTACAGTAATGCTACCCAGCTTTCTTTTCACAATGGATTGTAGCGGTAGGCTACTGGTTGCTTGACTGCCAAGCAAGCTGGCACGAAGTAGTCTAACCGAAGAAGTAATTGGTGCACAGGCTAACATTACATCTCATGTGTCTTTCATACTATCCTAATACAGTGGTAGAAAAAATGTGAACAGATGTGAAGAGAATACAAATAAACAAACATATGCAAAAATTCAAGACTACCCTTGCCCTGAGGGGTTGAGTAAGGTATAGGCTAGAAAAAGAGAGAACAGTTAAACTTGTTAAATTTGGTTGACCCATGTGATACTCCCCACCTCCAATCAGTGAATTTTACTGACAGCACTTTTATTGAGCTGTCTCAAGAGGGGTAAGACATGTGGATGTCTCAGGATGTCACTGATGAAGCGCTGTGTTGTCAGGGTCCCCCGCATCATTACCAGAGATGACCTGAAGTCATTGCCTATGGCTCCCCACACCATGATGTCATAGCCTATGGCTCCCCACACCATGATGTCATACCCTATGGCTCCTCACACTATGATGCCAGGAGTAACGCCGCTGTGTCTTTCCACAACACTGGCAGGATTGATCCTCTCCCCTCTGTGCCACCATACACGCACACGCCGGTCATCTCTGATAATGCAAAACCAACATTCATCTTTGAACATGGTACAGTGCTACTCGTCATCAGTCCATGCAACCCAGTTATGACATCACTCCAAATGCAGCCGTCTGCCCAGGTCCCTACACATGGGATGGTGAACCTGTAGTCTGGCTGATGCCAGTCGTCAAAACAAAGTGAGGGATGACATGGGGTATTGGAGAGACTCCAATACCTGTGCCTGGATAGCAGGCGCAAATATCATGGGGTTCTGTAATTCGCAAACAATAGGATGATCCTCCCTTGGTGTGGTCTGTCTAGGGCAACCAGAACCTTCACAATGTGTGTGGGTGCCCTTACAAGCCCATTGGTTCCAACTTCCGACTGTGACATCTGCATGCTCCAAATGCCAGGCAATTGCACAATACGATCACCTGGCCTCATGCAAACCCACAATGCAACCCCTATAAAACTCCGGCAAGTACTGCTGATGCTGTCTTACAAATAAATTCATATACATACCTATCGCTGGTCTGCACATATACTTAATTACATCCAACTTGAACCATTACTGCTACTTCTGGGTGTTTAACTTTTTTTGTTGCTGAGCATATACTCAGAGACCACTCTATATTTTTAAACAAATATGCATTTTTAAATCATGATTTATTTGTGGTTCTGCTCCCAAAAGGCTACGCTGAGCAGAAGGATGTTTTCAGGTTCAAAATATATAAGACAGCAGTACACAAAAATAAGGTGAAGCAGGAGACATGAGGAATGACCAGAAACCAGTCAGCTAAAAAGCGGATGTAACATTCTAATGCCAGAGATGACCGTTAACTTATCCCACAGTTTCTCATGAATCAAAGGATAACATCAAGTGACCTTCAAAACGAACAAGAAACATTAAGTGCAGGTGTGAGGTGCACTGCTAGGACAGTTTGTATCAGGTTCCTAAAACCAGGACTGAAATCCCATAAACCAAGGAAGAAATCCTTCATCAATGAGAAACAAGGAAGAATCAGAATGCAGTTTGCAAAAAATATACATTGGTACCTTGGTTCTCGAACTCACTAGAACTTGAACTTCTTGAAAGTTTGACCTAAAACTCAATCTGAATATCTGAAGTCGAACCGTGAACACTGACCTAATATAAATTGTACGTACCAGGAAATGAGTCATACTACAATGCAATTCTTCCTTGAATGCCTTCTTCACAGACTGGATGATTACGCAAACAAAGCAGCGCAACATTATAGTAACTAACAATAAATAAACCACTAACTTACCTGTACTATTAGATCATAAATAAACCATTAACTTACATGTACTATTAGATCATAAATAAACCACTAACTTACGTGTACTATTAGAGCATTTATGTCAATTATTTAAACTTTATTTTACCAGGTAAATTAACTGAAAACCAGTTCTCACTGCTTTATGTGATATTCGGGAGAAATAGCAGATTACGCATCGGAACTGCCTGGGATACAAACATCATGCGTGTAACTAAACTCTTCAGCCAATAAGGGCAAAGGTGTGTCGTCACAGAGGCGGTTCCAGTTTATGCAGCTGGGTGAGAGGGCGCAATGCATCTAACCATAATGCATTGCATCAGTCATGATCAGAATGCGTTGCGTTAAGCCAGTGCTGTAAGCAAATCGAACGCACCCAATGACCGGACTGGGGAGCGGACTTAATACAGAGGACTAATGACAACAACCAGAAACAGCTGATCACATAGGGATCCTACACGGGGTTAACGAGGGGGCGTGGCACACAGAAGGAGTGGACGAATGGGGCAGGACAGGGGTAATATTGGGATAAGATCTTTATCGTTTTGGAAGCCATTAAGCAAAAAATTCTCTTCTTGTTTTATCTTGTTCATTTTATGATTAAATGTTAAAAAAACACACATTTAGGTGTAATTTTGTGGGGAACCAATTAATTGGTTTTTCATTATTTCTTATGAGAAAAATTTGATCAGAACTTGAACTTTTTAGGATTCGAACCAGAGTCCGGAACGGATTAAGTTCGAGAACTGAGGTATCACTGTATATTATTCACAGACACACGCCCAAAAATGGAGAAATGACTGAAACAAAAAATTGTGCTATGGTCACTTAATTTTTTTAGGTCAATTATCGGGTGCCTCTGGAACACTTGTCTTAATTTAGTGAGGTTCACCATATCTGCACCTGTTCTTTTAAGAGCCACCACTGACTTGGAGTAGGGTTGAGTGACACAATTAAAATCCCGCATGATAAATTTCACTGAGTTCTCGATCCGCAATGAATTTTGCTGACTCTCTGCTGAACTGCTACTGAAAAAATTTACTGAGCAGGCAGGCTGGCAACAAAAAAAAACTATGAGCTTTATTTTTGAATTTTCTGAAAATCATCTCTCGCCCAATAGTTTGAGAAACACTGACCTGTACAATGTTCCTGGAAGTTTGCAAAAAGATCCACAGAATATGTTAAGATGGCAGATGGCTCTGTTCACAAGACGGTGGCTGCAAGCCTCCCTTTTCACCCTCTGCTGTCCTCTGTCCTTGCAGTTTCAATTTTGGGGTTCAGGTCTCAGGTCTACCAGGCGTAGATTTTATGAACAGGTAATAAGATGCATCAAAGATCAAATAGAGTCAACAGAGTAATATCACATAAAGTGAAACGGTTTACAAAGTTAGTGTCTTATCTAAGTCATCCTTCTTTTTGCTGTCACTAACTGCCATTGATCTGACACGTTTTTGAGTTATCATGCTGACAAGATCAAGTATCTGAGCTGGCCTTCTCTTTGCTATCACAATGCAGTGCTGCTTCAATTTTTGCGATTTGTCTCAAAGTTTGATCAGGTCCAGATCTTCAATATTACACTTCTGCAAAGATTGAAAAAGATCTGTCATATAATTTTTGAGTTATCATGCTAATGGGATCATGAGTCAAAACTGCCTATTTCCATTTTTAAAGTCAAGTAATATTAAATAATGATCGTACAGGATTATTGAGCAATTAAATGGATAACAGATCTGCTATGAAGTTGGACAAGTCTGTCTTACACTAGGACAGATGAGCTTATTACAGTGCACATAACTTCCCATAAGATAAGTGAAAGTTGCACCTATATAGTATTGTGAAAGTACAATAAAACAAAAATGAGAGCAAAAAATAAAAAAACAGAAGACCCTGATATATTTTGATGGTTTAATTAATTTTTATTTGGACACTATTGGTAAATAAAGGTACACCCACCCATCCATCCATTTTCTATGAAAATTTTATTTTATAATAATTTGATAAAAACAACAAATGTAATGATATTCCATGGAAAAAAAAACCTGTACATGGGTGGCTCAGTGGTTATAGCACTGTCCCCTCACACCTCTGGGACTCAGGTTTGAGTCTCTGCTAGGGATCCATGTATGTGGAGCTTACATGTTCTCCCTGTGTCATGGTGGGATTTAGTCTGGGTCCTCTTGTTTCCCGCCACAGTCAAAAAACATGCTGAGGCTAACAGGAGTTACCAAATTGCCCAAAGAGGGGTATGTGTGTGCATGTACCCTGTGATGAATTGGTTCCCTGTCTTGTAAACCTGAACAGGATAAGAAGGTTAAGAAAATGGATGGAGGGAAAAAATGTAGCCCTAGCTTTAATAGCTGCTGTTGGCCCTATCTGGCAGACATGTGGTCCTCCTCCAGTTTCCCCATGTCAGGCCTGCCTACTACATTTCCCTGATTTGTCTTAATTGACAATTGCTTGCTTTGATTGCTCTCATTGCACCACCTGTGTTTTCACCTTCATATTTAAGGATTTACACTACCATGCAATAGTTTGGGGTCACTTCGAAATTTCCTTATTTTCTCTGAAAACAGGCATGAAATGAGATTGATTAGGAAATATTGCTAAATAAATAGGGAAGTGCCATTGGCAAAGTTAGAAATAATCATTTTGAAATTAAAATAATTGTGTTCTTCAACACAAAGTTGAGTGCTGTGTTTAGTACATTGTCCTGTTGTAGGATGAAATTGGCTCCAATTAAGTGTCGTCCACAATGTATGGCATGGCATTGCAAAATGGAGTGATAGACATCTTTCTTCAAGATCCCTTTTATCCTGTACAAATCTCCCACTTTACCATCACCAAAGCAGCCCCAGACCATCACCTTGCCTTCACCGTGCTTGACAAATGTCATCAAGCCCTTCTCCAGCGTCTTTTCATTTCATCTACAGATGTTCCTCTTTGCAATCCAAACACATCAAACTTAGATTCATCTATCCATAGCACTTTTTTCCAGTCTTCCTCCGTCCAGTGTCTGTGTTCATTTGCCCATCTCAGTCTTTTCTTTCGATTGGCCTTTTCTGAGATACAGCTTTTTATTTGCTGGAAATGAGTCATACTACAATACAATTCTGACTTGAATGCTTTCTTCACAGACTGGACGATTAACCAAGTAAATCAGCGCAACATTACAGTAAGTAACAATAAATAAACCACTAATTTACCTGTACTATTAGAGCATTTATGTCATTTATTTAAACTTTATTTTACCAGATAAATTAACTGAAAACCAGTTCTCACTGTTTTACGTGATATTCGGGAGAAACAGATTACACATCGGAACTGCCTACCGTCATGCGTGTAACTAAACTCCAGCCAATAAGGGCAAAGGTGTGTCGTCACAGAGGCGGTTCCAGTTTGTGCAGTCGGGTGAGAGGTCACAATGCATCTAACCGTAATCCATTGCATCAGGATCAGAATGCATTGCTTTAAGCCAGTGCTGTAAGCAAGTGGAATGCACCCAATGACCGGACTGGGGAAACAAACTGAAATGCGGACTTAATACAGAGGACTAATGACAACAACCAGAAACAGCTCATCACATGGGGGTCCCACACAAAGTTAACGAGGGGGAGTGGCACACGCAAGGAGCGGATGAGCGGGGCAGGACAGGGGTAATGTTGGGATAAGATCTTTATCGTTTTGGAAACTATTAAGAAAAAATACTCTTCTTGTTTTATCCTGTTCCTTTTGTGTTTAAATGCTAAAAAAAATATTTAGGTGTAATTTTGGGGGGTCGGGAACCAATTAATTGGTTTTCCATTATTTCTTATGGGAAAAATTCAAACAGAACTCAGACTTTTTACGATTCGATCCAGAGTCAAGAACGGATTAAGTTCAAGTAGCGATAGTCAACTGGGTTGAGATCATATTGTTCAGACATTATGCCAGTTCACATTTCACTAAAACATTTTCATGTTGTTACAAGAGACAAAATTAAACATGCATTGCATCCCTTAATGATGATACTTTACTAATCCCTGTGCGGAAATTCTCTTTTTGCCTACCTCATCTTGCTGTCTGTTGGTAAAGCAAGCTGGCTACAAAAGGCAGCCACATGTAGTGGCATCCTGGGAGATGGAGTTAAGGGCCTTGCACAAGGACCTTCAGACATGCCAAAACTGGACTTAAACTAGCAACCCTCCAATCACAACCACAGAGGCTTAGCCCACTAAGCTATATGCTGCCCACCAACGTTTGTTTCTTTTCAAGATTATCTGGTATATGTTAAAAAAATCTGTTTAAATTTTCCTTCTGGTGCTTTTTTCCCACGGTGTGCAAGATGAAGGGCTCAAAGGCAGTCAGTTAGTAAAAAAGAGGGGTTTTATTTAACTGAATGGGAGCAGGAAAACAAACAAGGCTGCAAGGGGTAAAAACGAGAAGGCTAGTATGGGGAAGGACACGGGCAGACAGGAGAGGCGACATCAATGGCTAGACTGGGCTTGAGACAAACAGGTACTTAAATAGAAAGACTAATGAGGGGTAACAAGCAATAGGTGTGGCTCTTCAGAGCCACATTAGAGAGGAAACGGGAGGGTTAAGTGGACATGACAGGCAGGATGTAACATTTTACATGAGCTCTGCGTGTGCTCTCAGAGACAATAATAATAATTTTCATTCTTGCTATTTAAATCACTCCTAGACAGGTGTATAAGAAATGTACTTACTTTGAATTATAGAATTTTTCCATTATCATGCAGCCCTAGTATATTATGGCAAATACTTTTATATTTGGTGTCATACCATCCAGATCATCTTCTGATTCTTCTCACCAGATTGCAATTAAAGCTTTTGTCTCTGCATTCATCCACACATACATAATTATTACTTCTTCTTTTTTTTACTTTCTTAAGTGGTGTTTTCTGAGTTTGTAGCATTTTTATGACTGCAGTTGTATTACGTTTCAGAAGCCGGCTATTTGCATGACCAATCGACAAAGAAAGCATTTCAAGTCCCACTCCAAAGTACTGAAGTACCAAAAATGTACCCCAGCTGGTTTGGTACTTTAGGTACTGGAACTTTTGGTACTGGCACTGTACCAGAAATCAATGGAAAAGGGAAAGTACCTAAAGTACAGTACCAACAAATATGGTACCTAATGCAGTGGAAAACCTCCCTAAGACCATTGTCAACCTTGAATGACTGTACACTGCCACGTGCAGCAAAAAGCATTCCCCATCGTATTTTACCGTTAACATTTTCTGGATTTTTCCAATCATGGCAAGTCTCATTGTGAGTAAACAATTATACCTTTGCCTCATCTATCCACAGCACACCCAGTAGCCCATTTCTTCAACTAGATGGGGTCTGGCAAACTTCAGTCATACATTTAAATTCTTTTTTAATAACAGAAGCGTCCTCCTACCTTGACCTGCCATGTAGGCATATTTTTGCATCTTTCATGGTTTAAATTTTAGGCATTTGATGCAATTAAATCAGGATTGCATTCTGTTGATTTTTAATTTAGCAAATGATTGCTAATTGCCAGTGCTGTGTGTCAAATTACATCACTTTTATTTATAAATTTTGTTAAATTAAAATGAAATATCTGTATGGCCCAATATGTTTAAAAAGATAATACATCTCATGGGGTATACTCATATGTCTGGAGGCTATAGCATTAGCAACTGAAGCTCTAAAAGAATCTGAACGAGCCCTGAATTATTTAAGTCAGATTTTTTAACAATGATGCTTTCAGTTTGAGAAGCTTGTCAGGTACTTGTAATTAGCAGAACAATACCCCCCTTTCCCGTTTCCCTCCAATCCAGCCCCCCCCCCAGGCATAATAAGGAGAACCCCTAAGTTAGCCCTGAAGCAGGTCTGCCCAATCAAAGCGTTTTACCCTTAAACCTCAAACATGAGTAAAATGAGTTTGCTCAGATACAACTATTTCACCTTCTTCACAGAAGAAACGTGCATGCCCATAAAATAATTATTCTGTAACACTCATTAAATAGTGGTGAGAAACCTTCTGTTTTGAGACCCTGGCCTAAGATGCTCTATTTGGATTCATATGTGCTTAATAATTATTTATGTGTTTTATACCTCCCTCTTTTTTATATAACGAAAACTGTTTATTCCATTTCCTGTTTATGCACTAATTGGATGTGCAACATATGTTTAAAACATTCCAACCTGGTTCCCATCCGAGATAGCGAGGCTGCCTTAAACGGCCCTGAAAATAATCAGTTGGTATATGCCAAAGCAGGAGATGCAATGATAACTATGCTGGTAGATCAGGGCGTGGCATTTAATGACTCGACCTTGTGTTCCATGGGCTTAAGGATGAGCGCTACCACATCTTGCCTGCATTCACTGTAAAACTGCAATTACATTGAGATAATTCCTATTATATAGAAAAATCTTATATTTGACTACTTAACATACTTTATATAACTCAATGAGCATGGACCTGTGGCTATGTAAAACCTATGAACATTTCTTACAGTTAGAGATCGACAAGGAATGTATACATAAATGACTTTGCCTCAGGGAATGTGTCACCAGCCTGTGAGTGTGAAGAACTTCCCAGAGAGAAAGAAGGATGAGCAAACAGAGGTTCATTGCAGCGACCAGGAGAGCAAGGCAGTGCTGCACTTCTTAGAAAATGTATATAGGGAGCCGGTGGTGTTATTGTCCATCAATATTGGAGAATGTCTCATACAAACATCTCTACATGTTGTTTGTCAAACACAGGAGTTATTATTGAACAAGAACTCCAAAAATAAAAAGAACACACTTACATAATAGTCATATATAGAAATTTATGCGGTAAAAAAGTTCACATTATTGAGACTTTAAGTGACCCCCACAAATCTTAAAAATCGAAAATATGCTTTATGTTTATTTACACTATGGCTTTGGTACATACTAATTTATTATTGGTCCACAGATGTCACATGGTTGTTCATTATTGTCGTGTAACCACACAGGTAGTTCCCGGAGTCTAATACGAGTTCTGTATTAATGTGGTGTCATGTAAATATAAGCACCCGTGTGACTTTTTACCCATAAATATGCAGCCATCCTTCAGTATAATTTTTCTTGGTTTTCAAAACACAAGCGGCTGTCTGTTAACAGTTTCTATGGTAACTTAACAAGCTTGCTGCTTCCAGTGAGTAACCTGACCACACATTCCATCCTTATAGGCGCTGTATTTTTAAGAGCTCCTTGGAACATTATTACACGCTAATTGAAATGAGTTTCTTCTGAAAAATTAACTGCAACTGGTTTAATATTATTATTATTATTATTATTATTATTATTATTATTATTATTATTATTATTATTATGTCTTGTAGCTCTGGAATAATCTGGATAATTCACTTCAAGGTGTGCAGTTACTCGAAAATATGAATATTGTACTACTTCAAGTCAGGCTGCATTACACCAATTTGTCATTGATTATTTTTCTATGACAGCATACCTTGGCGTGGTTTGTCCCTCACATATACTGTAAATATACAAATATATAGATGATGTATAAGTGTGTGAATGTCAGCATAGGACAGGGCACTTTGAATGGTGCTAGAGTATCACGTGAGTGTGAATGTGCCAGGACAGTGTGTGTCTGTGCCGGTTACACACTCACTGGAGTCCTCCTCGCGGATGATGTACTGCCTGACGACAGAAGGGGCACTGTCATCTGTCAAACGCACGCACAGCACCTTGTGGGACAGCAGGGACTTGCACACCAGAAATGCCTGCAGTGATGGCCGAAGGAGGGAGCAACACAGAGAGTGTCAGCACACTGCTAATGAAATTATGAGCAGCCCACCATCCTTTCAGAGGCTGCTGGCAGAGTACAAAGGACACCAGGAAAACTGCCGGAAGAAGAAGCGCACACAGGGTGATACAGGGTCATTCCATTTTGGCCAGACTGCAATTAGTGAGCATGAAAGCTGCAGAGCTCACACTGAGGCCTCATAGGTTTGGGTTCCAGCTCAGCATAGTGTTTCTCCTCACAGGAGAGAGATACACTCCCTGCTTTAGATCAGTGGTTCATGCAAAAGGAAGGATGAACAATTCATCTGCCACCTGAAGTTTGTACACCTAAACATCTTAATGCAGTAGAGCAAGCTTTTTTTTTACATGAACACCTACACCCCATTATCGGAGTAAAACCACTGCCCCAATGTGTCCCCCCACTGATTACCAAACATCGTCTGATTACCAAACAGTTAATGAAATAATAAACACTGATTTTTGTTTATTTGCACTTAGGTCCATCCATTTTCCAAACCGCTTATCCTACTGGGTCGCGGGGGGTCCGGAGCCTATCCCGGAAGCAACGGGCACGA
>JABFEA020000002.1:16464779-16480073 GCA_019775915.2 Cyphomyrus plagiostoma
AACTCCACACACATGAGACCAGAACGCGGGTCCCAGAGGTGTGAGGCAACAGTGCTAACCACTGCACCACCATGCCGTGCACTTAGGTCAATTTGGAATATTTCTTAGATGCACTTTGGCTGAGCTCAGACAGCACTGGCTGGGTCAGGATTTATTCACTCAGATTACAGATCTTTTAATTTATAGACTGATCAATCATAACATTAAACCCGATTGCCTAAAATTGTGTAGGTCCCACTTTTGCCACCAAAACAGCTCTGAAGGTGCCCTGTGATATCTGCCACCAAGATGTTAGCAACTTTACGTTCTGTAAGTTGCAGGGTGGGGCCTCCATGGATTGGACTTGTTTCTCCAGCATATCCCACAGATGTTTGATCAGATTGAGGAGGTAAGGAGTGCACGCTGATACACTGCATTGTCACACCCACCACACAATGAACCATCTCAGGGATGAGAACCCGAGTGCAGCCATGGGACAGGTGATACCTCAGCACCACACTAGTTCAAAGTGTTTTTCTGGTGCATGGAGTGCCAGTCCTGCCACCAACCCCCAAATTTTCCCAGGAAGTTGGAGAACCTGCTTTCAAGGCTGTATGTAATTAAAACCATACCCAGGATGAGGCAAGGTTAAGGGCCTGGCTCAAGGACTCAACTAAGAAGAACAACTCCAGGTATTCACAAAATTCAAACCAGCAACCTTCCGACAGCTGGCACACATCCCTAGCCTCAGAGCCACCACTCCGCACTGTTAGGGTTAGGGTTGGATTGAGGTCTGGGGAATTTGGAAGACATCTCAACATCTTCAACATTTTTTCATGTTCCTCAAACCATGCCTGAATCATTTTTGCAATGTGGGAGGGTGGATTATCCTGCTGCTCTACATACACATTTCACTTTATCAAGGAAACATGTTTAAAAGTACATTTAAAGTATAAAGTGCATGCATTTGTGGTGTGTGGTTGTGCGTCTCCAACTCCTACCCCAGGGGGCTCTCTCCGCAGGATCTGCAAGGAGGCGTCGTGGTTGAGGGACAGCTGCAGCCAGACAGGGTGAGTGAGGAGCAGGCGGTCCAGGACACTGACACTCCTGAAGCCACGGGGTGGACACACAGAGGGGACCTGCATCTGCAGAATATCAATGAGTGCAGCTCTCACACGCCACGCAAGACACTCGCAGCTAACATTGTGTTTACTCTAGAAATGCTATAAAGCCCATCCAATTGTAAAGAATATGATTCTCATCCAGTTTACCAAAAACCTCAGAATAAAATCTGTAATTACAGCCTGTATACCTTACTAAAATGTCTGTATACCTTACTACAATGTCTGTATACCTTACTACAATGTCTGTATACCTTACTAAAATGTCTGTATACCTTACTACAATGTCTGTATACCTTACTACAGTGTCTGTATACATTACTAAAATGTCTGTATACCGTACTACAATGTCTGTATACCTTACTACAATGTCTGTATACCTTACTACAATGTCTGTATACCTTACTACAATGTTTGCACATTTCTCTGCCAATGTTGGCCTATTTCTCTGCCTAGTTACTTTCCCAGAAATGATTCTCTGAATCTGAAGTGATTTGCAGTTTGTTTTTGGACAGGAGTTCAAGCAGGTGGCCACAGGTTTAGAGGTTTGAAATGTCCACCTTTTCCTTCCTATTTCCACCGACCTATTCTCTATACGGACCTGTCCTCCCTATTTACAGTGATAAAATAAATCCCCAAACTGGAGTTGAGATTCCTTGTTTTACACTCTAAGAGTCAATGAAGGGATCTCTGTTAGCCATCTCTCTTTGGTTCCCACTGAGCACAAGGATAAATTATATCACTATGCATTACTGCAGAAGTGATGTTGGCCAAGTGCTATGGTATTTTGTATCTGTACCAGATAAGTTAACAGTTACCACTTAGAGAAAAATGTCAGAACGATGTTTGTGTGATCTATGGAATCTTCATACAGGCACAAAATAGACACATTACACTGTGATAGGACCTAGGCAGATCTCTTTTTAAGAGCTACATCTACATTCATTTATTTTGTCCACGGCGATGTACAGTTCAAATTGGGCTTAAGGGCATCGCTAAGGAACCCAATAACAAAGTAACAAAATTTGAGCCAGTGACCTCCTCATCCCACTGGGTCAAACAGCACCCAGCTTTGTGGAACTTATTTCACCTGGGGATCTTCATCCTTCAGCTGACCCACCTACTTATATCGCAGTAACAACCCAATCTCACTTTCACACTCTCACATTAAAATATAGTAACAAAATAGGTATTATAATTGTTCTTTTACAAAAATATCTTAAACAAAACCTATCAAAGACTCACAAGACTGACACTAAGCAGATTAATTCCTGTAAATGTGAATAAAACAGAAGCTAACCTAGGCTGCTTATTCAACTGGGAGTACAAAAATATTTGTAGCGCTAGGCTATGTGACGCCCACATCCACCCCCACAGACGCGGCCTTTGCAAAGCACCGGAGGAGGCAGGGAGCCTCTTTTTTGGCTTCAGCACTCTTCATTAACGTCAGGCACACATACAGCTGACAGGAGCTGCAGGGCCCAAAGTGGCGCTGACAGGGAGGCGACTCTAAGCAGCCACATTTCAAATCACAAGCAGTGACATGCAGGCAGATGGACAGTCAAGAGGCCTCTCACACAGGCAACACCGTCTGCATTCTTTGATTTGTAATAATGTTTTGCTAATGATAAATTTTAATTTCCTTGCATGGTTTCAAACAGCCTGATTTCTTCCCCGTTTTCTCAGAACTCCAGACTGGATGTCACCGTGGTGACACTGTGTGGGCAGCCAGAGAGCGCTTGAGTGTAGCAGCAGATGGTTGCCATGGCAACAAAGGCCTACACATCCAACGAGGCATACCCACTCAGTCACAGACACTCCCCCTACCTAGCCGAAAGAACAGGGGAGGGGGGGCTCTACATTTCTAGAAATGTCTTCCAGACTCTGAGTTCTTACATGCTTCTTTAGCCTGTAATTTCAGAATTATTCCCATTGCAAGTTACATCCCAAAAGTCTGGCCACCAAAAAGAAACACTATATGTATTAATCATGAATTCTTTTTCTTCTAAGTGATTTCAGAGTCCTTTTTGTAGCAGAAAAATAAAGGACCAAATGAAAATGATGTTTTTTTTAAATGTTATCCAATTAGTCCATATGTATGTAAGAATATAGTATTAAAGCAGTAATAAAGGCCTAGATGGAATAAATGTTACAAAATGTGTAAAAAAGTCAGCACTTCTGAGTGTGTGCACTGCATCCTGCATCCATGTTGCCATGCCAAGATTCTTAAAGAAATATTTATTGTTAAATTTTACAATTAAAACAACAAAGGAAGAGTAATGCTGCACAATAAATCCATATCTGTTCACCATAAAAGTCACACAGTTTCCGAAAAGCATGCAAGTAGGTACATGCCCCTTTAAAATGCCAGCTGTGTGCCCCCTGCAGTGGACTGGCATCTCCTGCAACCTGTGCTTCCTGGGGAAGCTTGAGGCACATCCTCACCCCATCAAGATGAACAAAGCTTCAGTCTAATGGAGAAGGAGACAGCAATGTAGCTGTGGGAAAGCATTGTCAGGTCTTGTGATAGTCAGTCGGCTAGGATTTACTATAATATTTACCCTTTTCATGAACAGACTGGAATAGAGCAGGAACAGGTCAAGCAAGGCACTTCACAGCAGCAGCAAAGAGGCAGTGTGTAGCTCAGGAGTCAGGGTCTTGGGTTTAAATCATGTGGTTCAAAAAGTAACCATTAGACCTTTTAGCAAGGCCCATAACTGCACCTGCTACATGGGTGTTGGAGGCTGGCTCACCACCCCCAAGTTTTCGTCACTTGTGCATAGTTTTGGTCAAAAGTGTCTGATAAACAAATAGGCCTAAATCCAAATGTGACATGAAAATAAAAATGATGCTGTTTTAGTGAGGAAAAAAGAATCCTGGAGCTGGTGGAGAGTAAAGCACCTGACTATCCATGCAGAGATGGACATCCGTCTGACATTAGCATTTTACAGACTTCCTTGGAGAATCGTCTGCCTTGGAGAATGAGCACCGTTTCACTGTTGTAAGTGGCTGTAGCTGGTTCTGTAGTTAATATGTCTTCCCTATGAACACAACTTCCATCATTCATACCTAAATCTATGATTAGGTCTCTGCAATAAGGTCCTTTAATAACTTCACAAATGCTTCAACATCTTCTCTGTCATGCTTCTCCAATCCATCACTATTTTTTTTTATCATGAAACTCACTACGGTATGGTGCCCAATGAAGTGTGTTTTTCCTGGTTGATACTAAAGACCCATGCAGAACAGCATTTATAAAGGTCACCTCGCTGCCCTGGTTAATACCAAGCACCTCAGTCTTAGAGAATGTCCTCCACCCACATACACCTTTCTTTATCCAAGCTTGACATCAATTTTAAGACTGATCCTCATTGCATGCCAGCAGCTTCTGACCTCCTAATAACACTCAAGTGCCCATCAGACTTAAATGTTTGTTCCCAGTTTGAAGTCTCCTCTAAAATTATGGCACAGTCTCTGGTAAAGCTGGACTCAATTCACGCACCAGCTGCATATATGTGGAAGACCTGACTATTCCTCATCAAATTACACATGCTAACATCCATTATTTATGTTTCTCCAGTACATACAATTTTGGGTCACCCCTGGCCTGGTCGTTCAGAAAGTGCTAAACATACAGCCCAAAAGATAAGAGAAAGCATTGCCAATGGCATCACAGACACAGGACATCTGTGCTTATTGAGGGTCACGGCTCACACAGACTCACTGACATAATGATTAATGTGAGACTCAAAGAAGAAGAAAAGCCTTAGAGAAAAGGCACCTATCTGATTGCCAGGAGCTCATATCAACCCGATTGCTGTTATAATACACTAAGAGTACTTAAGGTGTAGTTCAAAGTGACACTTTGGCAACCACTGCTTTATAGAACAATGTATAGAGAATTATGCCAAAATGAGTCAACAATGTGCAACAGGAAAATATTTCATTATATTGTGAATCAAGATGCTTACTTGGCAGAATACATGATGCCATGACATCTTGGTAAAATTAGATAGAAGACACCAGCCATAATATATCTCTGCACTAGCACTCTCAGTACAATTTTTGTAACTAAACTTTTGAAACTAAAAGCCTGAGGTGGACAATAAGATACCAGCCAACTGCCTAACATGGGTAGCTGGGTTGGGTTAAGTTCCCCTTTTCACACTGCACATAAAAAGAAGTGAGGAGGGGCTGAGGTCTGACCAGTGACAACTACAGAACATTTCAGAATGTGAAAGAAATGCAGCCGTTCAGTAGTGGGGGAGGCATTCATGAGAATATGCAGGTCAGTCAAAAGCAGGTTAGGGTTCCAGTTACTGCGAAAAGCAAAAACTGCACAAAATCACCAAATGCAAAAGCAGTGGCAGCCAGTCCCTGGAGCAACTGGGGGTTAAAGGTCCTGACTGAAGAGCCCAATGGTGACATCACTCTGCCAGCTGAACTGGCGAGCACTGGATCACAGGCTGGGCAGCCAGCTGGTTCCCCTACACATACACCCCCCAGCAGCTACTGCTGTTCCATACTGATGCTCCCTTTTCCCTGAGATAGTTTGATAAGTGGCTCATTAATGACCTGGTACTATTCCAATAGTCTAGAAACTCAAAGAAAGACTCTTACATATGGCACAGAAATTTCTCACACTCTATTTGACAACATGACTTGATCGCATATTGCAAACTGCAGCCCATTGTTTCATAACTTAAAGACTGGAGAATGGAGATGCTGTAGTACAAAGCCTGCCTAAGCCTGTATGCACCTCTGGCCATCAGGTTTAATATAAAATCAAACACCCTTAACTTCTTATGCCTATTCCCTATACTTGAATACCAAAACTTAATTTAGAACACTGGATGTCCAAGGATTCACCCACTCATCTTAAAGTCCAAGTTACTCTCTCCTATGCATTAAACTCCCAAGGAGAAGATCTGTAAGCTAAGTAGGCAGTGCTCTCGCCCTAATACTGTGTGTGATCGCCCCTATCAACAGCTTCATATCAGTCATTCACATTGTTCAATATACCTTTTACCTCAGTTAATTTACCTATAGAAACAGGCAGAAAAGATAAATTTGAATGAAAGCATTGTCAAGCAACAAAGAACAACTCATTTTAAAGTGAAAGGTTGTTGTTAAAATGATAATATTAATGACAAACAATGTTGGACGAATGGACAAGGATGATAAAGTGTGGAATTATGGAAGAATGAAGGGACAGGAAATCCCAGAAGTGAAAATATCTTCAGGGAGATAGTCAGCATTCAGTAAACACTGGGAGAGACAGAGGTATGCCAGTGCCTAGATCTGTGAGCAGAAAAGGTAGACAGACCTGTGCACTGGCAGACCGCCGTGACAATATACTGTGCAGGCAGCAGGAAAATATACCCAGGACAAGCATACTGCATACAATTCAGGCTTGAAAAGTACTTTTAATAAAATATATTGTGACAGGTGGAAGTTTCTGGAGGTGGATTTAAGGGCCTGAAGCACCAGGCAACATTAAGAGTGAAGGCAGCAAAGATTGAAATGGGGAAGCATTAATCTCACCCAGATTCAGGAACCGCTGCTGGGAGGAGTTTATAGTTGTTGTTTTTTTTTTGAGGTATCCTAATATAAGTGATAATCTGGGGCTTTAATGCTAGCAGTGATCCCATACCATCATCTGCACTCCAGCTACCGGACACAATGAATAACCATCAACAATCCAATGCTTCATTCATGCTGACTCAGTGATTCAGTTCCACATATATACACAAAATTTGTAGTAATTTTATATATATAGATACACAAATATGTGTATATATATTTTATATGTATACAGAAACTATATACGATGTGCATGCATATATAAGAGCTTTTATTTAGGTCATAAGCTATCAGACATCTACATCACTAACTGACCGCACTTATCGCCATGGCCAGCTCCAGCTCCCTTCCCAGCCCCCAGCTGCCACGCAGGACCAGGTCCAGGGCTGACCTCACATCAGCAGCCAGATGTAATTCCTCTCACATGAAGAAAGTGAAAACAACGCAGTCCTACAAGAATGGACTGAAACACTGTTCTGTAATGAGTTATAAAATGCACAGGCCAGGCTCCGGCCCTGATTTGTGTATTAGTACATCTCAACAACATGACACTCCAATATACCACATTGCTGTTTATTTCACATTGTCATCTCTCAATTCTGTTTTCCATATTCTGATATGGACATTTAACCATTTACCAATTTCCACCCCACAGTTTAAAGACTTAGATACTACATCTGCTAACAATTAATATTAACAGTATGTATGTGTTATCACTGTGTATGTTACCAAAATCGATTAATTTACACCATGCAAACAAATGTACAAATATATAACCAAATTAAGAATCAAATCTAAATAACTGATTTGGTGGCTCAGAATTACTGGACCTGAGTACTTGAAGTATGAGATTAAATAGAATTTAATGAATACATTCTTATTTACAGGGTCAAAAACAGTGTAGTGCCTCAGACAATATGCTTAACCCTAAATACTTAGATAATCTAGAAGTGAAAAGAACAAACCCTGGTGGCAAAAAGTTCCTGCCTGCAATCAAGACACATCTAAGCAACAACTAAGCAGTTAAAGTACTACTCCACATTTCAGGTTCCTACCAAAGAAAACATTTAAAAATTATTGACTATCTTTGGATTTCTTTTATAATGTTTAAGAAACATCTCTTATACAAAATATGAATGATCATATACGGTACACCATCACATGTATAGCCCAGGAAGCAACACGAACAAGGCTTCGACAGCCACACCACACAAAAATGATCATCCACAGCCTTCAGGGATCCAAGACAGCTACGTAGTTCACACTGTTGCAAATTTTATACCATTCGCAATCATGCGGTTCTTTGCTAAGAAGCCTCCTCTAAAACAAAAGCTTCCTCGAGGAAGGTGTCCACACAAAAGTTTTGAGTCATCTTATTTGTTGTTAATTAGCCTAATTACATAAATTGGCCTTTACATTAAAACAAACATTAAATGCAATAATTTCGAAGAAATACATGGATGTGTAAAGCAATTACTCAATTTCTACTGGCGATTACGCATTTAATTTATCTAATTAGAACAATTCCATAAAAACAAATGTAAATGAAACGTATACACAGGACCTTCTAGGAACGTAGCTGGAAACTAACTATCCTATAATTAGTCATGGGGCGATTAGTACCTGTCAACCGTGAATATCATAACAATAATCTGTTTGGTGAATTCAATAATTGATTTAATTTCTTTGTTTCTCTTTCTCCTAACCATTCCTTTAAATCAAAATGAAAGACGTGTAAGACGAAAAAAAAAACTTAAAAAAACACCTAAACCCCAAAATATGTACAAATATTTGGTACGTAGGTGTACACACATGCGCGCTTAACAGAAGTTATGTAACAGTTATTTTAGCTTACCTATGCTCAGAATAAACCATCATTATACGTTACCCTTTAAGAAATTGAAAAACTGTCTGAAATCTCTTCGGGTATATTGTTGCGCAGGTTTTAGTCAATTTATGAGTTATACAGGTAAGGGATGGGCGCGGCACTCTGAAAAATCCACATTCCTTACGTTTCTTGTAAGCAGGCGCTTATCAACATAGATAATTTTAGAACTTTGTTCAGTGCTCCAGGTTACACGTGCTTGAATAAATATCCTGGTCACGGACACCTCATTGTACCTTACATGATTAGACAAAACGCAAACAGTATACTAATTGAACATTGACTGAAAAAAAGACTGCAATCTAGGCTTGTATTTCACCTTATACCGAAGTGAGATGTGCTCACTCTGAATGTGACAGCAAAAAGAATAATTCATTTCAACTAATGTTTCTTTAACCAATGTCTTAATATCTATTGAAAAAGGCAATTACGTAGTGCAAAGTCAACTTCAATTTGGTTTTAATCAGGGATTTCTATAACTAAATTTGGAACGACAGAACAGCGACTAAAATGTGCACTTCGTTTTCTTAATTATATATCAGAGTAATTCTTTTATTTACGATAAATGTTTGCTACATGTTTGATACCTTCAGTCCAGTTTCAAAATATTGTCTCATTAGAGAATATGGTTATGATTAGTGTTTAGGTTCTTCATTTGACCGATGTAGGCTAACTTAAATCATGCCTGATGTTGCATGCCGACACAAATATAAATATTTAAACACAGAACTTACCTTATAGCTCTCTCCTTAAAAATAGACAACTGCATAAACTGAAGTAATCGTTGGACCCATGAGATACTGGGATGCATTCGTTGACACTGTTGACTAACTTCTAGTATTTTTCATCATGTTGTAATAGTTATTTGTTCAGAAATCCAATCATGACATGACGATCATGCACCATTTATGAGAAGGGGGAAAACTCCAGGCGGTGATTCAGGATATAAATCACTCGCTGTCTCCCTTACGTCTGGTGTCCCCCTCTCTCACTTGCTCATTTCCTAAATAACGTCGGCAAACTTTTTTCGGAATAAACGTCTTACTTTACGCATGCGTTTGCGTATCTTCTGTGGACCAGTTTTGGATGAAAAAAAGAATTTATTCGCTTATAGGCGTTTTTTTGTGAACCGGTTGAGAATGCGCAAATAGCGGTACTATTATGTGGTTGTGAAATGTGCGGAATGCTGTACCAACGGAAGTTCTGTTATGTAATACTACTGCACGTAAGAATTAGGACGTATGTACCGTTGTACGTGTTTTCAGTAAATTCTCTAGCTGATTTATTCAGTTTCTCCCAATTGATTAAATAAAGTAAAGCACAATCTTCACCCTTTTGATGCCTAAGACTGATTTTTACCGGGTATAGAGAAATTCTACAATTTGTCAAAACGGATCCAAAAAAAGGAAGAAAAAAACTATAACGGGAACTGGCCATTTGCAATTAGTGCGTATGTATCTGAGTTCCTACCCACGCACGTACCATCCCTCCCACTTGACGAGCAGAATAATGTCTGAATTTGAATTGTTATGCAATTCCCAACTTGGGTCATAATTGGACATCTCCAAATGGCTCGAGCGGCGTGCCAAAGGGAGCTCGCGGCATCGAACCACGAGACCCTTTTAGCGAGTGTTAAGAGCCCCCGCAACACTTCACTTCAGCAAACGACCGCTCTTCTAAAAAAACCTTCTACGTCCAATGTGATTCACCCTCTAACTTTGATATTTTAAACTCCCGCTTCCGGTAATTACACCGTTGGGGATCTTGTTCTTGAAATACAAAATAAGTTCTTAACGCATTTTCTTTCCACACGTGACCGAATCTTAAGAATACGTCACGTCAACCAGTTAGTGCGAGAACACTTCAAACATATTCTGCCTATCAGCACGTTGATATCTATAACATATTACCGAACACGTCATTCTTGAAAAAATAATGTATATACAGCGTTCTGGCCACAGGACACATTACGATAGTATTAAGCTGATACATTTTTAGCTTTGTGAGCGAAAAACATTTCCTTTCCAGAGAGTGTATGCAGTTTTACCTTCTAACACAAAAACCATATATATAGCCCTAAAGGTCGCTATATCATTTCTATAATTATTTTTGAACTGTCATTTTAGTGTAACCTGTTATTCTTAGATAGCCCTTTTCCTAGGTAAGGTACGGTGCTAAAATCTCATCATAATTGCTACCTCATTCGCTCCTCTTTCCGATATAAGGATGCACTTTCACCATCGAAACGCTAGATGTCGCCAGAGTATTGTGCACTGTGCGATGCGCCCTAGACCAGACAGACTATGGTTTCGGGAAACGCATCGAATTTGAATAGTTCCAGCCACGTAAATTAGCAACTATGCTTTTGGGAAATGCACCCCAGGATAGGTTAGCAGGATTAACGTTAAAATGAAGATGAATAAGACTGGCTTTAGTCTAATTAAGTAGAAGTAATACATTATTAGATGTAATAATTATTAATTAGAAATCTAGAAAGAAAATATGAAAGCAGTGTACATTATTTAGGTAGGCTTTTGTTTATTTACTTATTGCACCAATATGAATTGGTAAAACTAGGTAGGAACCTTTCCTCATTTTTTTCGTAACAAGCAGGAATTTAGTAAGGCCAGGACCATTCCCACCACCACCCAATACTTCAGGTGGTCTGCTAGATGTATCGAGAGAACAAACACACCGTAGCGCAAAAATACATTGTAAAATCTCTCGTTTAGCTCTTTTTTGTTTTTTATTTTAGTCGGAAAAGCATAGTGAACCACCTGGGGACCAATGCGCAGGCAGTTTTTAAAGTGGACTGGACCTAGTTATTCACGTGTACAGAAAATTTAACTTGTGTCTGTTCTTGTTCAAGTGATATATACATGCACGTGTTTTCTTTTATAATTTATCTAATTATTTAAACAGGGTGCACCTGGACAGTCAGGTATAACTGTCATACACTATATGGACAGATTTATTGGGAAACCTGGTCATTATACCTACTGGAACTTCTGTGACACCCCATTCTAATTCCATAGACATCAATATGGAATTGGTCCCCCCTTTGCAGCAATAACAGCAGCCACTCTTCTGGGAAGGCTTTCCACGAGATAGTGAAGTGGGTCTGCGAGAATGTTTGTCCATTCATCCAGACAAACATTTGTGAGGTCAGGCACTGATGTTCCATATGCAGGCCTGCCTTTGCAATCTCCATTCTAGTTCATCCCAAAGGTGTATAATGGTGTCGAGATCAGTCAAGTTCTTCCACACCAAACTCACTAAGCCATGTCTTTATTGACCTTACTTTGTGCATTGGGGTGCAGTCATGCTGGGACAGAAAAGGGTCTTTCCCAAACTGATCTCACAAAATTACGAGCATAGAATTGTCCAAAATGTCTTGGTATGCTAAAGCATTAAGAGTTCCCTTCACTGGAACTAAGGGGCCAAGCCCAACCCCTGAAAAACACCCCCATACCATTATCCCTACTCCACAAAACTTTACAGTTGACACATTGCAGTCAGGAAAGTAACACTTTTCTGGCATCCGCTAAACCCACACTCATCCATCAGACTGCCAGAAAGAAGCGTGATTCGTAACTCCATAGGACACGTTTCCACTGCTCCGGAGTCCAGTGGCAGGGTGCTTTACACCACCCCATCATATGCATTGTGTTTGGTTATATGAGGCTTGCATGCAGCTGCTTGGCCACGAAAGCACATTCCATTAATGTCCCTGTACATAGCGTTTGTGCTGGGATTAATGCAGGGAAAGTTAGGAACTGCAGTTATTAAGTCAACAGAGCATTGACTGCTTTTATGCACTATGCTCCTCACACAGATTCTGTTCCTAAAAGCTTGCACTTTGCAATACTACCACTTACAGTTGATGATGACTATCAGACAAATATAGCCCTATTTATCCTATTTATCCTGTAAGCCAAGTTTTCAATTGTGTAACTGTTAACCTGGGGAGCTGATGCTTAGAAAGTGATGCTGACAAAAACTATGCTTTGTAACAGTTTTCAAAGTATGTGCCATTACAGTCATTATAGAAATACAAGTAAAATTAATGGAGTGACTTGATTAAAATATGAGTAGGCTACACAGCTTAACTCTTTTGTTCTACGTTAGTTGTGCAGTACAAACATATCAACAAAAGTCAGAACATCGTTGTAGCAGGATCTCTCATTGTTTCCTCTAAATGAATAAAAAAATAAAGCAGTAATTCACAAGTTTCCCTTAACTTTTATTTCATTGCAGACAGTATGAACACAAAATAATTCATGTTTCTTTGGTCAACATCATTTGATTTGTAAATAAACATCCATTCTTGCCATTCAGGCTTGCAACACATTCCAAAAAAAATTTGGGAAGGGGGCAATTCGGGGTTAGTAATAAGGTATAATATAATGATAATTAAATAATGATGTGATTTGAAACTGGTGATGTTAACAGGTGACTGCAATCATGATTCGGTACAAAAGCAGCATCGAGGAAAGGCCGACTCCTTTAGGAGCAAAGATGGGCAGAGGATTGCCAGTTTGCCCCCAAGTGCAGGCAAAAATCTTTGAAACGATGAAGAAAAACGTTTCTCAAAGAAAGATAGGAAGAGATTTGGGCATTCCTCCCTCTACAGTGCATAACATAGTGAAAAGAATCAGGGAATCTGGAGAAATTACCGTGCACAAAGGCCAAGGGCGCAAGCCTAAACTGAATGGCCGTGATCTCCGAGCCCTCAGACGGCACTGCATTAAAAACCGTCATTCATCAATAAATGATATAACTGCATGGGCTCAGGACTACTTTAGAAAGTCACTCTCAAGCACTACAGTACATAGTTACATTAGGAAATGCCCGCTAAAACTGTACTGTGCCAAAAGGAAGCCCTACATAAATAGTGTCCAGAAGCGCCATCGACTTCTCTGAACTCGGAGGCATCTGGGATGGTCCATTGTGACGAATCAGTTTTTCACATCATTTTTGGAAGAAATGGAGGAAAAGGACCATCCAGAGTGTTACCAGATACAAATCCAAAAGCCAGGGTCTGTCATGGGGTTGTGTCAGTGCCTTCGGCAAAGGTAACTTGCACTTCTGCGATAGCACAATCAATACTGAGAAGTATATCTCAGTTTTGGAGGAACAAGACGATGTCTTTTCCAGGGATGCCCATGCTTATGTCAGCAAGACAATGCCAAACCACATACTGCGCGCATAACAAAGGCATGGGTGCCTAAGAAGAGGGTGCGGATGCTTGACTGGCCTGCCTGCAGCCATGATTTGTCTCCTATAGAGAATGTTTGGCGCATTTTGAAACGAAAAATACGTCAATGAAGACCCCGTACTGCTGCGCACCTAAAATGATTTTTGCAGGAAGAATGGGACAAACTAACACCTGTGTCATGCCCCGATCGTCCGCTCCTCCTGTGTGCCACGCCCCCTCGTTAACCCAGTGTGGATTCCCGGTGTTTACCAGCTGTCCTTGATTGTTGTTATTAGTTCATTGTATTTAGTCCGCGTTTCCGTTCGTTTCCCCAATCCGGTCATTGATGTTCTATGATGTTTATTGATGTTTCTGATGTTTTATGTGGAATGTACGTGCTGAATAAACCCCGTTTGCCCAATTTCCTGGCTGGACTTCCCTGCTTTACCGCTCGCCCACCGACAGCATACAACAACCTGCAACACTTAGTCACTTGATTTCTTCAATGTCTAAACGTCTTTTAAGTGTTGTTAAAAGACAGGGGAACTGTGCAAAGTGGTAAATGCTGTACTGTCCCAACTTTTTTTGGAATGTGTTGCAAACCTGAATGGCAAGAATGGATATTTATTTACAAATCAAATGATGTTGACAAGAAAAAACATGAATTATTTTGTGTTCATACTGTCTGCAATGAAATAAAATTTGAGGAAAATGTATAACTTCCTTTTTTCTTTTTTTATTCACATTTTCCACCCTGTCCCAACTTTTCTGATTTGGGGTTGTACTGTAGATACACAATAATTGTATTGATCTATATAAGGTCAGTCATTTAAAACAATATGTTGAATTATGCAAAACAAAGGCTAATTTTTTTGTTGTCAGATATAATAATAATGTTTCTGTATTTCTTCATAAACATTTCACCAAGTGATAAAACTAACTGTAAAAAACTTAAATATGCAAACTTTTCAGTGTAAATTTTCTTTATAAATCCCAAGACAGTCATGAGGTAGTGCTAATGATGGTTCATACAGTAGTTTGTATGAAGCCTCTATAAATCAGCTCCAAAGTGCCTACGCACTGGAACCAATGTTCAATGGGGATGGTTACACAAACAACACTTCCCAATGTGAGCAATGGGCAGCTCGAAAAGTGGAAAAAATGTTTCATGTCAGCAAATCGTTTTGAGTACTGTATAGTCTGCTGCCTGGGTCCCTCAATGCAGCCAGTGACTATAAACAGAGACAGAGTTATGACAAAATGTTATATTTAGGGCACATTTATCACAAACAAGAAAATGTATAGACATACAGTGGGTACGGAAAGTATTCAGACCCCATTCAATTTTTCACTCTTTGTTATATTGCAGCCATTTGCTAAAATCATTTAAAAAATGTTTTTTTCCTCATTAATGTACACACAGCACCCCATATTGACAGACAAAAAAAAGAGTTTTTGAAATTGTTGCAGATTTATTAAACAAGAAAAACTGAAATATCACATGGTCCTAAGTATTCAGACCCTTTGCT
>JABFEA020000002.1:16482092-16498699 GCA_019775915.2 Cyphomyrus plagiostoma
GTGTTCTGACCTCTGCATCACACATCCTCAGCTGAATCTGCCTCAACTTCATGCAGTGTCCATGAAGTGTAGCATGAATGCAGCATGTGTCTGGCTACCTGTGGTGTATGGGTCAGCGACTTAAGATGCCGTGCCCTTCACAGGAAGTTTGTTGGTTCAAATTGTGTGATCAGTAGACTTATGCTGCCTTTGGGCCCTTAAGCAAGACCTTAACATCAGTTCCTCCGGGGATGATAGATGCCGACTGACTCTGGACTCTGGCTCCTCAAGTTGCTCTCTCTTGCCTGGGTGTCTCAAGGAGAGCAAGATGGGATATGTTAGGTCCTTCACGAGAATGATTTCACAAGACATCTGCTGGATACATTCTACTGACATCACTTAACCATCAGCAGTATTAGTTTTATAAATACTTATGTGAAGAGTGTGAAAATCCAGTGGTCAGTGGCACCAGACCCACCATCCACCTGATCCTATTATCAGAATGTTACCTATTTGCCATGAGAGGTGAACTAATAGTGAGGTTTAGACTGGTTTTATACATCCTGTAAATCACGTTTCATGTTTTATTTTTCACATACACAATCAATCAATCATATACACTTTACTACATTGTAATGAAATTGTTTTCCACCTGCTTTCTGGAATGTGCTGAAATAAGTATGCAAGAGGAAAAAACAGAGTCATATAAAAAGATAAGAATACAATAACAGTAAATTAACAATCAAGATCTTTCATGTGCTGCAATCTTCATTCTCTGCCACTTCTGACTTCATTTTAACTGAAGATTATCCCACTTCTGCTGCCTAAAATCAGGTATAGACTGACTCTCGGTATGCTTGTATGAGATTATTTTAGATGTTGTTCCCAGTTTTTGTATTTCTGGCTCCGCTGAGTAAGCATTTCAGGCATTAAATGTCAGTTTTCACCCAGCTGAGCAGTTGCTATTTAGGAACAGTTTAGATTTCCTATTTGTGAATGTAGTGCTGGTCTGCTTGCCTTGATTTTGAAAGTAATTACAAAATATGAATTGTAACATTGTATACTTTTCATACTCCAGAGTATTTAGTGAAGAAGTTAACGGTAATAAATTGACTCATTTATTTCAGTCATCCTGGAAATTTTTAAATTGTAACGAGCGTCTCAGGAGAGTTGCTCTGAGGGTGGGTAGCTTCCCATGATCCCCGCTTGCTGGCTCTGATGTTGCAATTTAATTGGTTAATTTTGTGTGTTGTTATATGCTTTTCACTTTGTTAATGGTACATAGTTATTGTGTGTTGTCTTCTTTAGTTACTCTGTATGCTTGTTGGTGGTTTCGTGTGTCTTGTTGTCAACTGTGATTGTGCCTTGTAGCTTCAATGTTTAGGTCTCCTCTCCATTAGTGCTTGTGCATTTTGGTTTGTGTGTACTTATGACACAATGAAGCCATAGTTCTTAAAAAGGAGATCCAGGTGCTGTTTTTCCACATTAAACCTTGATGTCCTAAATTCTTGCTACAGTATTGTACTTCAAATTTATTTGCATGTTAGTGTAAAAGACTTTCAATCCCTGTAATAGGCAAGTTTATGGTTTCAAGCAGGGTTGGGGCCATTCCGAAATGCATTCATCAACTCCAATCCAAATCAGGAAATGGAACTCTTGGGATCTCCCTGAAAATCAAATTCAGTTCCAGTTCTGCTCCCCATAGTTTTTTTTCTTCCAATCCCAACTGCAGTTCCATTTCCTGACTTGGATTGGAATTGATGAATGCATTCCGGAATGGCCCCAACCCTGGTTTAAAGTAAATGCACTTTGTAAATGCAACTTTTTTCTTTGTAAGATGGTGTGGAATTTGAATTTGGCGACGGTGTGTGCCTAGATTAATTTTATTTTGTTATAACTTAATTCATTCAGTTTCCATAGCTGCAGCGCATTCAGGACAGAAAGGGAAAACGGAAGTATCGATCTCATGACGCTGCCATACGCATGCGTGTTTCGATAGACAGGCAGTAGAAGCAGAGTACGAGGTCGCGCATGAACATGCTTTATTTCTGTCTGATTGTTGCATTTCAAAATCATACTGCAGAGGAAACCTCTGCTTTTCTCAGACATGTACTGGAAATTGTAGCTTTTATGGACGCTACGTCGCTACTTGATCAAAAAACTAACGTAACTACT
This sequence comes from Cyphomyrus plagiostoma, assembly GCA_019775915.2. NCBI lineage: Eukaryota > Metazoa > Chordata > Actinopteri > Osteoglossiformes > Mormyridae > Cyphomyrus > Cyphomyrus plagiostoma. The sequence continues at coordinate 16,484,247 of JABFEA020000002.1, forward strand.
GGAAAGTTATTTGATTCAGAAATCAGCAACGCTACAGGCAAGCTACTAGAAAATGTAGTTAAACTAATATCTTTGCTACATATAGCGGCGCTGCCGCCCATCACTGGGTATGACAGTCTACTTAGTTTATTTAATGACAGTTGTTCTAACACCGTGGACTTTGTTCCTCCAAAAAGGTTAAGCACTTAAAAGCTAAACCTGAACCATGGCTAACTGATGCTACTTGTGTTTTCAGGCAGGGATGTAAGTAAGCTGAGCTAAAGTGGAAATAAGATCAGCTTCAGTTGTCTTTTGATATTTCAGACCATTTGTCAAAATATCAGAAAGATGTGAAATATAACAAAGCACTTTTCAGATTTTACTGCAAATAACAGGTCATAGTCCTAGAGTTTTACTTGACACTATAATCACAGTCCTTAATCCCTCTGTTCCTTCATGCCGTAACATGTCATCAACAGTTTGTGAGGATTGTCTCCGATTTTTTGTTTAAAAAATTGCTGATATGAGATCTCACATTATACCCGCTGTTGATGATCCATCTGCCCTTCCTACAAGCTCCACTGTCTTTCATCACTTTGAACCTGTATCTATCCCTTTTTTAGTCACCTTAAATGGAGAAGCTGTTGCTCAGGTATTGTTCTATCATGTCTTCTTAAAGATGTTTTTGATGCAGCTGGTCCTAGCATTTTGGAGATTTTAAATAGCTGTCTTAATACTGGTTCATCCCGTGCTTATTTTATTAAAATACTGTAGTACACTCTTTATTTAAAAAAAAAAACTAACCTGGATCCTACAGATTTTTAACTAACTTTAGGTCCATTTCCAAGTTACCTTGTCTCTCTAAACTTTTGGAGAAAGTTGTAGTACTACTTTTTCGAATGAAAATAGCATTACTGAAGCTTTTATACTGATACTTTATTGATTCCCATGAGGAAACTCTTTTGCCTACCCAATCTTGTTCTCCATGATACACAGACACATGTAGGTGAGAGCAAGCTTGGGAGTGAAGGCCAGCCACCTGCAGCAGTGCCCATGACTTCCACTGAATCCAGGCTCAAAGCGGCAACCTTCCAATCACAGCCCCTGAGTCACATGTTGGGCTTTGAGGTACAACATAGCAGGGAGCACTTCTAAACCTTCTTAATGATCTTTTATTCGATGACTCTGGTGGAAGACCATATTTATTTATGATCATGTCACGTTTCATCTTCCATAAAGGCATAGGGTAAACTCCATCCATCATATCCTCCTGAGACCCCACACATTCATTTATGTCCATTGTAGTGGACATTTTGTTTTTGCATATATCTTTTCACTGATGTAAGGAAATGTATTCATTCCTGTTGTACACTAAAGAGGACATGCTGTGAAATTAAAAATGTGAAAAAATCTAAATTGTAAGATGTCTTATTTCCTCCAAAGACAAATAACCTACAATTGAAGGAGACTTTTTTCCTTGGCTCTCAGGAGGGTATGATCCTTAGCTGGTATGCCATGTCTGCTGGCAGTATTATGCAGTACACTGCATACCTTAATGGTGTGGAACACTTAAATCAAATAGGAAAAGTGATGTCAGACATGGCCGTAGTGAGGCGAAGTAACCTCCGCTCACAAATATAGAACCTTATCTAATTAATACTGCAGTGTGTCTCCTCTCTTAGACTGCAGAGTAGTGAGTTTTCCGTTTTTCCTATTGCTAGCTGTACTGTGCTCGGAGGGAGCTGAAGAGTACGGTTGTAACTGCTCCTGCTGAGTTGCAGGATTTGCTACAGGAGTCATCAGCCAGGGCTTTATCCACCATCTCCTGCAATAATGCAGCCTAAACATAAGGCATTGTGCACTGCATAATGAGGGACAGTCACAGTTTAGCAGTCAGACACTTACCAATAAGCAGCCATTTCCTATTGAATTTGGCTGTAGGTGATATCCAGTGACAGCATTTGGCACGATGAAGAAGCTGTGTGTATTACCAGGCCAGTTAACAGCATTCAATAGGTTCAAATGTGCATCCTTTTCAGTTAACAAATGAAAACTCCTCCCCAGTGCGACATGTGAGCGCAGTGTGGGTGCAGTCAATAGCCCAACTACATTTGGAAAGCCTGAGATGGCATGGAAGTCATTCATTGGCGCGGTTTGTTCTGCTGCAGTATTTGGAAAAGTTGATGTATTGCGACATAAGGTGGGTTGAAAAATGCCTGACGTCTTCAATTTCCCATGGGAATATCACGGGCAGACAGCACTTGATTAGCTACTGGCTGTACTGGTGTGTCTTGTCAGCTTCTCCAAGAGTTGTGCAAACTCCTGGCATCACTCTCACCAAATATATGCCCAGAGCTGCATGTACCAAATCCACTAGAAGCGCTAGGTCTGCCATCCTGTCCTTTGCTCATTGAATCTTTGGGCATGTACCTTATAGAATGATTCCTTGTCATTAGCATGACCTGCCTGCACATATTTTGTGTGAACAAACTAGTTCACTCCATTTGTCAATCTGTCAGGGCTGATATTTAAGTGGGAGTCTGTGCATATCCCATGTGCCTGTCTTTTTGCTTCAGTTACACTTCTCTGCCACTAGGGGTTTGTGTATACACATGGTCAGGGGTGTTCATAAATATATGCACGTTTATATGCACAGGAAATGATAAATACCATTCTATGTATAAAAACGAGTGTATGAATGCTTTATGCCACAGCTGTATGTAAGCACAGTTGACAAATGAGACCTAAGGTCTGGGTTCGAGATCACTATTGATGAAAAGAAAAAAACGTTAAACTATTCATGGATCAAAGGACCTCAAACATTTTGATCAGAAATTAAAGACTTTTCCCTTATGCTTTTTGATGAGGAAGAATAGTTGTTTTGGTCCTCTGTGCTTAGATGAAGCAGAAGGGTTTTTTTGCTGTTAGTAAAAATGGATTTGATTCTGCTGGGTTCAATATCAGGTAAAAGTAAAAGGTTAGCTTCTGAAAAACATCATCAAAGCAGAGGAAATGCATGTCAGAAAATATCTTCTAAAGGAAGAAATTTTTATTGCTATGCTTTTTAACACCACCTTTTAGGGAATGTATTATGTTAAATTATAAATTAATTGGTTGAATCTTTACTGAATAGTTGGATTTAATACTGATTAAACTGATGTTTTGCCGCCCACTGATTAACATAGACATACATTTCTGGAAATTAGACAGAGGACATCCTGTACAAGGCTGCAGTGATGTTTACCATGTTGTAACTTCTACAGTCTTTTTTTTTCTTTGTTGTTTAACTTTCTGGGCTGTTCTGAAGCTGTGTATTTATACTTCTTGTACAGTGGAGATCATAAGCTAAAATGAACCACCATAATTTTACCCTGGTTTGAAACAGGGTATAGTCCATCTGTTTAATGCACAGACATGTCAGTGAAGGCCAGTAATTGCCTGATATTTGGTTATTTTAATAAAGTGTATGTACCCTTTCCAAGCCAAAAGGACGGGCCTTTTTGTTGTTTGTTGAGAGCTAAGATGCTTTCAATCAGATATACAGGATTAGTGCTGACATCTGCTGAACTTCAGCCTAGATGCTGATATCAGTGACATGGATATAAGGGGTGTGCTGTCCCTGGGGCGGGGGGACGGGAGGGAGTAAATAATGATTCTGCATTTGAAGTGTCACCATAGCAGCCTGCCCTCATTGTTTGGACCAGCCGCTCGGAGCTGCAGCAGTTTATGCACTTTGAAGGAGCCAGAAGGGCTTTGGCAGGCTGGCAGCTTTACTGTTATACACAGAGAAGGAGATCAGAGTGATTCTGATGTCTGGCTCATAGACCAGGCAGCAGGGCCACTTGCTCTGGTGCTGAGCGGAGGGTTGCCAGAGCTGTATGCATAGGTGGGCTCCAGCAGAAGAGAGCTGGAGATATGCTAAGAAAAGATATCATTCATTTTCCCATGAAATACAATATTTATTGTTTTAGCAAGTGTTCTTCTGTCAATGTGTTGTGACACCCCAATGCAGGACCACCCTGCAGTGTTCAGCGTGCCTGTGAACCAGTGTGCTTCTCTTTCTCATGCTAGCTAGGGTAGGTCCTGCCTCGCAGGTGAGCACGAGTCCCTTGGCACAGAATCAGCGCTTTACTTTGATCTGATGTAACTTAAAAAGTGCTCTTATCGTGACACTGTCCCACAAGCAAAAGCAGCATGGAAATTTCAGGTCAGATGTTTGTCACTTTCCAATAACACCTGTCAGTATGTGCAATTACTCAGCTCTGACAGTGACTTTATGCAGACTCACTAAGCCACAAGCAGTATTCTTGATCGCTGAACCATTTCCACTGACGCCAGCGGTAAAGCTATGAGAGCTGTGCCTCTGGGAGACATGGCTAACAATGTGTTTTCAAAGGGTTCTAAGCCTTCACTCTCTCGTTTATTTAATCATATTCTCTCCATGCCACTCCTGCCCACCCACAATATTCCTTGTTTATTCTCCGTGGATTTCATCAGTTCATGGTGTTCTGTTCCTTGATAAATTTGCATAGCACTTCTCTTTTTCAGCCATTTATTTTATATTCCTTTGACCTTGTGCTAGCATCTCTTTCCAGGCCAGCATACACTCTACTCTTCATGTGAATCCTGTAATATCTGTTTTCCAGATAAAAGTTGTTGATGTAAATATGAAGCTAATAGATATTGCATGGATCTATTCCTGTATTTGCAGACATACCTACTGCTCCAGTCACCTCCCCACACTGAACTGCTTCCACCAGACACTCCTCACCAAGCCCCCCCCCATACAGTAACCTGTTTCCAAAACTGTCCCAGGCACATGCTTCCTTGCCACCTTCCCCGCTTCACACAAAACAGAAAAAGAACCAGATCTGTGCGTTAAAACCATACATTTCACAGTAAAACAAAATGTAATTAACATGTTTTATACCAACTAAAAGGTTTTATATGAAATAAATACATTCTTCATTGAATATTTGTAATATGTTTATGTTTATAGGTTTCGTAAAATCATCCTAATTCGATTTCATGCACATGATCATTCAGCTGAAAAGCAGGCAGCAACACAACACCCAGGGGAGAATGTGCCTCATGTTCTCAGAATACATTCATTTATTCTGGCAGGACATGAGGCAGGGGACACCCCTGACAGGATCCCAGTCCATGCTAGGGGCATGATGCAGGGGACATCCTATACAGGATGCCAGTCCATGCCCGGACATGATGCAGGGGACACCACTGACAGGATGCCAGTCCATGCTAGGGGCATGATGCAGGGGACATCCTATACAGGATGCCAGTCCATGCTAGGAGTATGATGCAGGGGACATCCTATACAGGATGCCAGTCCATGCCCAGATATGATGCAGGGGACATCTTATGCAGGATGATAGTCCATTGCCGGACATGAGGCATGGGACACCCCTGACAGGATGCCAGTCCATGCTAGGGGCATGATGCAGGGAACATCCTATACAGGATGCCAGTGCATGCCCGGATATCATGCAGGGGACATCCTACACAGGATGCCAATCTATGCCCGGACATCATGCAGGGGACATCCTATACAGGATGCCAGTTCATGCTCAGACATGATGCAGGGGACATCTTATACAGGATGACAGTCCATGGCTGGACATGAGGCATGGGACACCCCTGAGAGGATGCCAGTGCATGACAGGGCACGAGGCAGGGGACACCCCAGACAGGATGCCAGTACATGGCTGGGGACACAGTCACACAGAATTGGTGATTTAGAAATACCAGTTCACCTATAGTATTAGCATATATTTTGGATTTCATAAGGAAGCTAAAGGAACCAGAGGAAGCCTGCATGGCCTTGGGGAGAGCATACACAATGCAGACAGAGAGAGTTAACAGGTGTGATACTTCTGTGCCGTCCACTGGGCAACAGCATACAATATCATATTCAAAATATAGCTATACATTTACAGCTGATTTAAATTACATATACTTATTTACAAAACTTTTTCTATCTCAAAATGGCATGAATATATACAGCATGAACGCTGACCATACATATACAGCCATGGCCAAATGCCACAAGTATAGATTTTCACAAAGTCTGCTGCCTCAATGTTTATGATGGCAATTTACATATACTCCAGAATGTTATGAAGAGTGATCAGATGAATTGCAATTAATTGCAAAGTCCCTCTTTGCCATGAAAATGAACTTAATCCCAAAAACCCATTTTCACTGCATTTCAGCCCTACGACAAAAGGACCTGCTGACATCATTTCAGTGATTCTCTCATTAACACAGGTGAGAGTGTTGATGAGGACAAGGCTGGAGATCACTCTGTCATGCTGATTGAGTTACAATAGCAGACTGGATGCTTTAAAAGGAGGGTGGTGCTTGAAATAATTGTTCTTCCTCTGTTAACCAGGGATACCTGCAAGGAAACATGTGCAGCCATCACTGCTTTGCCCAAAAATGGCTCCACAGGCAGGGATATTGCTGCTAGTAAGATGGCACCTAAATCAACCATTTATCAGATTAGAAAGAACTTCATTGCGTGAGGTTCTGTTGTTGTGAAGAAGGCTTCAGGGCTCCCAAGAAAGTCCAGAAAGTGCCAGGACCGTCTCAAGTTGATACAGCTGTTGGATGAGGGCACCGCCAGTGCAGAGCTTGCTCAGGAATGGCAGCAAGCATTATGAAATGCTTATAATTATACTTCAGTATATCATAGAAACATCTGACAAAAAGATCTACAAACAATGAAGCAGCAGACTTTGTGAAAAACAATATTTGTGTCATTCTCAAAACCTTTGGCCACTCCACTAATCAGATCACTTATTTTGTCATGCATATTTATATTTAACAATCCCAGCCATTTTGTCAGCCATTTTGAGTTGCATGATTACAATTCATGCTTTTGCATGATTTCGTTCCATGTATAGAGTATGTTTCAGCTAAATTTATAGAGTGCAAGTGATAAATAGCTAAGTAAAGAAACCAATTTATTTATTTAATATGTGATTTTGAGGTTTTTTGACAGATATTTGAGCTTATCTAGAGATTTATTTTGTTCATTCGTCCAGGTTAAAAGTGAGTTTCATTAGCATTTCCACAGAAAGTAGAATCACTGACTTGTTAGGCTCTGTGGGCAGCTGAAAGTCATAAGCTCCTTCTAAAGGGGCTGCCCTAAATTGAGTTGCCATTTGAAAACTAAAGCAGTAAATTCAATGGAAGTGCATTGAACTACCTTGGTGACTTTGACTGAGCAAACTCTGTGTCCTTGGTCTTAACCAGAGGTAGGTGCCTCAAGGTCAATTTAGACTGCATTTCCAGTCTAAATACTGGGCTCAGTCTGATTGCTCTTTTGAGCAATGCTCAGTGCTTGGCTAGGTTCTGTCAGTTGTTCTGTTTCTGGGGCTACTTTTGTTCATTGTAGTTTTGTTTGCAGGATTGTTTACTGTGTACCTTCTTCTCTAGCTTTCATGTCTGAGTTGTTGTGGTAGGTTTTCTGTTTTTATATTTCAGCCCCATCTCCTGGCCTACGTGTCCTAGTTCCTGTTCCTGGTTCCTGTTATTCTGAGACTTCTTTGGACACCTCATCCAGCACCAACAGTTATCTGTTTCCTGTTCAATGGATTTAGGGCCCCTTGGGCAGAATGTCTGGCATAGGTGAAGCCCTCCAGTTCAGATTTTTCTTTACTTATACTTTATCAGTTGAGGAAGTAAATCAAAAGAATATTACCAAATGCCTGGAGTCCTTGTGTGACAATCTATCAATTACAAATTATTTTTATAAAGCTGGTTGTTTTTTCATTCAAATTTACATTCATATGAAGTACAGTAAAATCATAAACTTTAGGTTTTGTTTTTGCAGTCACAGTTGTTACCTGTGTTGTAGCATTTAAAGCTGACATGCATTTGTGCATGAATGTGCTGTGCAGGATATTAACTACATGTGTTGTTCATCACTTGTGATTTCAAAGCAAATAAACAATGGACTTTTTAATGAAAAGCTTAAATACAACATGCATGTTGTTTTGACAATAGCTTTAAATGAGCAACTAAGTGTCTTACATTTTTTTAAAATAAAACATCAATTAAATGCTGCATAACATGTGCCATAAAGTAACCATGGAAAAGCAGATGCTGACAGAAAAATGCACATTTCATAACAAGCAATTTAGTGCAGAAGCAAGGAAAGTGCAACAATGTAAGTTAATAACATTATGTACCTGTATTCTTATTTATGAACACCTTTTATCAGACATTAACATTAAATGAAACTGAAACATTAAATGCTACTTTAGAGCAACCCAACATTTACAAATTTGCATTGACCATTTAGAACAGAAACTGCAATAAATAATGAAACACTTTCTCATATTATCATGTCTGATATTTGCCCGGTCGGCAGGGGAAAAATTCCAAAGTGCATCTTTTCTCAGCCTGGAAAATGCATTTTGAATAGGAAATCTGACAGTCTTTGTACCATGACTATTCGGCTCTTCAAGGGTTTGTTCTAATTGTAGCAACTGGCATGCAAATGGATAACTGCAGATAAAGTATCTAGACTGTGTTGCCAACAACTATTTGGTTTTTATGACATACTCGTTTGTAATTTTTCATTACTTGTGGCTTATGTGGTTTTGAGTTATATAGTATTTTGATAAATCCAAATTACTTTTGGGTCTAGGTTGATATATTTTACACAGAAGTTCTCGATAATTATTAATAAAATGCTATCAAAGTAGCTCCTCACAGGACAAAAAAAGACATACAGTACCTACACAGGTGCCCTACAGGTTTGTTGAGCTACAGTGGATATGAAAAGTGTAGACACCCCAGTTAAAATGCCAGGATTTTATGAAGTAAAAAAAATCAGACCATGATAAATAATTGAAAAACTTGTTCAATTCAATTGAAAACTATCTGTTAGAGTGAAAAATATGTTTAAAAAAAGCACAATAAGCTGGTTGCATAAGTGTGCACCCCCTTAAAGTAATACAGATGCTCCTCTACATATGAACTCTCAACTTACAAACTTTCAGACATACGAAAGAAGAGGACTGTAAGTCCAAATTGTGTTAATTGGGCTCCTATTTCCTGTCCACAACATAATATTTTTATTATTCTGACCGCCACTCCCGCCATGCCGCAGCGTAGCGTGCCGACTCCCAGCATCCTAGTTACCCGTACTTGCGGATACCCTTAAAATGATGTTGAATAACGACTTTCGGACATTTTAAGTTATGAACGGCTGTTCGGAATGTATCTCATTTGTAAGTAGAGGAGCGTCTGCACTTTGTTGAACCACCTTGAATAGATTTAATTACAGCATTCGGTCTTTTTGGGTAGGACTTTATCAAGCAATATTTGCCCACATTCCATGCAAAAGCACTTCAAATCTCTTCAATGGCATCTCTTGTGCACAGTCCTCTTCAGGTCACCTACAGATTTTCAGTTGGATTTAGGTCTTGGCTCCAAAACTTAAATTTTCTTCTGGTGAAGCCATTCTTTTGTTGATTTGGATGCATGCCTAGTGTCATTGGTGTGCTGAAAGGTAAAATTCCTCTTCATCTTCAGCTTTCTAGCAGATACCTAAAGGCTTTGGGCTAAAATTGATTGGTATTTGGAAGTATTCCACCTTGACTATAGCCCTAGTTCCAGCTGAAGAAAGACAACATGAAAAAAGAAAGCATGATGCTGCCACCACCAACCTTCACCATGGGTATGGTGTTCTTTTGGTGATGCGCAGTGTTGTTTTTGCTATGTACCTTTTGGAATTATGGCAAAAAAGTTCAACCCTGGTTTCATCAGACCATAAAACATATTCCCAAATGCTTTTGGGAGACAATGTATTTTTCTGCAAAACTTAGCGGGCCAGGATGTTTTTCTATCTTGCAACACTACCCCATAGTCCAGACATATGGAGAATAAGGGAGATTGTTGTCACATATAGTACACAAGCAGCACTTGCCAGAAATTCCTGTAGCTCCTTCAGTATTGCTGAGGCCTCTTGGCAGCCTCCCTGACCAGATTTCATCTTGTCTTTTCATCAATTTTGGAAGGACGTTGAGGAACCGATAACATCACTTTTGTCCCATATACTCTTCACTTCACTCCATATTCCAAGGTATACCTAATGGAGTGGAATTGTTTTGTACCCTTCTGCTGACTGATATCTTATAACAATGATCCCTTCGATGCTTTGTTAGCTCTCTGCGAACCATGGCTTTTGCTGTAGCCTGCAACAGAGTAAATGTCAGGGAAATTCTTCTAGGACCACTGAACTTTATTTGGGGCTAATCAGAGTTAACTTTATTGATGGCAGGAATATATCCAAAAAGACTGAATGCTGTAAATTGCTTCAACAAAGTATTAGTTTAAGGGTGTGTACAATTATGCAACCAGCTTATTGTACAGTTTTTACTTTTTATATTTTTTTGCCCCAACAAATTTGTTTATTTTTCAGTTAAACTGTACAGGGTAAAATAAAAAAAACATTTAATTGATCCCTGTGGGGAAATTGTCTTTACACCTCCCTCAACTTGCTGTATTTTGTAGAGCAAGTTGTTCGTGAAGGGCAGCCACCTATAGCAGTGCCCAGGGAGCTGGGGGTTAATTAAGGGCCTTGCTCAAGAACATGCTGAGGCTGGGTTTAAACCCACAACCTTCTGATTACAGGCAAACAGACTGAGCCCACTGAGCCTCATGCTGCCCCAGGTCACATTAAAGGGGAGAAGTGTTTTTAAATCATTTATCGTGGTCTCATTTTTAACATTTTGGCATTTTAACAGGGATGTGTGTATTTTTTATATCCACGCTAGATCCTTAACCTGCTATTAAGTGTAGAAAACTTAATTAAGTGTTCATAGCCTGAGACCTTCCTATTCAATATACACTGGTATACAAAATTTACGATTTGAACTGGAGGTTGCCCTCTAGTGCAGTGTTTCCCAACCCAGTCCTTAGAGACCCCTAGACAGTCCACATTTTTGCTACCTCCCAGCATACACATGTACTCTCTGGGAGGAAGTAAAAACATAGACCGTCTTGGGGTTTCTGAGGACTGGGTTGGAAAAATGCACTAGACCTTGTCCGATGATAATCCAAGGGTTAGTTTGAGGGCTGGGGTAATTCTGCACTGCAGCAGAAGTGGTGCCAGCAGTGGAAGATGAGAGGGCAGGTCTGTAGTGAGGAGAAAGTGGAGAATCTGTAGTGTGATGGTGTGTGTTCTGAGAGGATGGATGAGGGTCTATTGTGCAGCAACCACTCCTGTGAGGGCAGAAAAGCTGTTGCTAAAAGCATGGAGTCAAGTGAAAGACAAACAGCAAAGCTACAGCAGCTCTTTGTGCAGAACCTGGGGCACAGCCCCTGCCTGCTTCCGGGCATCGGTAGCCTGGGGACTGACAGTGGGGCTGGGAAGGGTGAGAGGAGCCCGTGCTGTCGAGTGAGTGTGTGCTAGGACGGGCCTCTCAGGCAGAGGAGCCCACAGCGAGTGGCTCCGCCGGAGGCGCTGAGACTGAGAGCGGAGGAGTAGCCGGGAGTACTGCACCTCCGGCATGAGGAGCTTGACGCATAGGTCATGTGACATGGGGCCTGCCCCCCTGCCCAGGCGCGAGGCATTGGGTGGCAGGTCATAACCCATGATATCCACCTTGGGGCTTGGCTGCCAGGGCCGGAGCTCTTTGTTCCTAATGAAGGCGGCAGGTCGCAGCTGGGGAAGGCGGCCCCCGAAGCAGCCCTGTATCAGTCTGACCTGGGCACTCTGGAGCAAATGCACCTCGCGCGCTACACTGCCCAGCCCCAGCACCCGCAGCCGCCCCCACAGTGATTTGTTAAAGTGCTCGTAAAGTGCCGTGTCTAGTGCATTCCAGCTGCGTATGCGAGCCGGCAGCTCTGCGCCCAGGCTGCGACGGGAGCTCGGCCTGCGCATGTTCATCCTCACATACAGCATGTCCTCCAGGTCCCAGGCCAGCAAGTGGCGCAGCAGCACCAATGACTCGTCAAAGTGCTCTGCGATCATCACCAGCGAAAAGATGCGCTCCACCTCGCCAATAAAGCCTTTGATGTAGCCTGTGTCCTTGGGTGACCGGTCCTTGTCCCCTCCCAGGTCAAAGGTCAGCGTGTTGCGAGCATACATGGAGTCTTTCTCATGTGGCCGGTAGTAGTGCCATGGCTGCTCCAGGAAAGCTTCCAAAGATCCATTAGGGACACGCTTGAAGCTCAAGCAATACTGGTTGTAGTAGCTAAAGAGGGATTCAAACATGGAAGCCGGCTCCCGCAGAATGGTTATATAAACAGTGTCATTGGGCATTAAGCGACGCAGCTCAGAATGATTAAAGCGCATATGGCTAGTGATGACCTGGGGGGACATGGTGTGAGGATGCACAAAGCGGCCGCTGAAGGTCCGCGGGTAGCAGAACTGGTGGTCACACGCCTGGATTGGCAGCGCTACCGTTAGGTTATTGCGTTCAGCAAAGCGGAAGAGGAGGTTCTGGACAGTGGTGCTGGCTGTTTTGTGCGTCTTCAAGAAAGCAATGCTAGTGTGCTTGGTCTTCAGGCCTGAGGCAGAGGGTGACCGCAGTGAGGAGTAGCCCAGGTGGAAAGGCCTCATCGTCCTGCATTCAGGGTGAAGAAGAAAGATGGGGGAAGTCAAGCATGGAGCAAGACAGTTAATGCATGAATAATCAGTTACATCTGTGCTGTCAGGTGTTATTGTCACAGTAGCTATTTTACTGTTGCAATCCTAAAGTTCATTTGTTTCTGGGGAAATTCTTGATTTGATTCAAGGAAAATAAGGCAATGCTTGGTGTCTGAAAGAACACACTAAGTATAAAATTCAAAAACTAATAAAATCAGACCAACTTCTTTATGCATAATCGTATTCTACATCTTAAATTCTAAAACAGTATCTGCTCAGTCCATGGTTCAATGCCTACCTGATAACTTATAAGCTATATTTATGTTCTGAAATTATGTAATGTATCATTGTGGAGTTATAAATTTACCTAACATAACTTTATTGAACCATATTTTTTCTCCAATTTTCACTCTTTCCCTTAGTAATGTATAAACTATTTCCCAAGACAAAACTAAGAGTATCAATAATATATCTTGCATTAATTTATCTATGGAAAAAAATCACCGTAGTCATGGGAAAGAGGAGAATGTAAAACCAGCCGATGTTTATAAAAGTATCACTTTATCTGAAATATAAATTGCTCAATAAATTATTATATCAATTAATAAATTAGCAATGATAAATACCTTACAGTATTATGCCACAGTTTTGCAACCATGACATGTTTTACAAAGTAAAGGTTGTTTCAGGTTGGTTGCTCTTAATGAGACAATCAGGTGCAAAAACAAACACGTGTTTGTCACTGTGCTTCTTGAAGACTTGTGTCATTGCTGGTTCATATGAAGAAAATATTACTCAATGGATCTTTTAATGTACAAACCTATATAATATATTTGATCCACAGCTGAGCAGTATATAAAATATGATGGTCCTTAATTATGAAGTGTATATGACAGAAAGTGTGCATACATTTCCATGCAAAGCTTGTCATTGATCAACGTGGATGTGAGTGGCTACACTGCCAGTCCATCAGACCATTTCAATTTTTCGTTGGACCACCTTTAGCTTTGATTATGGTGCACATTTGTCATGGCATTGTTTCCACAGGCTTATGTAACCCTTTTATTTTCATGCAGATTTGCATTCATTTCACACCACGATCCTATATTGACACGTGAGTTGAACATGTTTCACAACTCTGAGGTGACCAAGTCATGCGTGTACATCCAATATGAGAGGGTTTTTCTGGAGGGTGACAAGTGGTTATTAAGTCAGTTTTGTGTCCCAAGGTATCTCCTCACTTATGGAGGTGCCACACCTGCTAATGCAGGTGCTCTTCATGCGGAGAAGGAGGAGACCAGGAGAAGGTCTGGAATATCACAGCCCACAATTAGTAAAACAATGTCAGCAGTATTGGAGGTTGTAAAGTCCCTTTCTCTTCAGTACATCCAATTTCCCTACAATAAGTCCCAGAAAACTGGAAATTATGAATAAGAAATAGTTTTATGAGATGGGATTTATAATGCTGGGTTTCCTACTGTAATTGATGTGATTGATTGTACCCATGAGCGTCTGAAGCCACCTTCCATGAATGATTATGCATCCATCAATCTCACCTAGAGGTGGTAGCCTGGTGGCCTGGAGGAATGTACTACTCCTTCATTTCCCAAAATAACAGTGTAGGGACATGGCTACAGGAGGGCGCACTGCATCTCCTTGGTTAATAACTGCTACATTAAATTACTATTTTAAAAGGATTCTATGACTAACGTTTTTGCATGATTCATGTACAAGGTGACAAAATGTATCCCCTCACAGTGATGAACCCACTGGTAAACCCTGCCCCAGAACAGGAGCACAGGTTCAACACTGCGCAGATACGCACACACAGTCCATGGTGGAGGGGTGC